>CM075769.1:77215189-77385189 GCA_037974665.1 Ehretia macrophylla
CTCGGCCGCTGCCCAGTAACCAATGGGGAGGCCCATTGTCTTAATTTCATGTTTTTTTTTTTTTTTTTTTTTTTTTTTTTCCCTATTGGCAGCCGCCTAGCATGATACTAGGCCGCTGCCCAGTAACCAATGGCGAGTCCCATTGGTTTAATTTATTTTTTAATTTTTTTTTTCTTATTTCCAGCCGCCTAGCATGATACTAGGCCGCTGCCCAGTAACCAATGGGGAGGCCCATTGGTTAAATTTCTTGTTTTTTTTTTTTTTTTTTTTTCACTTAGGCAGCGGCCTAGCATGATACTAGGCCGCTGCCCAGTAACCAATGGGGAGGCCCATTGGTTTAATTTACTGTTTTTTTTTTCCTATAGGCAGCAGCCTAGCATGATACTAGGCCGCTGCCCAGTAACCAATGGGGAGGACCATTGGTTTAATTTCTTGTTTTTTTTTTTTTTTTTTTTTTTTTTTTTTTTTTTTTTTCCTATATGCAGCGGCCTAGCATGATACTAGGCCGCTGCCCAGTAACCAATGCAGAGGCCCATTGTTTTAATTTCCTTTTTTTTTTTTTTTCCTATAGGCAGCGGCCTAGCATGATACTCGGCCGCTGCCCAGTAACTAATGGGGAGGCCCATTGTTTTAATTTCCTATTTTTTTTTTCCTATTTGCAGCCGCCTAGCATGATACTAGGCCGCTTACCAGTAACCAATGGGGAGGCCCATTGGTTTAATTTACTGTTTTTTTTTTCCCTATAGGCAGCAGCCTAGCATGATACTAGGCCGCTGCCCATTAACCAATGGGGAGGCCCATTGTTTTAGTTTCCTGTTTTTTTTTTTTTCCCTATAGGCAGCGGCCTAGCATGATACTCGGCCGCTGCCCAGTAACCAATGGGGAGGCCCATTGTCTTAATTTCTTGTTTTTTTTTTTTTTTTCCCTATTGGCAGCCGCCTAGCATGATATTAGGCCGCTGCCCAGTAACCAATGGGGAGTCCCATTGGTTTAATTTCTTTTTTTTTTTTTCTTTTTCCTATTTCCAACCGCCTAGCCTGATACTAGGCCGCTGCCCAGTAACCAATGGGGATGCCCATTGGTTTAATTTCTTGTTTTTTTTTTTTTTTTTTTTTTTTCACTTAGGCAGCGGCCTAGCATGATACTAGGCTGCTGCCCAGTAACCAATGGGGAGGCCCATTGTTTTAATTTCCTGTTTTTTTTTTTTTTTTTTCCTATGGGCAGCGGCCTAGCATGATACTGGGCCGCTGCCCAGTAACCAATTGGGAGGCCCATTAGTTTAATTTCCAGTTTTTTTTTTTTTTTTTTTTTTTTTTTTTTTTTTTTCCCTATGGGCAGCGGCCTAGCATGATACTAGGCCGCTGCCCAGTAAACAATGGGGAGGCCCATTGGTTAAATTTCATGTTTTTTTTTTTTTTTTTTCCTATAGGGAGCGGGCCAGCATGTTACTTGGCCGGTGCCCAGTAACCAATTGGGAGGCCCATTGGTTTAATTTCCATTTTTTTTTTTCCTATGGGCAGCGGCCCAGCATGATACTAGGCCGCTGCCCTGTAACCAATGAGGAGGCCCATTGTCTTAATTTCCTGTTTTATTTTTTTTTTTTTTTTTTTCCCTATTGGCCGACGCCTAGCATGATACTTGTGTGCTGCCCAGTAACCAATGGGGAGTCCCATTGGTTTAATTTCTTTTTTTTTTTTTTTTTTTCCTATTTTCAGCCGCCTAGCATGATTCTAGGCCGCTGCCCAGTAACCAATGGGGAGGCCCATGGGTTTAATTTCATGTTTTTTTTTTTTTTTCACTTAGGCAGCGGCCTAGCATGATACTAGGCTGCTGCCCAGTAACCAATGGGGAGGCCCATTGTTTTAATTTCCTGTTTTTTTTTTTTTTTTTTTTTTTTTCCTATGGGCAGCGGCCTAGCATGATACTGGGCCGCTGCCCAGTAACCAATGGGGAGGCCCATTGGTTTAATTTCCTATTTGTTTATTTTTTTTATTTTTTTTTTTACCTATAGGCAGCGGCCTAGCATGATACTAGGCCGCTGCCCAGTAACCAATGACGAGGCCCATTGTTTTAATTTCTTTTTTTTTTTTTTTTTTTTTTTTTTTTTACTATTGGCAGCGGCCTAGCATGATACTAGGCCGCTCCAGTAACCAATGGGGAGGCCCATTGTTTTAATTTCCTGTTTTTTGTTTTTTTATTTTTATTTTCCTATTTGCAGCCGCCTAGCATGATACTAGGCCGCTGCCCAGTAACCAATGGGGAGGCCCATTGGTTTAATTTACTGTTTTTTTTTTTTTTTTTTTTTTTTTTCCTATAGGCAGCAGCCTAGCATGATACTAGGCCGCTGCCCAGTAACCAATGGGAAGGCCCATTGTTTTAATTTCGATTTTTTTTATTTTTATTTTTTATTTTTCCTATGGGCAGCGGCCTAGCATGATACTAGGCCGCTGCCCAGTAACCAATGGGGAGGCCCATTGGTTTAATTTACTGTTTTTTTTTTTTTTTTTTTTATTTATTATAAGCAGCGGCCTAGAATGATACTAGGCCGCTGCCCAGTAATCAATGGGGAGGCCCATTGTTTTAATTTTTTTTTTCCTATAGGAAGGGGCCTAGCATGATACTCGGCCGCTGCCCAGTAACCAATGGGGAGGCCCATTGTTTTAATTTCCAGTTTTTTTTTTTTTTCTTTTTTTTTTTTTTTTTTTTTTTTTTTTCCTATTTGCAGCCGCCTAGCATGATACTAGTCCGCTGCCCAATAACCAATGGGGAGTCCCATTGGTTTAATTTACTTTTTTTTTTTTCCCTATAGGCAGCAGAGTAGCATGATACTAGGCCGCTGCCCATTAACCAATGGGTAGGCCCATTGTTTTAATTTCCTATTTTATTTTATTATTATTATTTTTTTTTCCCTCTAGGCAGCGGCCTAGCATGATACTCGGCCGCTGCCCATTAACCAATGGGGAGGCCCATTGTTTTAATTTCATGTTTTTTTTTTTTTTTTTTTTTTCCTATGTGTTGCTGGGCCGCTGCCCAGTAACCAATGGGGAGGCCAATTGGTTTAATTTCCTGTTTTTTTTTTTTTCCTATGGGCAGCGGACCAACATGATGCTGGGCTGCTGCCCAGTAACCAATGGGGAGGCCCATTGGTTTAATTTCATGTTTTTTTCTTTTTTTCTTTTTTTTTTTTTTCTATGGGCAGCGGCCTAGCATGATACTGTGCCGCTGCCCAGTAACCAATGGGGAGGCCAATTGGTTTAATTTCCATTTTTTTTCCTATGGGCAGCGGCCCAGCATGATACTGGGCCGCTGCCCAGTAACCAATGGGGAGGCCCATTGGTTAAATTTCATGTTTTTTTTTTTTTTTTTTTTTTTTTTTTTTTTTTTTTTTTTCCTATAGGCAGTGGCCTAGCATGATACTCGGCCGCTGCCCAGTAACCAATTGGGTGGCCCATTGGTTTAATACCTTGTTTTTTTTTTTTTTTTCCTATGGGCAGCGGCCCAGCATGATACTGGGCTGCTGCCCAGTAACCAATGGGGAGTCCCATTGGTTAAATTTCCTATTTTTTTTTTTTTTTTCCTATGGGCAGCGGCCTAGCATGATACTGGGCCGCTGCCCAGTAACCAATGGGAAGGGCCATTGGTTTAATTTAATGTTTTTTTTTTTTTTTTTTTTTTTTAATATAGGCAGCGGCCTAGGATGATACTAGGCCTCTGTCCAGTAACCAATGGGGAGGCCCATTGGTTTAATTTAATGTTTTATTTTTTTATTTTTTTTATTTTTTTTTCATATAGGCAGCGGCCTAGCATGATACTAGGCCTCTGCCCAGTAACCAATGGGGAGGCCCATTGGTTTAATTTCCTGTTTTTTTTTTTTTTTTTTTTTTTCCTATTTGCAGCCGCCTAGCATGATACTAGGCCGCTGCCCAGTAACCAATGAGGAGGCCCATTGTTTTAATTTCCTGTTTTTTTTTTTTTTTTTTTTCCTATAGGCAGCGGCCTAGCATGATACTCGGCCGCTGTCCAGTAACCAATGGGGAGGCCCATTGTTTTAATTTCCTGTTTTTTATTTTTTTTTATTTTTTTTTCCTATTTGCAGCCGCCTAGCATGATAATAGGCCGCTGCCCAGTAACCAATGGGGAGGACCATTGGTTTAATTTACAGTTTTTTTTTTTTTTTTTTTTTCCTATAGGCAGCGGCCCAGCATGATACTATGTTGCTGCCCAGTAACCAATGGGGAGGCCCATTGTTTTAATTTCTTTTTTTTTTTTTTTTCCTATTTGCAGCGGCCTAGCATGATATTAGGCCGCTGCCCAGTAACCAATGGGGAGTCCCATTGGTTTAATTTCCAATTTTTTTTTTTTTTCCTATAGGCAGCGGCCCAGCATGATACTAGGCCGCCGCCCAGTAACCAAAAGGAAGGCACATTGGTTAAATTTCTTGTTTTTTTTTTTTTTTCATTTTCTTTATTTTTTATTTACTATAGGCAGCGGCCAAGCATGAAACTAGGCCGCTGCCCAGTAACCAATGAGGAGGCCCATTGGTTTAATTTCCTTTTTTTTTTTTCCTATGGGCAGCGGCGTAGCATGATACTAGGTCGCTGCCCAGTAACCAATGGGGAGACCCATTGTTTTAATTACAAGTTTTTTTTTTTTTTTTCTTCCTATAGGCAGCGGCCTAGCAAGATACTCGGCCGCTGCCCAGTAACCAATGGGGAGGCCCATTGTTTTAATTTCTTGTTTTTTTTTTTTTTTTTTTTTTCCCTATTGGAAGCCGCCTAGCATGATACTAGGCCGCTGCCCAGTAACCAATTGGGAGGCCCATTGGTTTAATTTCTTGTTTTTTTTTTTCCCATAGGCAGCGGCCTAGCATGATACTAGGCCGCTGCCCAGTAACCAATGGAGAGTCGCATTGTTTTAATTTCCTGTTTTTTTTTTTTTTTTTTTTTTTCCTATAAGCAGCGGCCTAGCATGATACTAGGCCGCTGCCCAGTAACCAATGGAGAGGCGCATTGTTTTAATTTCTTGTTTTTTTGTTTTTTTTTTCCTATAGGCAGCAGCCTAGCATGATACTAGGCCGCTACCCAGTAACCAATGGAGAAGCCCATTGTTTTAATTTCCTTTTTTTTTTTTTTTTTTTTTTTTTTTTTTTTTTTCCTATGGGCAGCGGCCTAGCATGATACTAGGCCGCTGCCCAGTAACCAATGGGGTGGCCCATTGGTTAAATTTAATGTTTTTTTTTCCTATATGCAGCGGCCTAGCATGATACTCGGCCGCTGCGCCGTAACCAATGGGGAGGCCCATTGTTTTAATTTCCTGTTTTTTTTTTTTTTTTTTTTTTTTTTTTTTTTTTTTTTTTTTTTTTTTTTTTTCCTATAGCCAGCGGCCTAGCATGATACTAGGGCGCTGCCCAGTAACAAATGGGGAGGCCCATAGTTTTAATTTCCTATTTTTTTTTTTTTTTCCTATGGGCAGCGGCCTAGCATGATATTAGGCCGCTGCCCAGTAACCAATGGGGAGTCCCATTGGTTAAATTTCCTGTTTTTTTTTTTTTTTTTTTTTCCTATGGCCAGCGGCCTAGCATGATACTAGGCCGCTGCCCAGTAACGAATGGGGAGTTCCATTGTTTAAATTTCCTTTTTTTTTTTTTTTTTTTCCTATATGCCGCGGCCTAGCATGATACTAGGCCGCTGCCCAGTAACCAATGGGGAGGCCCATAGTTTTAATTTCCTATTTTTTTTTTTTTTTTTCCTATGGGCAGCGGCCTAGCATGATACTAGGCCGCTGCCCAGTAACCAATGGGGAGTCCCATTGGTTAAATTTCCTGTTTTTTTTTTTTTTTTTTTTTTCCTATGGCCAGCGGCCTAGCATGATACTAGGCCGCTGCCCAGTAACGAATGGGGAGTTCCATTGTTTAAATTTCCTTTTTTTTTTTTTTTTCCTATATGCCGCGGCCTAGCATGATACTAGGCCGCTGCCCATTAACCAATGGGGAGTCCTATTGGTTAAATTTCCTGTTTTTTTTTTTTTTTTTTTTTTTTTTCCCTATGGGCAGCGGCCTAGCATGATACTGGGCCGCTGCCCAGTAACCAATGGGGAGGTCCATTGGTTAAATTTCATGTTTTTTCTTTTTTTTTCCTATAGGCAGCGGCCTAGCTTGATACTCGGCCGCTGCCCAGTAACCAATGGGGAGGCCCATTGGTTAAATTTCATGTTTTTTTTTTTTTTTTCCTATGGGTAGCGGCCTAGCATGATACTAGGCCGCTGCCCTGTAACCAATGGGGAGTCCCATTGGTTAAATTTCCAGTTTTTTTTTTTTTTTTTTTTTTTTTTTTCCAATGGGCAGCGGCTTAGCATGATACTGGGCCGCTGCCCAGTAACCAATGGGGAGGCCCATTGGTTTAATTTCCTTTTTTTTGTTTTTTTTTTTTTTTGTTTTTTCCCTATGGGCAGCGGCCCAGAATGATACTGGGCCGCTGCCCAGTAACCAATGGGGAGGCCCATTGGCTTAATTTTCAGTTTTTTTTTTTCCTATTGGCAGCCGCCTAGCATGATACTATGCCGCTGCCCAGTAACCAATGGGGAGGCCCATAGTTTTAATTTCATGTTTTTTTTTTTTTTTTTTTTTTTTTTTTTTTTTTTTTTTTTCCTATAGGCAGCGGCCTGGCATGATACTCGGCCGCTGCCCAGTAACCAATGGGGAGGCCCATTGGTTAAATTTCATGTTTTTTTTTTCCTATGGGCAGCGGCCTAGCATGATACTCGGCCGCTGCCCAATAACCAATGCGGAGGCCCATTGGTTAAATTTCATGTTTTTTTTTTTTTTTACTATGGGCAGCGTCCTAGCATGATACTCGGCCGCTGCCCAGTAACCAATGGGGAGTCCCATTGGTTAAATTTCCTGTTTTTTTTTTTTTTTTTTTTTTTTTTTTTTTTTTTTTCCTATAGGCAGCGGCCTAGCATGATACTAGGCCGCTGCCCAATAACCAATGGGGAGGCCCATTGGTTTAATTTCCTGTTTTTTTTTTTTTTTTTTTTTTTTTTTTCTTATAGGCAGCGGCCTAGCATGATCCTCGGCCGCTGCCCAGTAACCAATGGAGAGGCCCTTTGTTTTAATTTCTTGTTTTTTTTTTTTTTTTTTCCTATTGGCAGCTGCATAGCATGATACTAAGCCGCTGCCCAGTAACCAATGGGGAGGCCCATTGGTTTAATTTCCTGTTTTTTTTTTTTTTTTCCTATAGGCAGCAGCCTAGCATGATACTAGGCCGCTGCCCAGTAACCAATGGGGAGGACCATTGTTTTAATTTCCTGTTTTTTTTTTTTTTTTTTTTTCCTATGGGCAGCGGCCTAGCATGATACTAGGCCGCTGCCCAGTAACCAATGGGGAGGTCCATTTGTTAAATTTCATGTTTTTTTTTTCTTACATGCAGCGGCCTATCATGATACTCCGCCGCTGCCCAGTAACCAATGGGGAGGGCCATTGTTTTAATTTCCCGTTTTTTTTTTTTCCTATAGGCAGCGGTCTAGCATGATACTAGGCCGCTGCCCAGTAACCAATGGGGAGGCCCATAGTTTTAATTTCCTGTTATTTTTTTTTATTTTTTATTTTTCCTATGGGCAGCGGCCTAGCATGATACTAGGCCGCTACCCAGTAACCAATGGGGAGTCCCATTGGTTAAATTTCCTTTTTTTTTTTTTTTCCTATGGGCAGCGGCCTAGCATGATACTCGGCCACTGCCCAGTAACGAATGGGGAGTTCCATTGTTTAAATTTCCTTTTTTTTTTTTTTTTCCTATATGCCGCGGCCTAGCATGATACTAGGCCGCTGCCCAGTAACCAATGGGGAGGCCCATTGTTTTAATTTCCTGTTTTTTTTTTTTTTTTTTTTTTTTTTTTTCCTATTGGCAGCGGCCTAGCATGATACTCGGCCGCTGCCCTGTAACCAATGGGGAGGCCCATTGTTTTAATTTCCTGTTTTTTTTTTTTTTTTTCCTATAGGCAGCGGCCTAGCATGATACTCGGCCGCTGCCCAGTAACCAATGGGGAGGCCCATTGGTTTAATTTCCTTTTTTTTTTTTTTTTTTTTTCTTTTTTCCTATTTCCAGCCGCCTAGAATGATACTAGGCCGCTACCCAGTAACCAATGGGGAGGCCCATTGGTTTAATTTCTTGTTTTTTTTTCCCATAGGCAGCGGCCTAGCATGATACTAGGCCGCTGCCCAGTAACCAATGGCGAGGCCCATTGTTTTCATTTCTTTTTTTTTTTTTTTTTTTTTTTTTTTTCCTATGGGCAGCGGCCTAGCATGATACTGGGCCGCTGCCCAGTAACCAATGGGGAGGCTTATTGGTTTAATTTGCTGTTTTTTTTTTTTTTTTTTTTCCTATAGGCAGCGGCCTAGCATGATACTAGGCCGCTGCCCAGTAACCAATGGAGAGGCCCATTGTTTTAATTTCTTGTTTTTTTTTTTTTTTTTTTCCTATGGGTAGCGGCCTAGCATGATACTCGGCCGCTGCCCAGTAACCAACGGGGAGGCCCATTGGTTTAATTTCCTGTTTTTTTTTTTTTTTTTTCCTATATGCAGCAGCCTAGCATGATACTAGGCCGCTGCCCGGTAACCAATGGGGAGGCCCATTGTTTTAATTTCCTGTTTTTTTTATTCTTTTATTTTTTTATTTTTGTCCTATGGGCAGCGGCCTAGCATGATACTAGGCTGCTGCCCAGTAACCAATTGGGAGGCCTATTGGTTAAATTTCATGTTTTTTTTTTTTTTCCTATAGGCAGCGGCCTAGCATGATACTAGGCCGCTGCCCAGTAACCAATGGTGAGGCCCATTGGTTTAATTTACTGTTTTATTATTTTTTTATTTTTATTTTTTTTTCCTATAGGCAACGGCCTAGCATGATACTAGGCCGCAACCCAGTAACCAATGGGGAGGCCCATTGGTTAAATTTCATGTTTGTTTTTTTTTTTTTTTTCCATATAGGCAGCGGCCTAGCATGATACTAGGCCGCTGCCCAGTTTCCAATGGGGAGTCCCATTGGTTTAATTTCCTGTTTTTTTTTTTTTTTTTTTTTTTTCCTATAGGCAGCGGCCTAGAATGATACTAGGCCGCTGCCCAGTAACCAATGCGGAGGCCCATTGTTTTAATTTCCTGTTTCTTTTTTTTTTTTTCCCTATTTGCATCCTCCTAGCATGATACTAGGCCGCTCCCCAGTAACCAATGGGGAGGCCCATTGGTTTAATTTCCAGTTTTTTTTTTTTTTTTTTTTTTTTTTTTTTTTTTCATGTAGCCAGCAGTCTAGCAAGATACTAGGCCGCTGCCCAGTAACCAATGGGGAGGCCCATTGTTTTAATTTCCTGTTTTTTTTTTTTTTTTTCCTATGGGCAGCGGCCCAGCATGATACTGGGCCGCTGCCCAGTAACCAATGGGGAGGCCCATTGGTTTAATTTCCTGTTTTTTTTTTTCCTATCGGCAGCGGCCCAGCATGATACTGGGCCGCTGCCCAGTAACCAATGAGGAGGCCCATTGGTTTAATTTCTTGTTTCTTTTTTTTTTTTTTTTTTTCCTATGGGCAGCGCCCTAGCATGATACTAGCCCGCTGCCCAGTAACCAATGGGGAGGCCCTTTGGTTTAATTACCTTTTTTTTTTTTTTTTTCCTATATGCAGCGGCCTAGCATGATACTAGGCCGCTGCCCAGTAACCAATGGGGAGGCCCATTGTTTTAATTTCCTGTTTCTTTTTTTTTTGTTTTTCCTATTTGCAGCCGCCTAGCATGATACTAGGTCGCTGCCCAGTAACCAATGGGGAGGCCCATTCGTTTAATTTTCTTTTTTTTTTTTCCTATAGGCATCAGCCTAGCATGATACTAGGCCGCTGCCCAGTAACCAATGCGGAGGCCCATTGTTTTAATTTCCGGTTTTTTTTTTTTTTTTCCTATTTGCAGCGGCCTAGCATGATACTAGGCCGCTGCCCAGTAACCAATGGGGAGTCCCATTGGTTAAATTTCCTGTATTTTTTTTTTCCTATTGGCAGCGGCCTAGCATGATACTAGGCCGCAGCCCAGTAACCAATGCGGAGGCCCATTGGTTAATTTTCTTGTTTTTTTTTTTCGTTTTTTTTTTTTCCTATAGGCAGCGTCCTAGCATGATACTAGGCCGCTGCCCAGTAACCAATGGGGAGGCCCATTGGTCAAATTCCATGTTTTTTTTTTTTTCCTCTAGGCAGCGGCCTAGCATGATACTAGGCCGCTGCCCAGGAACCAATGCGGAGTCCCAGTGGTTTCATTTACTGTTTTTTTTTTTTTCCCATGGGCAGCGGCCTAGCATGATACTAGGCCGCTGCCCAGTAACCAATGGGGAGGCCCATTGTTTTCATTTACTGTTTTTTTTTTTCCTATTGGCAACCGCCTAGCATGATACTAGGCCGCTGCCCAGTAACCAATGGGGAGTCCCATTGGTTTAATTTCCTTTATTTTTTTTCTATGGGCAGCGGCCTAGCATGATACTGGGCCGCTGCCCAGTAACCAATGGGGAGGCCAATTGGTTTAATTTCCTATTTTTTTTTTTTTTTTTTTTCTTATGGGCAGCGGCCCAGCATGTTACTGGGCCGCTGCCCGGTAACCAATGGGGAAGCCCATTGGTTTAATTTCCTATATTTTTTTTTCCTATAGGCAGCGGCCTAGCATGATACTCGGCCGCTGCCCAGTAACCAATGGAGAGGGCCATTGTTTTAATTTCTTGTTTTTTTTTTTTTTTTCATATTGGGAGCCGCCTAGCATGATACTAGGCCGCTGCCCAGTAACCAATGGGCAGGCCCATTGGTTTAATTTACTGTTTTTTTTTTCCTATAGGCAGCAGCTTAGCATGATACTAGGCCGCTGCCCAGTAACCAATGGGGAGGCCCATTGGTTTAATTTCCTGTTTTTTTTTTTTTTTTTTTTTTTTTTTTTTTTTTTTTTTTCCCTATGGGCAGTGGCGCAGCATGAAACTGGGACGCTGCCCAGTAACCAATGGGGAGGCCCTTTGGTTTAATTTCCTGTTTTTTTTTTTTTTTTTTACCTATAGGCATCGACCTAGCATGATACTCGGCCGCTGCCCAGTAACCATTGGAGAGGCCCATTGTTTTAATTTCCTTTTTTTTTTTTTTTTTTTTTTTTTTTCCGATGGGCAGCGGCCTAGCATGATATACTAGGCCGCTGCCCAGTAACCAATGGGGAGTCCCATTGGTTAAATTTCTTGTTTTTTTTTTCCTATGGGCAGCGGCCTAGCATGATACTAGGCCGCTGCCCAGTAACCAATGGGGAGGCCCATTGGTTAAATTTCCTTTTTTTTTTTTTTTTTCATATAGGCAGCGGCCTAGCATGGTACTAGGCCGCTGCCCAGTAACCAATGGAGAGGCCTATTGTTTTAATTTCGTGTATTTTTTTTTTCCTATTTGCAGCGGCCTAGCATGGTACTAGGCCGCTGCCCAGTAACCAATGGGGAGTCCCATTGGTTAAATTTCCTGTTTTTTTTTTTTTTTTTTTTTTTTTTTTTCCTATGGGCAGCGGCCTATCATGATACTAGGCCGCTGCCCAGTAACCAATGGGGAGGCCCATTGGTTTAATTTCCTGTTTTTTTTTTTTTTTTTTTTTTTTCCTATTTGAAGCCGCCTAGCATGATACTAGGCCGCTGCCCAGTAACCAATAGGGAGTCCCATTGGTTAAATTTCCTGTTTTTTTTTTCTTTTTTTTTTTTTTCCTATGGGCAGCGGCCTAGCATGATACTAGGCCGCTGCCCAGTAACCAATGGGGAGGCCCATTGGTTTAATTTCCTTTTTTTTTTCCACTAGGCAGCGGCCTAGCATGAGACTAGGCCGCTGCCCAGTAACCAATGGGGAGGCCCATTGGTTTAATTTACTATTTTTTTTTTTTTTCCCTATAGTCAGCGGCCTAGCATGATACTCGGCCGCTGCTCAGTAACCAATGGGGAGGCCCATTGTTTTTTTTTTTTTTTTTTTTTTTTTTTTTTTTTTTTTTTTTTTTTTTTTTCTTATAGGCAGCGGCCTAGCATGATACTCGGCCGCTGCCCAGTAACCAATGGAGAGGCCCATTGTTTTAATTTCTTGTTTTTTTTTTTTTTTTTTTTTTTTTTTTTTTTCCTATTGGCAGCCGCCTAGCATGATACTAGGCCGCTGCCCAGTAACCAATTGGGAGGCCTATTGGTTTAATTTACTGTTTTTTTTTCCTATAGGCAGCAGCCTAGCATGATACTAGGCCGGTGCCCAGTAACCAATGGGGAGGCCCATTGGTTTAATTTCATGTTTTTTTTTTTTTTTGTTTCCTATGTGCAGCGGCCTAGTATGATACTGGGCCGCTGCCCAGTAACCAATGGGGAGGCCCATTGTTTTAATTTCCTTTTTTTTTTTTTTCCTATAGGCAGCGGCCCAGCACGATACTTGGCCGCTGCCTAGTAACCAATGGGGAGGCCCATTGTTTTAATTTCCTGGTTTTTTTTTTTTTTTTTTTTCCTTTGGGCAGCGGCCTAGCATGATACTAGGCCGCTGCCCAGTAACCAATGGGGAGTCCCATTGGTTAAATTTCCTGTTTTTTTTTTGTTTTTGTTTTTTTTCCTATGGTTAGCGGCCTAGCATGATACTAGGCCGCTGCCCAGTAACTTTGCATACAATTGATGCTCTCGAAGTTTCTGCAGTACCAACCGCAGATGTTGCTCATGCTCCGCTTCCGATTTCGAGTATACCAAAATATCTTCAATGAAGATCACTACAAATTGGTCGAAGTAGGGTTGAAACACCCTATGCATCAAATCCATAAAGGCTGCAGGGGCATTAGTTAGTCCAAAAGGCATCACCACATATTTATAGTGCCCATATCTCATCCTGAAAGCTGTTTTAGGCACATCTTCCTTCTTGATCCGCAACTGATAATATCCTTGCCTCAAGTCGAGTTTCGAATACACTTTGGCTCCTTGCAGTTGATCAAATAACTCGTCAATCAGGGGAAGTGGGTATTTATTCTTGACAGTCACTTGGTTCAATCCTTGGTAGTCAATGCATAGCCTCAACGTTCCATCTTTCTTCTTAACAAATAGAACTGGCGCACCCCACGATGAAGAACTCGGTTGCACAAACCCCTTCTTCAACAATCCTTGCAATTGGTCCTTTAATTCTTGTAACTCGGCCGGTGCCATACGATAGGGAGCTTTTGATATCGGCTGGGCGCCAGGTAGCAACTCTATAACAAACTCGATCTCCCGATTTGGGGGTAAACCGGGTAATTCTTCAGGGAATACATCTGCATAGTCTTTGATCACAGGCATCTCCTCCAACTTAGCTTTATCCGACGGCTTGTTGATAAGGTAAGCCAAGTATCCGCTGCATCCTTTCTTCAAGGACTTCACTGCTTTTGTAGATGAAATGATGGAACTCCCGGTGAAATCTCTTCGGCCCAAAACCTCTAGTATCGGTTGATCAGGTACCCGGAACGTTATAATCTTCGCCCGGCAATCCAATTGAACATGATGTTTTGCCAGCCAGTTCATCCCTAAAATGACCTCGTAATCTCGAAAAGGTAATACAATAAGATTGGCCGGGAATTCCCTATCCTTAATTTGGATTCTACATGCTTTACATGCTGAACTAGTTACAAGTTTAGAACCCATTGGAGTTCCAACTTCCACTTCATATGGCAAACATACAACTTTCAATTTTACACGTTCCACACATAAGGGAGTAATAAATGAATGAGTAGCACCCGGATCAATTAACACCTTAACAGGTTGATTTAGTATGAAGAATGTACCTTCAACAACAGCGGTCTCATCTGGAATTTCCTCGCACTCGATAGCATAAGCTCGAGCCTGGACACTAGGAACTGGAGTCTTGCCTCTACCAGCTGGTTTAACCTGATTTTGTCCCCCTTGCCATTTAGGGCAATCCTTAACCCGGTGCAGATCGCTGCCCCAACCTATACATCGTCCCAATTTCCTCCAACACTGGGCCTCAGTGTGACCCTTCCTGCTACAGTGAGAACAAGTAACAGTCTGAGAAGCAGGTGCACTACCTGTGGATCCGCGGGTGGAAGAGGCTGATGGCGCTTTAGTCGGGCCACGGTTATTCCCTGGTCTGTTCTGGCTCTGGCCCTGACTGCGACTCTGACTCTGAAACTTCCTCTGCTGACTTGGAGGCTGGTAAGGTTTCTTGCTCGGCTGACTCGAACCGGCTCCATCTAGTTTCCTCTTCTCAACTCGAGAGGCAGCAGCAAAGAGAGCAGAATAAGTATCGAAGTCGTGAGAAGCTAACTGGTCCTGAATCTCTGGCCTCAAACCAATAGTAAATTTCCACATTTTTGCCTCCGGAGTACAAACCATATACTGAGCATAACGGGACAGTCGGTCAAAACGAGCCTCGTACTGGGCCACCGTCATATTACCCTGGGTCAAGTGCATGAACTCCTCGATCCGCCTCTGCCTAGAAACTGCAGGTACATATTTTTCCTTAAATGCCTTAACAAAATTACCCCACAAGCGAGGTGTCTGATCAGTCTCCCGTAGTGCCTCTACAGTGTGCCACCAATGCTCGGCATCCCCGTGCAACAGGAATACAGCAAACTCCAATTTCTCTTCATCTGTATAATCAAGTGGCCTAAAAATCTTCTCGATCTCGGACAGCCAAGCCTCTGCTTTCTCATCATCAGCTTCTCCGTAGAATTTAGACGGGCGAAAGTCAAGGAATTCCCTCATTCTGCTGTGTCTCCCATGGTTACCCTCATTCCTGTTGTTGATGTTGTTGTTGGCCTCACGAGCATCCTGACGCTCCATCACACGTGACACACGATCCATGGCAGTTGCCATCATATTAAACATAGCTATACCGGGATTAGTCTGATAAGCATCCCCGGTCTCTTGAGGTTCACCGCTCCTATTAGTAGTACGGGTACTAGGGCCAGCCATCTATAGGCACAATTTATTGAAATATGATAATTAAGAATCTAATGCATAAGATATGCAACATAGTATAGATACAATTCTAAAAACATTTAAGGCATATAAGTCACTTAAGCACATAGAGCATAGAAGGCACATTTAACACATAAACAAGTCATCCTAATTATCTTAGGGCTCAACCCATGGTCCGAGAGTTAAACCCGGCTTAAGCAATCTAAGCTCTGATACCATTTTCTAAGGTGTCACGCCCCAACCCGGCCTATAAAGGTTAGACTAGGGTGTGATCTAAACATTCAAGTCCTTTCACATTCTTAATCATTTTAGGAGGTTTAACACTTAACGTTTTATTCTAGACTTCAAAATTTTTCCAGAAATCCGGCAGCATAACGACTGTAATTGGGCTATTTGTTTTGACCTAAATTTTCTAACAGCCTCAAAACTTTCAATTCAAGTTCATTCTCGACTAGAATTTACTACTTAATCATCAATTGAATTGCCTATTGGTTATTTCGACGTCCCGTTTGATTTATAACCTAGCATAATACTATGCCTCGTTAGTCCATTTATTCTCGTTTCAAAATATGCCTGTTTATCGTATCTTATTAGCGAGTACCTGTTGAGATTGGATAAGTTCATTTACCTATTCCTTAACCAAGCATCATAACCTGCGATAGATACTAGCGGTAGTAAAAGCAAAACGATCAAAGTAGTGTTATGTCTAGTAGCGGTCTACCTAAAATAAGTACAAATCAAAATTAGACCCCAAATTACAACGGGGGTCTTATACATTAGCAACAGCAAGCAACATAAGATAAATGGTCTTCAAGCAGCACAAAATACACAAGTAATCACGTTCATGCAAAACAACAATAACAGGCAATCACTCCAGGGGTTCATCATTAGGTACATTATCCTCATGTTCCTGTACCTGTTCTTCTTCACCTGAAATGATAAAAGAGGGTGAGTCCTTATGAACTCAGCGAGGGGGAACGAGAAATAAATTTTGAAACTCATTTTTCGGTTCACTTTATGAAAATCCCTTTTTTTAAAACATGTCACATATTACAAATAATATGGTAAGAAGTTATAAGAAACAAATCGAGAAACGGATACAATTACCAATCATTTCAAGGATACGGTGAGCATTTACTCTCAATTTCAATTTCGAATTATTTGGTGCGGCCGACTTCAATAATCCACTTATCACTCCCAAATGGGTGTACTCCGGATGTACCCCGAAACCTACGACCCAACTCTCCGAGGGTGAAATGCCAAGCGAGAGAGGGAATTGGACCATGGTAGTCACGGTAACACCGGCAAGCCCGATGCCGCTCGGCGTGCGTGAAACACTACCACGCCACACGAAAGGTTGCAACCTCATATGCAATGCACATTTATAACATTTATCATATCACATTAGGAGGACAACAAAGTAGGTTGCCTCCGAGCAGTTATAAGATCGTATGTTGACAAGTAGTCAAACGAAGCACGATAAGGCAAGTAATTTCACATGAAGGCAAATAGAGTCATATGAACATTAATCGGGCAGCCATGTAACACATATAAAACAGGCCATATAACACATTAAGAAGCTCACGGGATCAAGTGATAAGTTTATGCAACAGGCGAGGATATCAAAGGGGTTTGGGTGCAAGAAAAGCTTATTTGTCAACATGCAATGGCCTACTCACATTTGGAACTATAAAACATTTTACGGGCAGTCCACGCAACGTACATTTTCCACACAATAACCCCCGGTTAACACTTAACAAGAATTCCTAGTCATTAGGGTTCGCTTTTCATGCAAAATCGTGCGATCAAAACCCTAAATCAACTCAATCATCATTCCAAAGTCATGCATCGTCTCATTCAACATCCTCAACATTCAATACAGTCCACACAATATTCCAATACTACCATTCCAAGCAATTAGTACCACAAAAGAGGTTCAACAAGTTTTCCCAAGCACATAGTCAATTGAAACCCTAACTGCAATAAGCTGTTTTCTCACAATCAACTGGGCAGGCAAATGAACTCCAAATTCAGTGAATAATATATCAAATTAAATTTTAAGAAGTTAACTAAAATCAGAAACAAACCTTGCATAAATTGGAGTTCTGGATCGTTAGTTATAGCCAAAATGGTGGAACTGCTCAAAACTGTCCAGATTTGCCTATCTTTCGATATTGCATGATTTTGAGGTCCTTAGGTTCATTTTTAGCCTAAGCCTATTTCTGGAAAAAATGTCCACAACTCAAAAATCTAGCAGCACACAAATTTTCACGCATTTTGGATGTCGTTTGTTATGTCAAAATCATCTCGTTCCACACGGGCAGTAAATCTGCCAAACTGCTTCCTTTTTCTCAAAACTTTCCAGATTTAGCTATATTACGTGATTTTGCCATTTTGAGGGCCTTAGAGCCAAAATTTGACTTTGCTTATTTGTGCGAAAAATGTTCAAAATTGGCCAAACTAGTCACCTGGGGATTTTCACGCAATTTCAACATCATTTGCTTAACCAAAAATTGCCTCGAACAGACAGGTCAGAAGCAGTCTCAAATTTCGACTTTGTCTAGTATCATTTTCAAGCCAAGTTATTGCCATGCATGGTTGTTTAAACTCATGAACGACCACATAGCTCAAGCACAGAAGCAAATACACACATTCATGGTCATGCATGTGAAGTTTTAAAGAGTTTTCCAAAAGTTTTGAACCCTCACCTTATCAAAACAACCAGGTAGATGCAGAATGTTCTTGAAAATGCACCAATGAAGCTTCTTTCTTGCTTTGGCCGAGAGAGATAGCTTGTTTTCCTTTAATTCCCAACTGAGTTAGCTAGTGAGGAGGGTGTGCATGTGGTTGTAACCAAAAGAAATGGAAGAAATCTTAGCAAAGCATACCTAAGACCGAAATGGACAGATTTGTGAGCTTGTATGAGTTCTTCTTGCTTCTAGTTGCTTGGCCGAATTTCTTTTGCTTGTGGCTTGCTTGGCTGACTATGATATAATGAAGAGAAGCTATAGAAGTGGTAATGTGCAGCTAAAGCTGAGAGAAGAGAGAAATGAGAGGAAGAGAGAGAGAACCGAAAGAGAAATGAAGAAAGACAACAAATGAAGGCCTTGCAATTTTTTTGAGGTTGTGGTCGGTCCTTGGGCAGTCCAAAATCTGCATTCTTGTCTTCAATATGCTATTTTCAAATTGCTAGGATGGGCATGCAAAGGCTGGTCGGGTATGGTGAGGAAATGAGAGGAATTGAGCAATTATTTTAATGCCTTATGTCATTTTTTTTGTCCTTGCATGCAAATTTAATTTATGTTGTTCAAAGCTTGTGCAAAAAGCTTGATATGGTCGGCCAAGGCATTAAAGAATGCTGAATTTTGTCAACTTAAGCATTATTTAATTGTATCTTGGAAGTGCAAAAAAAAAGAATAATGCAAAAAGAATAAAGAATGTTTTGTTTTTGGTGCATTTTTGTCTTCTAGTGAAAGGAATTTGGATTATTATATTGTTAGTGGATTTTGTAGGATTGTTTAATAGCCTAGTGCTTCGTGTAAGATGCTTTCTTGATTAGCATGAAGACACGCTTTCCTAGGTTTAGGGCACGCACTTCGAGGTGGGACACGAACTACATGACGAACACACGTTTTTCAAGTAAACACACGTAACCCTATATGAATGCACGAAATTCAATGCAAGGTACACAAACTAAATACAATTCTCAAACCTAAGTCATGGCACGCAAATCTAGTTTAGGGCACGCAAAACGAGGTATCGCACGCAATTCGGGGTCGGGCCTCACAGGCCTAGCATGATACTGGGCCGCTGCCCAGTAACCAATGGGGAGGCCCATTGGTTTAATTTCCAATTTTATTATTATTTTTTTTCCTATGGGCAGCGGCCCAGCATGATATTGGGCCGCTGCGCAGTAACCAATGGGAAGGCCCATTGGTTAAATTTCATGTTTTTTTTTTTTTTTTTTTTTTTTTTTTTTTCCTATAGGCAGCGGCCTAGCATTATACTCGGCTGCTGCCCAGTAACCAATTGGGAGGCCCATTGTTTTAATTTCCTGTTTTTTTTTTTTTTTTTTTTTTTTTCCTATGGGCAGCAGCCCAGCATGATACTGGGCCGCTGCCCAGTAACCAATGGGGAGGCCCATTGGTTAAATTTCTTGTTTTTTTTTTTTTTTTTTTTGTTTTTCCTATAGGCAGCCGCCAAGCATGATACTAGGCAGCTGCCCAGTAACCAATGGGGAGGCCCATTGGTTTAATTTAATTTTTTTTTCCTATTGGCAGCGGCCCAGTATGATCCTGGGCCGCTGCTCAGTAACAAATGGGGAGGCCCATTGGTTTAATTTCCTCTTTTTTTTTTTTTCCAATGGGCAGCGGCCCAGCATGATACTAGGCCGCTGCCCAGTAACCAATGGGGAGGCCCATTGGTTTAATTTCCTGTTTTTTTTTTTTTTTTCCTATAGGCAGCGGCCTAGCATGATACTCGGCCGCTGCCCAGTAACCAATGCAGAGGCCCATTGTTTTAATTTCTTGGTTTTTTTTTTTTCCTATGGGCAGCCGCCTAGCATGATACTAGGCCGCTGCCCAGTAACCAATGGGGAGGCCCATTGGTTTAATTTCCTTTTTTTTTCATATGGGGAGCAGCCTAGCATGATACTAGGCCGCTGTCCAGTAACCAATGTGGAGGCCCATTGTTTTAATTTCGTGTTTTTTTTTTTTTTTTTTTTTCCTATGGGCAGCGGCCTAGCATGATACTAGGCCGCTGCCCAGTAACCAACGGGGAGGCCCATTGGTTTAATTTCCTTTTTTTTTTTTTTCCTATAGGCAGCAGCCAAGCATGATACTGGGCCGCTGCCCAGTAACCAATGGGGAGTCCCATTGGTTTAATTTCCAATTTTTTTTTTTCCTATGGGGAGCGGCCCAGCATGATACTGGGCCGCTGCCCAGTAACCAATGGGGAGGCCCATTGGTTAAATTTCATGTTTTTTTTTTTTTTCATATAGGCAACGACCTAGCATGATACTCGGCCGTTGCCCAGTAACCAATTGGGAGGCCCATTGGTTTAATTTCCTGAGTTTTTTTTTTCCTATGGGCAGCGGCCCAGCATGATACTGGGCCGCTGCCCAGTAACCAATGGGGAGGCCCATTGGTTAAATTTCTTGTTTTTTGTTTTTTTTTTTGTTTTTTGTTTTTTTCCCTATAGGCAGCGGCCTAACATGATACTAGGCCGCTGCCCAGTAAACAATTGGGAGGCCCATTGGTTTAATTTCCTGTTTTTTTTTTTTTTTTTTTTTTTTTCATATGGACAGCGGCCCAGCATGATACTGGGCCGCTGCACAGTAACCAATGGGGAGGCCCATTGGTTTAATTTCCTTTTTTTTTTTTTTTTCCTATGGGCAGCGGCCCAGCATGATACTGGGCCGCTGCCCAGTAACCAATGGGGAGGCCCATTGGTTTAATTTCCTGTTTTTTTTTTTTTTTTTTTTCTCCTATAGGCAGCAGCCTAGCATGATGCTCGGCCGCTGCCCAGTAACCAATGGAGAGGCCCATTGTTTTAATTTCCTGTTTTTTTTTTTTTTTTTTTTTTTTTTTTTTTTTTTTTTTTTCCTATAATCAGCGGCCTAGCATGATACTACGCCGATGCCCAGTAACCAATGGAGAGGCCCATTATTTTAATTTCCAGTTTTTTTTTTTTTTTCCTATAGGCAGCGGCCTAGCATGATACTACGCCGCTGCCCAGTAACCAATGAGGAGGCCCATAGTTTTAATTTCCTGTTTTATTATTATTTTTTTCCTATGGGCAGCGGCCTAGCATGATACTAGGCCGCTGCCCAGTAACCAATGGGGAGTCCCACTGGTTAAATTTCCTTTTTTTTTTTTTTTTCCTATGCGCAGCGGCCTAGCATGATACAAGGCCGCTGCCCAGTAACCAATGGGGAGGCCCATTGGTTTAATTTCCTATTTTTTTTTTTTTCCAATAGGCAGCGGCCTAGCATGATACTAGGCCGCGGGCCAGTAACCAATGGGGAGGAGCATTGTTTTAATTTCCTGTTTTTTTTTTTTTTTCCTATGGGGAGCAACCTAGCATGATACTAGGCCGCTGCCCAGTAACCAATGGGGAGGCCCATTGGTTTAATTTCCAATTTGATTTTTTTTTATTTTTTATTTTTTCCTATGGGCAGCGGCCCAGCATGATACTAGGCCGCTGCCCAGTAACCAATTGGGAGGCCCAATGGTTTAATTTCCTGTTTTTTTTTTTTTTTTTTTTTTTTTTTTTTTTTTTTTTCCTATGGGCAGCGGCCCAGCATGATACTGGGCCGCTGCCTAGTAACCAATGGGGAGGCCCATTGGTTTAATTTCCTTTTTTTTTTTCCTATGGGCAGCGGCCCAGCATGATACTGGGCCGCTGCCCAGTAACCAATGGGGAGGCCCATTGGTTTAATTTCCTGTTTTTTTTTTTTTTTTTTTTTTTCCTATAGGCAGCGGCCTAGCATGATACTCGGCCGATGCCCAGTAACCAATGGAGAGGCCAATTATTTTAATTTCCTGTTTTTTTTTTTTTTTTTTTTTCCTATTGGCAGAGGCCTAGCATGATACTACGCCGCTGCCCAGTAACCAATGAGGAGGCCCATAGTTTTAATTTCCTATTTTATTATTTTTTTTTCCTATGGGCAGCGGCCTAGCATGATACTAGGACTCTACCCAGTAACCAATGGGGAGTCCCACTGGTTAAATTTCCTGTTTTTTTTTTTTTTTTTTTTTTTTTTTTTTTTTTTCCTATGGGCAGCCGCCTAGCATGATACTAGGCCGCTGCCCAGTAACCAATGGGGAGGCCCATTGGTTTAATTTCCTGTTTTTTTTTTTTTTCCTATAGGCAGCGGCCTAGCATGATACTAGGCCGCTGCCCAGTAACCAATGCGGAGGCCCATTTTTTAATTTCCTGTTTTTTTTTTTTCTTTTTTTTTTTTTTTTTTTTTCCTATGGGCAGCGGCCTAGCATGATACTGGGCCGCTGCCCAATAACCAATGGGGAGGCCTATTGGTTTAATTTCCAATTTTTTTATTTTTTATTTTTTATTTTTTCCTATGGGCAGCGGCCCAGCATGATACTGGGCCGCTGCCCAGTAACCAATGGTGAGGCCCATTGGTTTAATTTCCTGTCTTTTTTTTTTTTATTTCCTATAGGCAGCGGCCTAGCATGATACTAGGCCGCTGCCCAGTAACCAATTGGGAGGCCCAATGGTTTAATTTCCTGTTTTTTTTTTTTTTTTTTCCTATGGGCAGCGGCCCAGCATGATACTGGGCCGCTGCCTAGTAACCAATGGGGAGGCCCATTGGTTTAATTTCCTTTTTTTTTTTTCCTATGGGCAGCGGCCCAGCATGATAATGGGCCGCTGCCCAGTAACCAATGGGGAGGCCCATTGGTTTAATTTCCTTTTTTTTTTTTTTTTTTTCCTATAGGCAGCGGCCTAGAATGATACTGGGCCGCTGCCCAGTAACCAATGGGGAGGCCCATTGGTTTAATTTCCAATTTTTTTTTTCCTATGGGCAGCGGCCCATCATGATACTGGACCGCTGCCTAGTAACCAATAGGGAGGCCCATTGGTTAAATTTAATTTTTTTTTTCTTTTTCCTATAGGCAGCGGCCCAGTATGATACTCGGCCGCAGCCCAGTAACCAATTGGGAGGCCCATTGTTTTAATTTCCTTTTTTTTTTTTTTTTTTCCTATGGGCAGCGGCCCAGCATGATACTGGGCCGCTGCCCAGTAACCAATGGGGAGGCCCATTGGTTAAATTTCATGTTTTTTTTTTTCCTATGAGCAGCGGCCTAGCATGATACTAGGCCGCTGCCCAGTAACCAATGGGGAGGCCCATTGTTTTAATTTATAGTTTTTTTTTTTTTTTTTTTTTTTTCCTTTGGGCAGCGGCCTAGCATGATACTAGGCCGCTGCCCAGTAACCAATGGAGAGGCCCGTTGTGTTAATTTCCTTTTTATTTTTTTTTTTTTTTTTTTTTCTATGGGCAGCCGCCTAGCATGATACTAGGTCGCTGCCCAGTAACCAATGGAGAGGCCCATTGGTTTAATTTCTTGTTTTTTTTTTTCCCCATAGGCAGCGGCCTAGCATGATACTAGGCCGCTGCCCAGTAACCAATGGGGAGGCCCATTGTTTTAATTTCCTGTTTTTTTATTTTTTTATTTTTTTATTTTTTTCCTATGGGCAGCGGCCTAGCATGATACTAGGCCGCTGCCCAGTAACCAATGGGGAGGCCCATTGGTTAAATTTCATGTTTTTTTTTTTTCCTATATGCAGCGGCCTAGTATGATACTCGGCAGCTGCCCAGTAACCAATTGGGAGGCCCATTGTTTTTATTTCGAGGTTTTTTTTTTTTTCCTATAGGCAGCGGCCTAGCATGATTCTAGGCCGCTGCCCAGTAACCAATGGGGAGGTCCATCGATTTAATTTCCTGTCTTTTTTTTTTTTTCTATGGGCAGCGGCCTAGCATGATACTAGGCCGCTGCCCAGTAACCAATGGGGAGTCCCATTGGTTAAATTTCCTGTTTTTTTTTTTTTTTTTTTTTTCCTATGGGCAGCGGCCTATCATGATACTAGGCCGCTGCGCAGTAACCAATCGAGAGGCCCATTTTTTTAATTTCCTGTTTTTTTTTTTTTTTCCTATGTGCAGCGGCCTAGCATGATACTAGGCCGCTGCCCATTAACCAATGGGGAGTCCCATTGGTTAAATTTCATGTTTTTTTTTTTCCTATAGGCAGCGGCCTAGCATGATATTGGGCCGATGCCCAGTAACCAACGGGGAGGCCCATTGGTTAAATTTCATGTTTTTTTTTTTTTTTTTTTTTTTTTTTTTTCTTCCTATAGGCAGCGGCCTAGCTTGATACTCGGGCGCTGCCCAGTAACCAATGGGGAGGCCCATTGGTTAAATTTCATGTTTTTTTTTTCCTATGGGCAGCGGCCTAGCATGATACTAGGCAGCTGCCCAGTAACCAATGGGGAGTCCCATTGGTTAAATTTCCAGTTTTTTTTTTTTTCCTATGGGCAGCGGCTTAGCATGATACTGGGCTGCTGCCCAGTAACCAATGGGGAGGCCCATTGGTTTAATTTCCTGTTTTTTTTTTTTTTCCGCTGGGCAGCGGCCTAATATGATACTAGGCCGCTGCCCAGTAACCAAAGGCGGGGGCCCTTGGTTTAAATTAATTTTTTTTTTTTTTCCTATAGGCAGCGGCCTAGCATGATACTCGGCCGCTGCCCAGTAACCAATGGAGAGGCCCATTGTTTTAATTTCCTGTTTTTTTTTTTTTTTTCCTATTGGCAGCCGCCTAGCATGATACTAGGCCGCTGCCCAGTAACCAATGGGGTCGCCCATTGGTTTCATTTCCTGTTTTTTATTTTTTGTTTTTTTTGTTTTTTTTTTATTTTTTTATTTTTCCTATAGCCAGCGGCCTAGCATGATACTTGGCCGCTGCCCAGTTACCAATGGGGAGGCCCATTGGTTAAATTTCATGTTTTTTTTTTTTTTTTTTTTCCTATAGGCAGCGCCCCAGTATGATACTCGGCCGCAGCCCAGTAACCAATTGGGAGGCCCATTGGTTTAATTTCCTTTTTTTTTTTTTTCCTATGGGCAGCGGCCCAGCATGATACTGGGCCGCTGCCAAGTAACCAATGGGGAGGCCCATAGGTTTAATTTCCTGTTTTTTTTTTTTTTTTTTTTTTTTTCCTAATGGCAGCGGCCTAGCATGATACTCGACCGCTGCCCAGTTACCAATGGAGAGGCCCATTGTTTTAATTTCCTGTTTTTTTTTTTTTTTTTTTTTTTTCCTATAGGCAGCGGCCTAGCATGATACTACGCCGCTGCCCAGTAACCAATGGGGAGGCCCATAGTTTTAATTTACTGTTTTATTATTATTTTTTTTCCTATGGGCAGCGGCCTAGCATGATACTAGGCCGCTGCCCAGTAACCAATTGGGAGGCCCATTGGTTTAATTTCCAGTTTTTTTTTTTTTTTTTTTTTTTTTTTTTTTTTTTTTTCCTATTGGCTGCGGCCCAGCATGATACTGGGCCACTGCCTAGTAACCAGTGGGGAGTCCCATTGGTTTAATTTCATTTTTTTTAACCTATTGGCAGCGCCCAGCATGATACTGGGCCGCTGCCCAGTAACCAATGGGGAGGCCCTTTGTTTTAATTTCCTTTTTTTTTTTTTTTCCTATTGGCAGCGGCCTAGCATGATACTAGGCCGCTGCTCAGTAACCAATGGGGAGGCCCATTGGTTTAATTTCCAATTTTTTTTTTCCTATGGGCAGCGGCCCATCATGATACTGGACCGCTGCCCAGTAACCAATAGGGAGGACCATTGGTTAAATTTTATGTTTTTTTTTTTTTCCTATAGGCAGCGGCCCAGTATGATACTCGGCCGCAGCCCAGTAACCAATTGGGAGGCCCATTGGTTTAATTTCCTTTTTTTTTTTTTTTTCCTATGGGCAGCGGCCCAGCATGATACTGGGCCGCTGCCCAGTAACCAATAGGGAGGCCCATTGGTTAAATTTCATGTTTTTTTTTTCCTATGAGCAGCGGCCTAGTATCATGCTAGGCCGCTGCCCAGTAACCAATGGGGAGGCCCATTGTTTTAATTTATAGTTTTTTTTTTTTTCCTATGGGCAGCGGCCTAGCATGATACTAGGCCGCTGCCCAGTAACCAATGGAGAGACCCATTGTTTTAATTTCATGTTTTTTTTTTTTTTTTTTTTTTTTTTTTTTTTTTTTTTTTTTTTTTTTTTTTTTTTTTTTTCCTATTGGCAGCCGCCTAGCATGATACTAGGCCGCTGCCCAGTAACCAATGGAGAGGCCCATTGGTTTAATTTCTTGTTTTTTTTTTTCCCATAGGCAGCGGCCTAGCATGATACTAGGCCGCTGCCCAGTAACCAATGGGGAGGCCCATTGTTTTAATTTCCTGTTTTTTTTTTTTTTTTTTTTCCTATGGGCAGCGGCCTAGCATGATACTGGGCCGCTGCCCAGTAACCAATGGGGAGGCCCATTGGATTAATTTGCTGTTTTATTATATTTTATTTTATTTTATTTTATTTTCCTATGGGCAGCGGCCCAGCATAATACTGGGCCGCTGCCCAGTAACCAATGGGGAGGCCCATTGGTTTAATTTCCTTTTTTTTTTTTTTTTTTTTTTTTTTTTTCCTATAGGCAGCGGCCTAGCATGATACTCGACCACTGCCCAGTAACCAATGGAGAGGCCCATTGTTTTATTTTCTTGTTTTTTTTTTTTTTTTTTTTTTTTTTTCCTATTGGCAGCCGCATAGCATGATACTAGGCTGCTGCCCAGTAACCAACGGGGAGGCCCATTGGTTTAATTTCCTATTTTTTTTTTTTACCTATAGGCAGCAGCCTAGCATGATACTAGGCCACTGTCCAGTAACCAATAGGGAGGCCCATTGTTTTAATTTCCTGTTTTTTTTTTTATTTTTTTATTTTTTTCCTATGGGCAGCGACCTAGCATGATACTAGGCCGTTGCCCAGTAACCAATGGGGAGGCCTATTGGTTAAATTTCATGTTTTTTTTTTTCCTATATGCAGCGGCCTAGCATGATACTCGGCCGCTGCCCAGTAACCAATGGGGAGGCCCATTGTTTTAATTTCCTTTTTTTTTTTTTTTTTTTTTTTTTTTTTTTTTCCTATAGGCAGCGGACTAGCATGATACTCGGCCGTTGCCCAGTAACCAATGGGGAGGCCGATTGTTTTTGTTTTTTTTTTTTTTTTTTTTTTCCTATTGGCAGCCGCCTAGCATAATACTAGGCCGCTGCCCAGTAACCAATGGGGAGGACCATTGGTTTAATTTCCTTTTTTTTTTTTTTTTTTTCCTCTTTCCAGCCGCCTAGCATTATACTAGGCCGCTGCCTAGTAACCAATGGGAGGCCCATTAATTTAATTTCTTATTTTTTATTTTTTTTTTCTTCCCATAGGCAGCATCCTAGCATGATACTAGGCCGCTGCCCAATAACCAATGAGGAGGCCCATTGTTTTAATTTCCTCTTTTTTTTTTTTTTTTTTTTTCCTATGGGCAGCGGCCTAGCATGATACTGGGCCGCTGCCCAGTAACCAATGGGGAGGCCCATTGGTTTAATTTCCTGTTTTTTTTTTCTATGGGCAGCAGCCCAGCATGATACTGGGCCGCTGCCCAGTAACCAAAGGGGAGAGCCATTGGTTAAATTTCATGTTTTTTTTTTTTTTTCCTATGGGCAGAGGCCTAGCATGATACTGGGCCGCTGCCCAGTAACCAATGGGGAGGCCCATTGGTTTAATTTCCATTTTTTTTTTCCTATGGGCAGCGGCCCAGCATGATACTGGGCCGCTGCCCAGTAACCCATGGGGAGGCCCATTTGTTAAATTTCATTTTTTTTTTTCCCCTATAGGCAGCGGCCTAGCATGATACTCGGCCGCTGCCCAGTAACCAATTGGGTGGCCCATTGGTTAAATTTAATGTTTTTTTTTTGTTTTTTTTTTTGTTTTTTTTCCTATAGGCAGCGGCCTAGCATGATACTCGGCCGCTGCCCAGTAACCAATGGGGAGGCCCATTGGTTTAATTTCCTTTTTTTTTTTTTTTTTTTCCTATTTCCAACCGCCTAGCATGATAGTAAGCCGCTGCCCAGTAACCAATGGGGAGGCCCATTGGTTTAATTTCTTGTTTTTTTTTTTTTTTCCCATAGGCAGCGACCTATCATGATACTAGGCCGCTGCCCAGTAACCAATGGGGAGGCCCATTGTTTTAATTTCCTATTTTTTTCTTTTTTTTTCCTATGGGCAGCGGCCCAGCATGATACGGGGCCGCTGCCCAATAACCAATGGGGAGGCCCATTGGTTAAATTTCATGTTTTTTTTTTTTTTTTTTTTTTTTCCGATTTCCAGCGGCCTAGCATGATACTGGGCCGCTGCCCAGTAACCAATGGGGAGGCCCATTGGTTTAATTTCCAAGTTTATTTTTTTTCTATGGGCAGCGGCCCAGTATCATACTGGGCCGCTGCCCAGTAACACATGGGTAGGCCCATTGGTTAAATTTCATGTTTTTTTTTTTTTTTTTTTTTTTTTTTCCTATAGGCAGCGGCCTAGCTTGATACTCGGCCGCTGCCCAGTAACCAATGGGGAGGCCCATTGGTTAAATTTCATGTTTTTTTTTTCTCCTATGGGCAGCGGCCTAGCATGATACTAGGCCGCTGCCCTGTAACCAATGGGGAGTCCCATTGGTTAAATTTCCAGTTTTTTTTTTTTTTTTTTTTTTTTTTTTTTTTTTTTTTCCAATGGGCAGCGGCTTAGCATGATACTGGGCCGCTACCCAGTAACCAATGGGGAGGCCCATTGGTTTAATTTCCTTTTTTTTTTTTTTTTTTCCTATGGGCAGCGGCCCAGCATGATACTGGGCCGCTGCCCAGTAACCAATGGGGAGGCCCATTGGTTTAATTTTCAATTTTTTTTTTTTTCCTTTTGGCAGCCGCCTAGCATGATACTACGCCGCTGCCCAGTAACCAATGGGGAGGCCCATCGGTTAAATTTCATGTTTTTTTTTTTTTTTTTTTTTCCTATAGGCAGCGGCCTAGCATGATACTCGGCCGCTGCCCAGTAACCAATGGGGAGGCCCATTGGTTAAATTACATGTTTTTTTTTTTTTTTCCAATAGGCAGCGGCCTAGCATGATACTTGGCCGCTGCCCAGTAACCAATGGGGAGTCCCATTGGTTAAATTTCCTGTTTTTATTTTTTTTATTTTTTTTATTTTTTTTTTCCTATAGTCAGCGGCCTAGCATGATACTAGGCCGCGGCCCAATAACCAATGGGGAGGCCCTTTGGTTTAATTTCCTGTTTTTTATTTTATTTTATTTTATTTTCCTATGGGCAGCGGCCCAGCATGATACTGGGCCGCTGCCCAGTAACCAATGGGGAAGCCCATTGGTTTAATTTCCTATTTTTTATTTTTTATTTTTCCTATAGGCAGCGGCCTAGCATGATACTCGGCCGCTGCCCAGTAACCAATGGAGAGACCCATTGTTTTAATTTTTTTTTTTTTTTTTTCCTATTGGCAGCCGCCTAGCATGATACTAGGCCGCTGCCCAATAACCAATGGGGAGGCCCATTGGTTTAATTTCCTGTTTTTTTTTTTTTTTTTTCCTATAGGCAGCAGCCTAGCATGATACTAGGCCGCTGCCCAGTAACCAATGGGGAGGCCCATTGTTTTAATTTCCTGTTTTTTTTTTTTTTTTTTTTGGGCAGCGGCCTAGCATGATGCTAGGCCGCTGCCCAGTATCCAATGGGGAGGCCCATTAGTTAAATTTTATGTTTTTTTTTTTCTCCTATATGCAGCGGCCTAGCATGATACTCGGCCGCTGCCCAGTAACCAATGGGGAGGCCCATTGTTTTAATTTCCAGTTTTTTTTTTTTTTTTTTTTTTTTTTTTTTTTTTTTTTTTTTTTCCTATAGGCAGCGGCCTAGCATGATACTAGGCCGCTGCCCAGTAACCAATGGGGAGGCCCACAGTTTTAATTTCCTTTTTTTTTTTTTTTTTCCTATGGGCAGCGGCCTAGCATGATACTAGGCTGCTGCCCAGTAACCAATGGGGAGTCCCAATGGTTAAATTTACTATTTTTTTTTTTCCTATAGGAAGCAGCCTAGCATGATAGTAGGCCGCTGCCCAGTAACCAATGGGGAGGCCCATTGTTTTAATTTCCTATTTTTTTTTTTTTTTTTTTTTTTCCTATGGGCAGCGGCCTAGCATGATACTAGGCCACTGCCCATTACCAATGGGGAGTCCCATTGGTTAAATTTCCGGTTTTTTTTTTTTTATTATTATTATTTTTTTTTTCCTATAGGGAGCGGCCTAGCATGATACTGGGCCGCTGCCCAGTTACCAATGGGGAGGCCCATTGGTTAAATTTCATGTTTTTTTTTTTTTTTTCCTATAGGCAGCGCCCTAGCTTGATACTCGGCCGCTGCCCAGTAACCAATGGGGAGGCCCATTGGTTAAATTTCATGTTTTTTTTTTTTTTCCTGTGGGCAGCGGCCTAGCATGATACTAGGCCGCTGCCCAGTAACCAATGGGGAGTCCCATTGGTTAAATTTCCAGTTTATTTTTTATTTTTTTATTTTTTTTTATTTTTTCCTATGGGCAGCGGCTTAGCATGATACTGGGCCGCTGCCCAGTAACCAATGGGGAGGCCCATTGGTTTAATTTCCTTTTTTTTTTTTTTTTCTTATGGGCAGCGGCCCAGCATCATACTGGGCCGCTGCCCAGTAACCAATGGGGAGGCCCATTGGTTTAATTTCCTTTTTTTTTTTTTTTCCTATAGGCAGCGGCCTAGCATGATACTCGGCCGCTGCCCAGTAACCAATGGAGAGGCCCATTGTTTTCATTTCCTGTTTTTTTTTTTTTTTTTTTTTTTTTTTTTCCTATTGGCAGCCGCCTAGCATGATACTAGGCCGCTGCCCAGTAACTAATGGGGAGGCCCATTGGTTTAATTTCATGTTTTTTTTTTTTTTTTCCTATTGGCAGCCGCCTAGCATGATACTAGGCCGCTGCCCAGTAACCAATGGGGAGGCCCATTGTTTTAATTTCCTGTTTTTTTTTTTTTTTTATTTTTTGTTTTTTTTTTTTTCCTATGGGCAGCGGCCTAGCATGATACTAGGCAGCTGCCCATTACCAATGGGTTGTCCCATTGGTTAAATTTCCGGTTTTTTTTATTATTATTATTATTTTTTTTTTTCCTATAGGGAGCGGCCTAGCATGATACTGGACTGCTGCCCAGTAACCAATGGGGAGGCCCATTGGTTAAATTTCATTTTTTTTTTCCTATAGGCAGCGCCCTAGCTTGATACTCGGCCTCTACCCAGTAACCAATGGGTAGGCCCATTGGTTAAATTTCATGTTTTTTTTTTTCCTAATGGCAGCGGCCTAGCATGATACTCGGCGGCTGCCCAGTAACCAATGGGGAGGCCCATTGGTTAAATTTCCTTTTTTTTTTTTTTCCTATGGGCAGCTGCCCAGCATGATACTGGGCCGCTGCCCAGTAACCAATGGGGAGGCCCATTGGTTTAATTTCCAGTTTTTTTTTTTTGTCCTATAGGCAGCGGCCTAGCATGATACTCGGCCGCTGCCCAGTAACCAATGGAGAGGCCCATTGTTTTCATTTCCTGTTTTTTTTTTTTTTCCTATTGGCAGCCGCCTAGCATGATACTAGGCCGCTGCCCAGTAACTAATGGGGAGGCCCATTGGTTTAATTTCCTGTTTTTTTTTTTTTTTTTTTTTTTTTTTTTTTTTTTTCCTATAGGCAGCGGCCTAACATGATACTCGGATGCTGCCCTGTAACCAATGGAGAGGCCCATTGTTTTAATTTCTTGTTTTTTTTTTTTTCCTATTGGCAGCCGCCTAGCATGATACTAGGTCGCTGCCCAGTAACCAATGGGGAGACCCATTGTTTTAATTACATGTTTTTTTTTTTTTCTTCCTATAGGCAGCGGCCTAGCATGATACTCGGCCGCTCCCTAGTAACAAATGGGGGGGCCCATTGTTTTAATTTCTTGTTTTTTTTTTTTTTTTTTTTTTTTTCCCTATTGGAAGCCGCCTAGCATGATACTAGGCCGCTGCCCAGTAACCAATGGGGAGGCCCATTGGTTTAATTTCTTGTTTTTTTTTTTCCCCATAGGCAGCGGCCTAGCATGATACTAGGCCGCTGCCCAGTAACCAATGGAGAGGCGCATTGTTTTAATTTCCTGTTTTTTTTTTTTTTTTTTCCTATAGGCAGCGGCCTAGCATGATACTAGGCCGCTGCCCAGCAACCAATGGAGAGGCGCATTGTTTTAATTTCCTGTTTTTTTGTTTTTTTTTTTTCCTATAGGCAGCAGCCTAGCATGATACTCGGCCGCTACCCAGTAACCAATGGGGAAGCCCATTGTTTTAATTTCGTGTTTTTTTTTTTTTTTTTTTTTTTTTTTCCTATGGGTAGCGGCCTAGCATGATACTATGCCGCTGCCCAGTAACCAATGGGGTGGCCCATTGGTTAAATTTAATGTTTTTTTTTTCCTATATGCAGCGGCCAAGCATGATACTCGGCCGCTGCCCCGTAACCAATGGGGAGGCCCATTGTTTTAATTTCCTGTTTTTTTTTTTTTTTTTTTTTTTTTTTTTTTTTTTTTTTTTTCCTATAGCCAGCGGCCTAGCATGATACTAGGCCGCTGCCCAGTAACCAATGGAGAGGCCCATTGGTTTAATTTCTTATTTTTTTTTCTCATAGGCAGCTGCCTAGCATGATACTAGGCCGCTGCCCAATAACCAATGGGGAGGCCCATTGTTTTAATTTCCTGTTTTTTTTTTTTTTTTCCTATGGGTAGCGGCCTAGCATGATACTGGGCCGCTGCCCAATAACCAATGGGGAGGCCCATTGGTTTAATTTCCTGTTTGTTTATTTTATTTTATTTTATTTTATTTTATTTTACCTATGGACAGCGGTCCAGCATGATACTAGGCCGCTGCCCAATAACCAATGGGGAGGCCAATTGGTTTAATTTCCTATTTTTTTTTTTTTTTTTTTTTTTTTTTCCTATAGGCAGCGGCCTAGCATGATACTCGGCCGCTGCCCAGTAACCAATGGAGAGGCCCATTGTTTTATTTTCTTGTTTTTTTTTTTTTTTTTTTTTCCTATTGGCAGCCGCCTAGCATGATGCTAGGCTGCTGCCCAGTAACCAACGGGGAGGCTCATTGGTTTAATTTCCTATTTTTTTTTTCCTATAGGCAGCAGCCTAGCATGATACTAGGCCACTACCCAGTAACCAATGGGGAGGCCCATTGTTTTAATTTCCTGTTTTTTTATTTTTTTATTTTTTTATTTTTTTCCTATGGGCAGCGGCCTAGCATGATACTAGGCCGCTGCCCAGTAACCAATGGGGAGGCCTATTGGTTAAATTTCATGTTTTTTTTTTCCTATATGCAGCGGCCTAGCATGATACTCGGCCGCTGCCCAGTAACCAATGGGGAGGCCCATTGTTTTAATTTCCTGTTTTTTTTTTTTTTTTTTTTCCTATAGGCAGCGGCCTAGCATGATTCTAGGCCGCTGCCCAGTAACCAATGGGGAGGCCCATAGATTTAATTTCCTGTCTTTTTTTTTTCTATGGGCAGCGGCCTAGCATGATACTAGGCCGCTGCCCAGTAACCAATGGGGAGTCCCATTGGTTAAATTTCCTGTTTTTTTCTTCTTTTTTTTCCTATGGGCAGCGGCCTAGCATGATACTAGGCCGCTGCGCAGTAACCAATGGGGAGGCCCATTGTTTTAATTTCCTGTTTTTTTTTTTTTTTTTTTTTCCTATGTGCAGCGGCCTAGCATGATACTAGGCCGCTGCCCATTAACCAATGGGGAGTCCCATTGGTTAAATTTTATGTTTTTTTTTTTTCCTATAGGCAGCGGCCTAGCATGATATTTGGCCGATGCCCAGTAACCAATGGGGAGGCCCATTGGTAAAATTTCATTTTTTTTTTTTTTTTTCCTATAGGCAGCGGCCTAGCTTGATACTCGGGCGCTGCCCAGTAACCAATGGGGAGGCCCATTGGTTAAATTTCATGTTTTTTTTTCCTATGGGCAGCGGCCTAGCATGATACTAGGCAGCTGCCCAGTAACCAATGGGGAGTCCCATTGGTTAAATTTCCAGTTTTTTTTTTTTTTTTTTCCTATGGGCAGCGGCTTAGCATGATACTGGGCCGCTGCCCAGTAACCAATGGGAGGCCCATTGGTTTAATTTTCTGTTTTTTTTTTTAACCTATGGGCAGCGCCCCAACATGATACTGGGCCGCTGCCCTATAACCAATGGGGAGGCCCATTGGTTTAATTTCCTTTTTTTTTTTTCCTATAGGCAGCGGCCTAGCATGATACTCGGACGCTGCCCAGTAACCAATGGAGAGGCCCATTGTTTTAATTTCCTGTTTTTTTTTTTTTTTTTTTTTTTTCCTATTGGCAGCCGCCTAGCATGATACTAGGCCGCTGCCCAGTAACCAATGGGGTCGCCCATTGGTTTAATTTCCTGTTTTTTTTTTTTGTTATTTTTGTTTTTTTTTTTTTTTTTTTTTTTTTTTCCTATAGCCAGCGGCCTAGCATGATACTCGGCCGCTGCCCAATAACCAATGGGGAGGCCCATTGGTTAAATTTCATGTTTTTTTTTTTTTCCTATGGGCAGCGGCCTAGAATGATACTCGGCCGCTGCCCAGTAACCAATGGGCTGTCCCATTGGTTAAATTTCCTGTTTTTTTTTTTTTTTTTTTTTTTTCCTATAGCCAGCGGCCTAGCATGATACTCGGCCGCTGCCCAGTAACCAATGGGGAGGCCCATTGTTTTAATTTCCTGTTTTTTTTTTTTTTTCCTATAGGCAGCGGACTAGCATGATACTCGGCCGTTGCCCAGTAACCAATGGGGAGGCCGATTGTTTTTGTTTTTGTTTTTTTTTTTTTTCCTATTGGCAGCCGCCTTGCATAATACTAGGCCGCTGCCCAGTAACCAATGGGGAGGACCATTGGTTTAATTTCCTTTTTTTTTTTTCCTATTTCCAGCCGCCTAGCATGATACTAGGCCGCTGCCTAGTAACCAATGGGAGGCCCATTAATTTAATTTCTTGTTTTTTTTTTTTTTTTTTTTCTTCCCATAGGCAGCGGCCTAGCATGATACTAGGCCGCTGCCCAGTAACCAATGAGGAGGCCCATTGTTTTAATTTCATATTTTTTTTTTTTCCTATGGGCAACGGCCTAGCATGATACTGGGCCGCTGCCCAGTAACCAATGGGGAGGCCCATTGGTTTAATTTCCTGTTTTTTTTTTCTATGGGCAGCGGCGCAGCATGATACTGGGCCGCTGCCCAGTAACCAAAGGGGAGGGCCATTGGTTAAATTTCATGTTTTTTTTTTTTTTTTTTTCCTATGGGCAGAGGCCTAGCATGATACTGGGCCGCTGCCCAGTAACCAATGGGGAGGCCCATTGGTTTAATTTCCATTTTTTTTTTCCTATGGGCAGCGGCCCAGCATGATACTGGGCCGCTGCCCAGTAACCCATGGGGAGGCCCATTTGTTAAATTTCATTTTTTTTTTTTTTTCCTATAGGCAGTGGCCTAGCATGATACTCGGCCGCTGCCCAGTAACCAATTGGGAGGCCCATTGTTTTAATTTCCTTGTTTTTTTTTTTTTTTCCTATAGGCAGCAGCCTAGCATGATACTCGGCCGCTGCCCAGTAACCAATGGGGAGGCCCATTGGTTTAATTTCCTTTTTTTTTTTTTTTTTCCTATTTCCAACCGCCTAGCATGATAGTAAGCCGCTGCCCAATAACCAATGGGGAGGCCCATTGGTTTAATTTCTTGTTTTTTTTTTTTTTCCCATAGGCAGCGACCTATCATGATACTAGGCCGCTGCCCAGTAACCAATGGGGAGGCCCATTGTTTTAATTTCCTTTTTTTTTTTTTTTTTTTTTTTTCCTATGGGCAGCGGCCCAGCATGATACGGGGCCGCTGCCCAATAACCAATGGGGAGGCCCATTGGTTAAATTTCATGTTTTTTTTTTTTTTTTTTGTTTTTTTTTTTTTTTTTTTCCGATTTCCAGCGGCCTAGCATGATACTGGACCGCTGCCCAGTAACCAATGGGGAGGCCCATTGGTTTAATTTCCAATTTTATTTTTTTTCTATGGGCAGCGGCCCAGTATCATACTGGGCCGCTGCCCAGTAACACATGGGGAGGCCCATTGGTTAAATTTCATGTTTTTTTTTTTTTTTTTTTTTTTTCCTATAGGCAACGGCCTAGCTTGATACTCGGCCGCTGCGCAGTAACCAATGGGGAGGCCCATTGGTTAAATTTCATGTTTTTTTTTTCTCCTATGGGCAGCGGCCTAGCATGATACTAGGCCGCTGCCCTGTAACCAATGGGGAGGCCCATTGGTTTAATTTCCTTTTTTTTTTTTTTTTTTTCCTATGGGCAGTGGCCCAGCATGATACTGGGCTACTGCCCAGTAACCAATGGGGAGGCCCATTGGTTTAATTTTCAGTTTTTTTTTTTTTTTCCTTTTGGCAGCCGCCTAGCATGATACTACGCCGCTGCCCAGTAACCAATGGGGAGGCCCATTGGTTAAATTTCATTTTTTTTTTTTTTTTCCTATAGGCAGCGGCCTAGCATGATACTCGGCCGCTGCCCAGTAACCAATGGGGAGGCCTATTGGTTAAATTTCATGTTTTTTTTTTTTCCAATAGGCAGCGGCCTAGCATGATACTTGGCCGCTGCCCAGTAACCAATGGGGAGTCCCATTGGTTAAATTTCCTATTTTTTTTTTTTTTTTTTTCCTATGGGCAGCGGCCCAGTATGATACTGTGCCGCTGCCCAGTATCCAATGGGGAGGCCCATTGGTTTAATTTCCTGTTTTTTTTTTTTTTTTTTTTTTTTCCTATAGGCAGCGGCCTGGCATGATACTCGGCCGCTGCCCAGTAACCAATGGAGAGACCCATTGTTTTAATTTTTTTTTTTTTTTGTTTTTTTTTTTTCCTATTGGCAGCCGCCTAGCGTGATACTAGGCCGCTGCCCAGTAACCAATGGGGAGGCCCATTGGTTTAATTTCCTGTTTTTTTTTTTTTTTTTTTCCTATAGGCAGCAGCCTAGCATGATACTGGGCCGCTGCCCAGTAACCAATGAGGAGGCCCATTGTTTTAATTTCATGTTTTTTTTTTTTTTTTTTTTTTTTTTTTGGGCAGCGGCCTAGCATGATACTAGGCCGCTGCCCAGTAACCAATGGGGAGGCCCATTAGTTAAATTTTATGTTTTTTTTTTTTTTCCTATATGCAGCGGCCTAGCATGATACTCGGCCGCTGCCCAGTAACCAATGGGGAGGCCCATTGTTTTAATTTCCATTTTTTTTTTTTTTTTCCTATAGGCAGCGGCCCGGCATGATACTAGCCCGCTGCCCAGTAACCAATGGGGAGGCCCATTGTTTTAATTTCCTTTTTTTTTTTTTTTTTTTTCCTATAGGCAGCGGCCCAGCATGATACTAGGCCGCTGCCTAGTAACCAATGGGGAGGCCCATTAGTTTAATTTCCTGTTTTTTTTTTTCCTGTAGGCAGCAGCCTAGCATGATACTAGGCCGCTGCCCAGTAACCAATGTGGAGGCCCATTGTTTTAATTTCCTTTTTTTCCTATGGGCAGCGGCCTAGCATGATACTAGGCCGCTGCCCAGTAACCAATGGGGAGTCCCAATGGTTAAATTTACTGTTTTTTTTTTTTTTTTTTTTTTTTTTTTTTTTCCTATAGGCAGCAGCCTAGCATGATACTAGGCCGCTGCCCAGTACCCAATGGGGAGGCCCATTGTTTTAATTTCCTGTTTTTTTTTTTTTTTTTTTTTTTTTCCTATGGGCAGCGGCCTAGTATCATGCTATGCCGCTGCACAGTAACCAATGGGGAGTCCCATTGGTTAAATTTCCTGTTTTTTTTTTTTTTTATTATTATTATTATTTTTTTTTTCCTATAGGGAGCGGCCTAGCATGATACTGGGCCGCTGCCCAGTAACCAATGGGGAGGCCCATTGGTTAAATTTCATGTTTTTTTTTTTTTTCCTATAGGCAGCGCCCTAGCTTGATACTCGGCCGCTGCCCAGTAACCAATGGGGAGGCCCATTGGTTAAATTTCATGTTTTTTTTTTTTTTTCCTATGGGCAGCGGCCTAGCATGATACTAGGCCGCTGCCCAGTAACCAATGGGGAGTCCCATTGGTTAAATTTCCAGTTTATTTTTTATTTTTTTATTTTTTATTTTTTTTCCTATGGGCTGCTGTTTAGCATGATACTGGGCCGCTGTCCAGTAACCAATGGAGAGGCCCATTGGTTTAATTTCCTTCTTTTTTTTTTATTTTACTTATGGGCAGCGGCCTAGCATGATACTGGGCCGCCGTCCAGTAACCAATGGGAAGGCCCATTGGTTTAATTTCCAGTTTTTTTTTTTTTTTTTTCCTATAGGCAGCGGCCTAGCATGATACTCGGCCGCTGCCCAGTAACCAATGGAGAGGCCCATTGTTTTCATTTCCTGTTTTTTTTTTTTTCCTATTGGCAGCCGCCTAGCATGATACTAGGCCGCTGCCCAGTAACTAATGGGGAGGCCCATTGGTTTAATTTCATGTTTTTTTTTTTTTTTTCCTATTGGCTGCCGCCTAGCATGATACTAGGCCGCTGCCCAGTAACCAATGGGGAGGCCCATTGTTTTAATTTCCTGTTTTTTTTTTTTTTTTTTTTTTTTTTTTCCTATAGGCAGCGGCCTAGCATGATAATCGGCCGCTGCCCAGTAACCAATGGGGAGTTCCATTGTTTAAATTTCCTGTTTTTTTTTTTTTTTTTTTCCTATAGGCAGCGGCCTAGCATGATACTCGGCCGCTGCCCAGTAACCAATGGAGAGGCCCATTGTTTTCATTTCCTGTTTTTTTTTTTTTTTTTTTTTCCTATTGGCAGCCGCCTAGCATGATACTAGGCCGCTGCCCAGTAACTAATGGGGAGGCCCATTGGTTTAATTTCATGTTTTTTTTTTTTTTTTTTTCCTATTGGCAGCCGCCTAGCATGATACTAGGCCGCTGCCCAGTAACCAATGGAGAGGCCCATTGTTTTAATTTCTTGTTTTTTTTTTTTTTTTCCTATGGGCAGCGGCCTAGCATGATACTAGGCCGCTGCCCATTACCAATGGGTTGTCCCATTGGTTAAATTTCCGGTTTTTTTATTATTATTATTATTATTATTATTTTTTTTTTCCTATAGGGAGCGGCCTAGCATGATACTGGACCGCTGCCCAGTAACCAATGGGGAGGCCCATTGGTTAAATTTCATTTTTTTTTTCCTATAGGCAGCGCCCTAGCTTGATACTCGGCCGCTACCCAGTAACCAATGGGTAGGCCCATTGGTTAAATTTCATGTTTTTTTTTTCCTAATGGCAGCGGCCTAGCATGATACTAGGCCGCTGCCCAGTAACCAATGGGGAGTCCCATTGGTTAAATTTCCAGTTTTTTTTTTTTCCTATGGGCAGCGGCTTAGCATGTTATTGGACCGTTGCCCAGTAACCAATGGGGAGGCCCATTGGTTTAATTTCCTTTTTTTTTTTTTTTCCTATGGGCAGCGGCCCAGCATGATACTGGGCCGCTGCCCAGTAACCAATGGGGAGCCCCATTGGTTTAATTTCCAGTTTTTTTTTTTTTTTTCCTATAGGCAGCGGCCTAGCATGATTATCGGCCGCTGCCCAGTAACCAATGGTGAGGCCCATTGTTTTCATTTCCTGTTTTTTTTTTTTTTTTTTTTTTTTTTTCCTATTGGCAGCCGCCTAGCATGATACTAGGCCGCTGCCCAGTAACTAATGGGGAGGCCCATTGGTTTAATTTCCTGTTTTTTTTTTTTTTTTTTTTTTTTTTTTCCTATAGGCAGCGGCCTAGCATGATAATCGGCCGCTGCCCAGTAACCAATGGGGAGTTCCATTGTTTAAATTTCCTGTTTTTTTTTTTTTTTCCTATATGCCGCGGCCTAGCATGATACTAGGCCGCTGCCCAGTAACCAATGCGGAGGCCCTTTGTTTTAATTTCCTGTTTTTTTTTTTTTTTTTTTTTTTTTTTTTTTTTTTTTTTTTTTTTTTTCCTATTGGCAGCGGCCTAGCATGATACTCGGCCGCTGCCCTGTAACCAGTGGGGAGGCGCATTGTTTTAATTTCCTTTTTTTTTTTTTTTTACCTAGGGGCGACGGCCAAGCATGATACTGTGCCGCTGCCCAGTATCCAATGGGAAGGCACATTGGTTTAATTTCCTTTTTTTTTTTTTTTCTTTTTTTTTTTTCCTATTTCCAGCCGCTTAGAATGATACTAGGCCGCTACCCAGTAACCAATGGGGAGGCCCATTGGTTTAATTTCTTGTTTTTTTTTTCCCATAGGCAGCGGCCTTGCATGATACTAGGACGCTGCCCAGTAACCAATGGTGAGGCCCATTGTTTTTAATTTCCTTTTTTTTTTCCTTTGGGTAGCGGACTAGCATGATACTGGGCCGCTGCCCAGTAACCAATGGGAGGCCCATTGGTTTAATTTGCTGTTTTTTTTTTTTTTTTTTTTTCCTATAGGCAGCGGCCTAGCATGATACTCGGCCGCTGCCCAGTAACCAATGGAGAGGCCCATTGTTTTAATTTCTTGTTTTTTTTTTTTTTTTTTTTTTTTTCCTATTGGCAGCCGCCTAGCATGATACTAGGCTGCTGCCCAGTAACCAACGGGGAGGCCCATTGGTTTAATTTCCTGTTTTTTTTTTTTTTTCCTATATGCAGCAGCCTAGCATGATACTAGGCCGCTGCCCAGTAACCAATGGGGAGGCCCATTGTTTTAATTTCCTGTTTTTTTATTATTTTATTTTTTTATTTTTTTCCTATGGGCAGCGGCCTAGCATGATACTAGGCCGCTGCCCAGTAACCAATTGGGAGGCCTATTGGTTAAATTTCATGTTTTTTTTTCCTATATGCAGCGGCCTAGCATGATACTCGGACGCTGCCCAGTAACCAATGGGGAGGCCCATTGTTTTAATTTCCTGTTTTTTTTTTTTTTTTTTTTTTTTTTTTTTTTTTTCCTATAGGCAACGGCCTAGCATGATACTAGGCCGCTGCCCAGTAACCAATGGGGAGGCCCATTGTTTTAATTTCCTGTTTTATTTTTTTTTATTTTTTTTTTTTTTTTTTTTTTTCCTATAGGCAGCGGCCTAGCATGATACTAGGCCGCTGCCCAGTAACCAATGGGGAGGCCCATTGGTTTAATTTCCTGTTTTTTTTTTTTTTTTTTTTTTTTTCCCTATGGGCAGCGGCCCAGCATGATACTGGGCCGCTGCCCAGTAACCAATGGGGAGGCCATTTGGTTTAATTTCCTGTTTTTTTTTTTTTTTCCTATAGGCAGCGACCTAGCATGATACTCGGCCGCTGACCAGTAACCAATGGAGAGGCCCATTGTTTGAATTTCCTGTTTTTTTTTTTTTTTTTTTTTTTTTTTTTTTTTTTTTTTCCTATGTGCAGCGGCCTAGCATGATACTGGGCCGCTGCCCAGTAACCAATGGGGAGGCCCATTGGTTAAATTTCATGTTTTTTTTTTTTTTTTTTTCCTATAGGTAGCGGCCTAGCTTGATACTCGGCCGCTGCCCAGTAACCAATGGGGAGGCCCATTGGTTAAATTTCATGTTTTTTTTTTTTTTTTTTTCCTATAGGCAGCGGCCTAGAATGATACTAGGCCGCTGCCAGTAACCAATGCGGAGGCCCATTGTTTTAATTTCCTGTTTTTTTTTTTTTTTTTCCTATTTGCATCCTCCTAGCATGATACTAGGCCGGTGCCCAGTAACCAATGGGGAGGCCCATTGGTTTAATTTCCTGTTTTTTTTTTTTTTTTCCTATGTGCAGCGGCCCAGGATGATACTGGGCCGCTGCCCAGTAACCAATGGGGAGGCCCATTGGTTTAATTTCCTATTTTTTTTTTTTTTTCCTATAGGCAGCGGCCTAGCACGATACTTGGCCACTGCCCAGTAACCAATGGAGAGGCCCATTGTTTTAATTTCCTGTTTTTTTTTTTTTTTTTTTTTTTCCTTTGGGCAGCGGCCTAGCATGATACTAGGCCGCTGCCCAGTAACCAATGGGGAGTCCCATTGGTTAAATTTCCTGTTTTTTTTTTTTTTTTTTTTTTTTTTTTCCTATGGTTAGCGGCCTAGCATGATACTAGGCCGCTGCCCAGTAACTTTGCATACAATTGATGCTCTCGAAGTTTCTGCAGTACCAACCGCAGATGTTGCTCATGCTCCGCTTCTGATTTCGAGTATATCAAAATATCATCAATGAAGATCACTACAAATTGGTCCAAGTAGGGTTGAAACACCCTATGCATCAAATCCATAAAGGCTGCAGGGGCATTAGTTAGTCCAAAAGGCATCACCACATATTCATAGTGCCCATATCTCGTCCTGAAAGCTGTTTTAGGCACATCTTCCTTCTTGATCCGCAACTGATAATATCCTTGCCTCAAGTCAAGTTTCGAATACACTTTGGCTCCTTGCAGTTGATCAAATAACTCGTCAATCAGGGGAAGTGGGTATTTATTCTTGACAGTCACTTGGTTCAATCCTCGGTAGTCAATGCATAGCCTCAACGTTCCATCTTTCTTCTTAACAAATAGAACTGGCGCACCCCACGGTGAAGAACTCGGTTGCACAAACCCCTTCTTCAACAATCCTTGCAATTGGTCCTTTAATTCTTGTAACTCGGCCCGTGCCATACGATAGGGAGCTTTTGATATCGGCTGGGCGCCAGGTAGCAACTCTATAACAAACTCGATCTCCCGATTTGGGGGTAAACCGGGTAATTCTTCAGGGAATACATCTGCATAGTCTTTGATCACAGGCATCTCCTCCAACTTAGCTTTATCCGACGGCTTGTTGATAAGGTAAGCCAAGTATCCGCTGCATCCTTTCTTCAAGGACTTCACTGCTTTTGTAGATGAAATGATGGAACTCCCGGTGAAATCTCTTCGGCCCAAAACCTCTAGTATCGGTTGATCAGGTACCCGGAACGTTATAATCTTCGCCCGGCAATCCAATTGAACATGATGTTTTGCCAGCCAGTTCATCCCTAAAATGACCTCGTAATCTCGAAAAGGTAATACAATAAGATTGGCCGGGAATTCCCTATCCTTAATTTGGATTCTACATGCTTTACATGCTGAACTAGTTACAAGTTTAGAACCCATTGGAGTTCCAACTTCCACTTCATATGGCAAACATACAACTTTCAATTTTACACGTTCCACACATAAGGGAGTAATAAATGAATGAGTAGCACCCGGATCAATTAACACCTTAACAGGTTGATTTAGTATGAAGAATGTACCTTCAACAACAGCGGTCTCATCTGGAATTTCCTCGCACTCGATAGCATAAGCTCGAGCCTGGACTCTAGGAACTGGAGTCTTGCCTCTACCAGCTGGTTTAACCTGATTTTGTCCCCCTTGCCATTTAGGGCAATCCTTAACCCGGTGCTGATCGCTGCCACAACCTATACATCGTCCCAATTTCCTCCAACACTGGGCCTCAGTGTGACCCTTCCTGCTACAGTGAGAACAAGTAACAGTCTGAGAAGCAGGTGCACTACCTGTGGATCCGCGGGTGGAAGAGGCTGATGGCGCTTTAGTCGGGCCACGGTTATTCCCTGGTCTGTTCTGGCTCTGGCCCTGACTGCGACTCTGACTCTGAAACTTCCTCTGCTGACTTGGAGGCTGGTAAGGTTTCTTGCTCGGCTGACTCGAACCGGCTCCATCTAGTTTCCTCTTCTCAACTCGAGAGGCAGCAGCAAAGAGAGCAGAATAAGTATCGAAGTCGTGAGAAGCTAACTGGTCCTGAATCTCTGGCCTCAAACCAATAGTAAATTTCCACATTCTTACCTCCGGAGTACAAACCATATACTGAGCATAACGGGACAGTCGGTCAAAACGAGCCTCGTACTGGGCCACCGTCATATTACCCTGGGTCAAGTGCATGAACTCCTCGATCCGCCTCTGCCTAGAAACTGCAGGTACATATTTTTCCTTAAATGCCTTAACAAAATTACCCCACAAGCGAGGTGTCTGATCAGTCTCCCGTAGTGCCTCTACAGTGTGCCACCAATGCTCGGCATCCCCGTGCAACAGGAATACAGCAAACTCCAATTTCTCTTCATCTGTATAATCAAGTGGCCTAAAAATCTTCTCGATCTCGGACAGCCAAGCCTCTGCTTTCTCATCATCAGCTTCTCCGTAGAATTTAGACGGGCGAAAGTCAAGGAATTCCCTCATTCTGCTGTGTCTCCCATGGTTACCCTCATTCCTGTTGTTGATGTTGTTGTTGGCCTCACGAGCATCCTGACGCTCCATCACACGTGACACACGATCCATGGCAGTTGCCATCATATTAAACATAGCTATACCGAGATTAGTCTGATAAGCATCCCCGGTCTCTTGAGGTTCACCGCTCCTATTAGTAGTACGGGTACTAGGGCCAGCCATCTATAGGCACAATTTATTGAAATATGATAATTAAGAATCTAATGCATAAGATATGCAACATAGTATAGATACAATTCTAAAAACATTTAAGGCATATAAGTCACTTAAGCACATAGAGCATAGAAGGCACATTTAACACATAAACAAGTCATCCTAATTATCTTAGGGCTCAACCCATGGTCCGAGAGTTAAACCCGGCTTAAGCAATCTAAGCTCTGATACCATTTTCTAAGGTGTCACGCCCCAACCCGGCCTATAAAGGTTAGACTAGGGTGTGATCTAAACATTCAAGTCCTTTCACATTCTTAATCATTTTAGGAGGTTTAACACTTAACGTTTTATTCTAGACTTCAAAATTTTTCTAGAAATCCGGCAACATAACGACTGTAATTGGGCTATTTGTTTTGACCTAAATTTTCTAACAGCCTCAAAACTTTCAATTCAAGTTCATTCTCGACTAGAATTTACTACTTAATCATCAATTGAATTGCCTATTGGTTATTTCGACGTCCCGTTTGATTTATAACCTAGCATAATACTATGCCTCGTTAGTCCATTTATTCTCGTTTCAAAATATGCCTGTTTATCGTAGCTTATTAGCGAGTACCTGTTGAGATTGGATAAGTTCATTTACCTATTCCTTAACCAAGCATCATAACCTGCGATAGATACTAGCGGTAGTAAAAGCAAAACGATCAAAGTAGTGTCATGTCTAGTAGCGGTCTACCTAAAATAAGTACAAATCAAAATTACACCCCAAATTACAACGGGGGTCTTATACATTAGCAACAGCAAGCAACATAAGATAAATGGTCTTCAAGCAGCACAAAATACACAAGTAATCACGTTCATGCAAAACAACAATAACAGGCAATCACTCCAGGGGTTCATCATAGGTACATTATTCTCATGTTCCTGTACCTGTTCTTCTTCACCTGAAATGATAAAAGAGGGTGAGTCCTTATGAACTCAGCGAGGGGGAACGAGAAATAAAATTTGAAACTCATTTTCCGGTACACTTTATGAAAACCCCTTTTTTAAAACATGTCACATATTACAAATAATATGGTAAGCAGTTATAAGAAACAAATCGAGAAACGGATACAATTACCAATCATTTCAAGGATACGGTGAGCATTTACTCTCAATTTCAATTTCGAATTATTTGGTGCGACCGACTTCAATAATCCACTTATCACTCCCAAATGGGTGTACTCCGGATGTACCCCGAAACCTACGACCCAACTCTCCGCGGGTGAAATGCCAAGCGAGAGAGGGAATTGGACCATGGTAGTCACGGTAACACCGGCAAGCCCGATGCCGCTCGGCGTGCGTGAAACACTCCCACGCCACACGAAAGGTTGCAACCTCGTATGCAATGCACATTTATAACATTTATCATATCACATTAGGAGGACAACAAAGTAGGTTGCCTCCGAGCAGTTATAAGATTGTATGTTGACAAGTAGTCAAACGAAGCACGATAAGGCAAGTAATTTCACATGAAGGCAAATAGAGTCATATGAACATTAATCGGGCAGCCATGTAACACATATAAAACAGGCCATATAACACATTAAGAAGCTCACGGGATCAAGTGATAAGTTTATGCAACAGGCGAGGATATCAAAGGGGTTTGGGTGCAAGAAAAGCTTATTTGTCAACATGCAATGGCCTACTCACATTTGGAACTATAAAACATTTTACGGGCAGTCCACGCAACGTACATTTTCCACACAATAACCCCCGGTTAACACTTAACAAGAAATCCTAGTCATTAGGGTTCGCTTTTCATGCAAAATCGTGCGATCAAAACCCTAAATCAACTCAATCATCATTCCAAAGTCATGCATCGTCTCATTCAACATCCTCAACATTAAATACAGTCCACACAATATTCCATTACTACCATTCCAAGCAATTAGTACCACAAAAGAGATTCAACAAGTTTTCCCAAGCACATAGACAAATGTAACCCTAACTGCAATAAGCTGTTTTCTCACAATCAACTGGGCAGGCAAATGAACTCCAAATTCAGTGAATAATATATCAAATTAAATTTTAAGAAGTTAACTAAAATCAGAAACAAACCTTGCATAAATTGGAGTTCTGGATCGTTAGTTATAGCCAAAATGGTGGAACTGCTCAAAACTGTCCAGATTTGCCTATCTTTCGATATTGCATGATTTTGAGGTCCTTAGGTTCATTTTTAGCCTAAGCCTATTTCTGGAAAAAATGTCCACAACTCAAAAATCTAGCAGCACGAAAATTTTCACGCATTTTGGATGTCGTTTGTTATGTCAAAATCATCTCGTTCCACACGGGCAGTAAATCTGCCAAACTGCTTCCTTTTTCTCAAAACTTTCCAGATTTAGCTATATTACGTGATTTTGCCATTTTGAGGGCCTTAGAGCCAAAATTTGACTTTGCTTATTTGTGCGAAAAATGTTCAAAATTGGCCAAACTAGTCACATGGGGATTTTCACGCAATTTCAACATCATTTGCTTAACCAAAAATTGCCTCGAACAGACGGGTCAGAAGCAGTCTCAAATTTCGACTTTGTCTAGTATCATTTTCAAGCCAAGTTATTGCCATGCATGGTTGTTTAAACTCATGAACGACCACATAGCTCAAGCACAGAAGCAAATACACACATTCATGGTCATGCATGTGAAGTTTTAAAGAGTTTTCCAAAAGTTTTGAACCCTCACCTTATCAAAACAACCAGGTAGATGCAGAATGTTCTTGAAAATGCACCAATGAAGCTTCTTTCTTGCTTTGGCCGAGAGAGATAGCTTGTTTTCCTTTAATTCCCAACTGAGTTAGCTAGTGAGGAGGGTGTGCATGTGGTTGTAACCAAAAGAAATGGAAGAAATCTTAGCAAAGCATACCTAAGACCGAAATGGACAGATTTGTGAGCTTGTATGAGTTCTTCTTGCTTCTAGTTGCTTGGCCGAATTTCTTTTGCTTGTGGCTTGCTTGGCTGACTATGATATAATGAAGAGAAGCTATAGAAGTGGTAATGTGCAGCTAAAGCCGAGAGAAGAGAGAAATGAGAGGAAGAGAGAGAGAACCGAAAGAGAAATGAAGAAAGACAACAAATGAAGGCCTTGCAATTTTTTTGAGGTTGTGGTCGGTCCTTGGGCAGTCCAAAATCTGCATTCTTGTCTTCAATATGCTATTTTCAAATTGCTAGGATGGGCATGCAAAGGCTGGTCGGGTATGGTGAGGAAATGAGAGGAATTGAGCAATTATTTTAATGCCTTATGTCATTTTTTTTGTCCTTGCATGCAAATTTAATTTATGTTGTTCAAAGCTTGTGCAAAAAGCTTGATATGGTCGGCCAAGGCATTAAAGAATGCTGAATTTTGTCAACTTAAGCATTATTTAATTGTATCTTGGAAGTGCAAAAAAAAAGAATAATGCAAAAAGAATAAAGAATGTTTTGTTTTTGGTGCATTTTTGTCTTCTAGTGAAAGGAATTTGGATTATTATATTGTTAGTGGATTTTGTAGGATTGTTTAATAGCCTAGTGCTTCGTGTAAGATGCTTTCTTGATTAGCGTGAAGACACGCTTTCCTAGGTTTAGGGCACGCACTTCGAGGTGGGACACGAACTACATGACGAACACACGTTTTTCAAGTAAACGCACGTAACCCTATATGAATGCACGAAATTCAATGCAAGGTACACAAACTAAATACAATTCTCAAACCTAAGTCATGGCACGCAAATCTAGTTTAGGGCACGCAAAACGAGGTATCGCACGCAATTCGGGGTCGGGCCTCACAGGCCTAGCATGATACTGGGCCGCTGCCCAGTAACCAATGGGGAGGCCCATTGGTTTAATTTCCAATTTTATTATTATTTTTTTTCCTATGGGCAGCGGCCCAGCATGATACTGGGCCGCTGCGCAGTAACCAATGGGAAGGCCCATTGGTTAAATTTCATGTTTTTTTTTTTTTTTTTTTTTTTTTTTTTTTTTTTCCTATAGGCAGCGGCCTAGCATTATACTCGGCTGCTGCCCAGTAACCAATTGGGAGGCCCATTGTTTTAATTTCCTGTTTTTTTTTTTTTTTTTTTTTTTTTCCTATGGGCAGCAGCCCAGCATGATACTGGGCCGCTGCCCAGTAACCAATGGGGAGGCCCATTGGTTAAATTTCGTGTTTTTTTTTTTTTTTTTTTTTGTTTTTTTGTTTTTCCTATAGGCAGCGGCCTAGCATGATACTAGGCCGCTGCCCATTAACCAATGGGGAGGCCCATTGGTTTAATTTCCAGTTTTTTTTTTTTTTTTTTTCCTATGGGCAGCGGCCCAGCATGATACTGGGCCGTTGCCCAGTAAACAACAGGGACACCCATTGGTTTATTTTCTAATTTTTTTTTTTTAACCTTTGGGCAACGGCCCAGCCTAATACTAGGCCGCTGCCCATTAACCAATGGGGAGGCCCATTGGTTTAATTTCCTCTTTTTTTTTTTTTTTTTCCTATAGGCAGCAGCCAAGCATGTTATTCGGCCGCTGCCCAGTAACCAATGGAGAGGCCCATTGTTTTAATTTCTTGTTTTTTTTTTTTTCCTATTGGCAGCCGCCTAGCATGATACTAGGCCGCTGCCTAGTAACCAATGGGGAGGCCCATTAGTTTAATTTCCTGTTTTTTTTTTTTCTATAGGCAGCAGCCCAGCATGGGACTAGGCCCCTGCCCAGGAACCTATGTGGAGGCCCATTGTTTTAATTTCCTATTTTTTTTTTTTTTTTTTCCTATAGGCAGCGGCCCAGCATGATACTAGGCCGCTGCCCAGTAACCAATGGGGAGGCCCATTTGTTTAATTTCCTATTTTTTTTTTTCCTATAGGCAGCGGCCTAGCATGATACTGGGCCGCTGCCCAGTAACCAATGGGGAGGCCCATTGATTTAATTTCCATTTTTTTTTCCTATGGGGAGCGGCCCAGCATAATACTGCGCCACTGCCCAGTAACCAATGGGGAGGCCCATTGGTTAAATTTCATGTTTTTTTTTTTTTTCATATAGGCAGCGACCTAGCATTATACTCGGCCGCTGCCCAGTAACCAATTGGGAGGCCCATTGGTTTAATTTCTTGAGTTTTTTTTTTTCCTATGGGCAGCGGCCCAGCATGATACTGGGCCGCTGCCCAGTAACCAATGGGGAGGCCCATTGGTTAAATTTCTTGTTTTTTGTTTTTTTTTTTGTTTTTTGTTTTTTTCCCTATAGGCAGCGGCCTAGCATGATACTAGGCCGCTGCCCAGTAAACAATTGGGAGGCCCATTGGTTTAATTTCCTGTTTTTTTTTTTTTTTTTTTTTTTTTTTTTTTTTTTCATATGGGCGGCGCCCCAGCATAATACTGGGCCGCTGCCCAGTAACCCATGGGGAGGCCGATTGGTTTAATTTCCTTTTGTTTTTTTTTTTTAACCTATTGGCAGCGCCCCAGCATGATACTGAGCCGCTGCCCAGTAACCAATGGGGAGGCCCATTGGTTTAATTTCCTTTTTTTTTGTTTTTTTTTTTTCTCCTATAGGCAGCGGCCTAGCATGATGCTCGGCCGCTGCCCAGTAACCAATGGAGAGGCCCATTGTTTTAATTTCCTGTTTTTTTTTTTTTTTCCTATAATCAGCGGCCTAGCATGATACTACGCCGATGCCCAGTAACCAATGGAGAGGCCCATTATTTTAATTTCCTATTTTTTTTTTTTTTCCTATAGGCAGCGGCCTAGCATGATACTACGCCGCTGCCCAGTAACCAAAGGGGAGGCCCATAGTTTTAATTTCCTGTTTTATTATTTTTTTTTTCCTATGGGCAGAGGCCTAGTATGATACTAGGCCGCTGCGCAGTAACGAATGGGGAGTCCCACTGGTTAAATTTCCTTTTTTTTTTTTTTTTCCTATGCGCAGCGGCCTAGCATGATACTAGGCCGCTGCCCAGTAGCCAATGGGGAGGCCCATTGGTTTAATTTCCTGTTTTTTTTTTTTTTTTTCCTATAGGCAGCGGCCTAGCATGATACTAGGCCGCTGCCCAGTAACCAATGGGGAGGCCCATTGTTTTAATTTCCTGTTTTTTTTTTTTTTTCCTATGGCAGCAGCCTAGCATGATACTGGGCCGCTGCCCAGTAACCAATGGGGAGGCCCATTGGTTTAATTTCCAATTTGATTTTTTTTTTATTTTTTATTTTTTCCTATGGGCAGCGGCCCAGCATGATACTAGGCCGCTGCCCAGTAACCAATTGGGAGGCCCAATGGTTTAATTTCTTGTTTTTTTTTTTTTTTTTTTTTTTTTTCCTATGGGCAGCGGCCCAGCATGATACTGGGCCGCTGCCTAGTAACCAATGGGGAGGCCCATTGGTTTAATTTCCTTTTTTTTTTTTCCTATAGGCAGCGGCCCAGAATGATACTAGGCCGCTGCCTAGTAACCAATGGGGAGGCCCATTGGTTTAATTTCCTGTTTTTTTTTTTTTTTTTTTTTTTTTTTTTTTTCCTATAGGCAGCGGCCTAGCATGATACTCGGCCGCTGCCCAGTAACCAATGGAGAGGCCGATTGTTTTAATTACCTGTTTTTTTTTTTTTTTTTTTCCTTTAGGCAGGGGCCTAGCATGAGACTACGCCGCTGCCCAGTAACCAATGGGGAGGCCCATAGTTTTAATTTCCTGTTTTATTATTATTTTTTCCTATGGGCAGCGGCCTAGCATGATACTAGGCCGCTGCCCAGTAACCAATGGGGAGTCCCATTGGTTAAATTTCCTGTTTTTTTTTTTTTTTTTTTTTTTTTTTTTTTTTTTTTTTTTTTTCCTATGGGCAGCAGCCTAGCATGATACTAGGCCGCTGCCCAGTAACCAATGGGGAAGCCCATTGGTTTAATTTCCTTTTTTTTTTTTTCCTATAGGCAGCGGCCTGGCATGATACTGAGCCGCTACCCAGTAACCAATGCGGAGGCCCATTTGTTTAATTTCCTGTTTTTTTTTTCTTTTTTTTTTTTTTTCCTATGGGCAGCGGCCTAGCATGATACTGAGCCGCTGCCCAATAACCAATGGGGAGGCCCATTGGTTTAATTTCCAATTTTTTTATTTTTTATTTTTTATTTTTTTCTATGGGCAGCGGCCCAGCATGATACTGGGCCGCTGCCCAGTAACCAATGGTGAGGCCCATTGGTTTAATTTCCTGTTTTTTTTTTTTTTTTTTTTTTTTATTTCCTATAGGCAGCGGCCTAGCATGATACTGAGCCGCTGCCCAGTAACCATTTGGGAGGCCCATTGGTTTAATTTCTTTTATTTTTTTTATTTTTTTATTTTTTTATTTTTTACCTATGGGCAGCGGACTAGCATGATACTGAGCCGCTGCCCAGTAACCAATGGGGAGGCCCATTGGTTTAATTTCCTTTTTTTTTTTTCCTATGGGCAGCGGCCCAGCATGATAATGGGCCGCTGCCCAGTAACCAATGGGGAGGTCCATTGGTTTAATTTCCTTTTTTTTTTTTTTTTTTTTTTCCTATAGGCAGCGGCCTAGCATGATACTGGGCCGCTGCCCAGTAACCAATGGGGAGGCCCATTGGTTTAATTTCCAATTTTTTTTTTCCTATGGGCAGCGGCCCATCATGATACTGGACCGCTGCCTAGTAACCAATAGGGAGGCCCATTGGTTAAATTTAATGTTTTTTTTTTCCTATAGGCAGCGGCCCAGTATGATACTCGGCCGCAGCCCAGTAACCAATTGGGAGGCCCATTGGTTTAATTTCCTTTTTTTTTTTTTTTTTTTTTTCCTATGGGCAGCGGCCCAGCATGATACTGGGCCGCTGCCCAGTAACCAATGGGGAGGCCCATTGGTTAAATTTCATGTTTTTTTTTTTCCTATGAGCAGCGGCCTAGCATGATACTAGGCCGCTGCCCAGTAACCAATGGGGAGGCCCATTGTTTTAATTTATAGTTTTTTTTTTTTTTTTTTTTTTCCCTATGGGCAGCGGCCTAGCATGATACTCAGCCGCTGCCCAGTAACCAATGGAGAGGCCCATTGTTTTAATTTCCTGTTTTTTTTTTTTCCCTATTGGCAGCCGCCTAGCATGATACTAGGCCGCTGCCCAGTAACCAATGGAGAGGCCCATTGGTTTAATTTCTTGTTTTTTTTTTCCCATAGGCAGCGGCCTAGCATGATACTAGGCCGCTGCCCAGTAACCAATGGGGAGGCCCATTGTTTTAATTTCCTTTTTTTTTTTTTTTTTTTTTTTTCCTATGGGTAGCGGCCTAGCATGCTACTGGGCCGCTGCCCAGTAACCAATGGGGAGGCCCATTGGTTTAATTTGCTGTTTATTTTATTTTATTTTATTTTCCTATGGGCAGCGGCCCAGCATAATACTGGGCCGCTGCCCAGTAACCAATGGGGAGGCCAATTTGTTTAATTTCTTTTTTTTTTTTCCTATAGGCAGCGGCCTAGCATGATACTCGGCCGCTGCCCAGTAACCAATGGAGAGGCCCATTGTTTTATTTTCTTGTTTTTTTATTTTTTTTTTATTTTTTTTTATTTTTTTTTTTATTTTTTTTTCCTATTGGCAGCCGCCTAGCATGATACTAGGCTGCTGCCCAGTAACCAACGGGGAGGCCCATTGGTTTAATTTCCTATTTTTTTTTTTTTTTTTTTTTTCCTATAGGCAGCAGCCTAGCATGATACTAGGCCACTGCCCAGTAACCAATGGGGAGACCCATTGTTTTAATTTCCTGTTTTTTTATTTTTTTATTTTTTTCCTATGGGCAGCGGCCTAGCATGATACTAGGCCGCTGCCCAGTAACCAATGGGAAGGCCTATTGGTTAAATTTCATGTTTTTTTTTTCCTATATGCAGCGGCCTAGCATGATACTCGGTCGCTGCCCAGTAACCAATGGGGAGGCCCATTGTTTTAATTTCCTGTTTTTTTTTTTTTTTTTTTTTTTTTTTTTTTTTTTTTTCCTATAGGCAGCGGCCTAGCATGATTCTAGGCCGCTGCCCAGTAACCAATGGGGAGGCCCATCGATTTAATTTCCTGTCTTTTTTTTTTCTATGGCAGCGGCCTAGCATGATACTAGGCCGCTGCCCAGTAACCAATGGGGAGTCCCATTGGTTAAATTTCCTATATTTTTTTTTCCTATGGGCAGCGGCCTAGCATGATACTAGGCCGCTGCGCAGTAACCAATGGGGAGGCCCATTGTTTTAATTTCCTGTTTTTTTTTTTTTTTTTTTTTCCTATGTGCAGCGGCCTAGCATGATACTAGGCCGCTGCCCATTAACCAATGGGGAGTCCCATTGGTTAAATTTCATGTTTTTTTTTTTTTCCTATAGGCAGCGGCCTAGCATGATATTGGGCCGATGCCCAGTAACCAATGGGGAGGCCCATTGGTTAAATTTCATGTTTTTTTTTTTTTTTTTTTTTTTTTCTTCCTATAGGCAGCGGCCTAGCTTGATACTCGGGCGCTGCCCAGTAACCAATGGGGAGGCCCATTGGTTAAATTTCATGTTTTTATTTTCCTATGGGCAGCGGCCTAGCATGATACTAGGCAGCTGCCCAGTAACCAATGGGGAGTCCCATTGGTTAAATTTCCAGTTTTTTTTTTTTTTTTTTTCCTATGGGCAGCGGCTTAGCATGATACTGGGCTGCTGCCCAGTAACCAATGGGGAGGCCCATTGGTTTAATTTCCTGTTTTTTTTTTTTTTCCTATGGGCAGCGGCCCAGCATGATACTAGGCCGCTGCCCAGTAACCAAAGGGGAGGCCCATTGGTTTAATTTCCTTTTTTTTTTTTTCCCTATAGGCAGCGGCCTAGCATGATACTCAGCCGCTGCCCAGTAACCAATGGAGAGGCCCATTGTTTTAATTTCCTGTTTTTTTTTTTTTTTTTTTTTTTTTTTTTTCCTATAGGCAGCCGCCTAGCATGATACTAGGCCGCTGCCCAGTAACCAATGGGGTCGCCCATTGGTTTAATTTCCTGTTTTTTTTTTTTGTTTTTTTTTTTTTTTTATTTTTTTATTTTTCCTATAGCCAGCGGCCTAGCATGATACTCGGCCGCTGCCCAGTAACCAATGGGGAGGCCCATTGGTTAAATTTCATGTTTTTTTTTTTTTTTTTTTTTTTTTTGCTATAGGCAGCGCCCCAGTATGATACTCGGCCGCAGCCCAGTAACCAATTGGGTGGCCCATTGGTTTAATTTCCTTTTTTTTTTTTTTTTTTCCTATGGGCAGCGGCCCAGCATGATACTGGGCCGCTGCCAAGTAACCAATGGGGAGGCCCATAGGTTTAATTTCCTGTTTTTTTTTTTTTTTTTTTTCCTAATGGCAGCGGCCTAGCATGATACTCGACCGCTGCCCAGTAACCAATGGAGAGGCCCATTGTTTTAATTTCCTGTTTTTTTTTTTTTTTTTTTTTTTTTTTTTTTTCCTATAGGCAGCGGCCTAGCATGATACTACGCCGCTGCCCAGTAACCAATGGGGAGGCCCATAGTTTTAATTTCCTGTTTTATTATTATTTTTTTTCCTATGGGCAGCGGCCTAGCATGATACTAGGCCGCTGCCCAGTAACCAATTGGGAGGCCCATTGGTTTAATTTCCAGTTTTTTTTTTTTTTTTTTTTTTTTTTTCCTATTTGCTGCGGCCCAGCATGATACTCGGCCGTTGCCCAGAAACCAATGGGGAGACCCATTGGCTTAATTTCCTTTTTTTTTTTCCTATGGGCAGCGGCCCTGCCTAATACTGGGCCGCTGCCCAGTAACCAATGCGGAGGCACATTGGTTTAATTTCCTTTTTTTTTTTTCCTATAGGCAGCGGCCTAGCATGATACTGGGCCGCTGCCCAGTAACCAATGGGGAGGCCCATTGGTTTAATTTCCAATTTTTTTTTTCCTATGGGCAGCGGCCCATCATGATACTGGACCGCTGCCCAGTAACCAATAGGGAGGCCCATTGGTTAAATTTCATGTTTTTTTTTTTTTTCCTATAGGCAGCGGCCCAGTATGATACTCGGCCACAGCCCAGTAACCAATTGGGAGGCCAATTGGTTTAATTTCCTTTTTTTTTTTTTCCTATGGGCAGAGGCCCAGCATGATACTGGGCCGCTGCCCAGTAACCAATGGGGAGGCCCATTGGTTAAATTTCATGTTTTTTTTTTTTTTTTCCTGTGAGCAGCGGCCTAGTATCATGCTAGGCCGTTGCCCAGTAACCAATGGGGAGGCCCATTGTTTTAATTTATAGTTTTTTTTTTTTTTTTTTCCTATGGGCAGCGGCCTAGCATGATACTAGGCCGCTGCCCAGTAACTAATGGAGAGGCCCATTGTCTTAATTTCCTGTTTTTTTTTTTTTTTTTTTTTTTTTTTTTTTTTTTTTTTCCTATTGGCAGCCGCCTAGCATGATACTAGGCCGCTGCCCAGTAACCAATGGCGAGTCCCATTGGTTTAATTTCTTGTTTTTTTTTTCCTATAGCCAGCGGCCTAGCATGATACTAGGCCGCTGCCCAGTAACCAATGGGAAGGCCCATTGTTTTAATTCCATGTTTTTTTTTTTTTTTTTTTTTCCTATGGGTAGCGGCCTAGCATGATACTGGGGCGCTGCCCAGTAACCAATGGGGAGGCCAATTGGTTTAATTTGCTGTTTTTTTTATATTATTTTATTTTATTTTATTTTCCTATGGGCAGCGGCCCAGCATAATACTGGGCCGCTGCCCAGTAACCTATGGGGAGGCCCATTGGTTTAATTTCCTTTTTTTTTTTTTTTTTTTTTTTTTTTTTTTTTTCCTATAGGCAGCGGCCTTGCATGATTCTAGGCCGCTGCCCAGTAACCAATGGGGAGGCCCATAGATTTAATTTCCTGTCTTTTTTTTTTCTATGGGCAGCGGCCTAGCTTGATACTAGGCCGCTGCCCAGTAACCAATGGGGAGTCCCATTGGTTAAATTTCCTGTTTTTTTTTTTTTTTTTCCTATGGGCAGCGGCCTAGCATGATACTAGGCCGCTGCGCAGTAACCAATGGGGAGGCCCATTGTTTTAATTTCCTGTTTTTTTTTTTTTTTTTTTTTTTTCCTAAGTGCAGCGGCCTAGCATGATACTAGGCCGCTGCCCATTAACCAATGGGGAGTCCCATTGGTTAAATTTCATGTTTTTTTTTTTTTCCTATAGGCAGCGGCCTAGCATGATATTGGGCCGATGCCCAGTAACCAATGGGGAGGCCCATTGGTAAAATTTCATGTGTTTTTTTTTTTTTTTTTTTTTTTTTTTTTTTTTTTTTTCCTATAGGCAGCGGCCTAGCTTGATACTCGGGCGCCGCCCAGTAACCAATGGGGAGGCCCATTGGTTAAATTTCATGTTTTTTTTTTCCTATGGGCAGCGGCCTAGCATGATACTAGGCAGCTGCCCAGTAACCAATGGGGGGTCCCTTTGGTTAAATTTCCAGTTTTTTTTTTCCTATGGGCAGCGGCTTAGCATGATACTGGGCCGCTGCCCAGTAACCAATGGGGAGGCCCATTGGTTTAATTTCCTGTTTTTTTTTTTTTTTTTTTTTTTCCTATGGGCAGCGGCCCAGCATGATACTAGGCCGCTGCCCAGTAACCAAAGGGGAGGCCCATTGGTTTAATTTCCTTTTTTTTTTTTTTCCTATAGGCAGCGGCCTAGCATGATACTCGGCCGCTGCCCAGTAACCAATGGAGAGGCCCATTGTTTTAATTTCCTGTTTTTTTTTTTTTTTTTTTTTTTTTCCTATTAGCAGCAGCCTAGCATGATACTAGGCCGCTGCCCAGTAACCAATGGGGTCGCCCATTGGTTTAATTTCCTGTTTTTTTTTTTTTGTTTTTTTTGTTTTTTTTTTATTTTTTTTTTCCTATAGCCAGCGGCCTAGCATGATACTCGGCCGCTGCCCAGTAACCAATGGGGAGGCCCATTGGTTAAATTTCATGATTTTTTTTTCCTATGGGCAGCGGCTTAGAATGATACTCGGCCGCTGCCCAGTAACCAATGGGGTGTCCCATTGGTTAAATTTCCTGTTTTTTTTTTTTTTTTTCCTATAGGCAGCGGCCTAGCATGATACTAGGCCGCTGCCCAGTAACCAATGGGGAGGCCCATTGTTTTAATTTCCTGTTTTTTTTTTTTTTTTTTTCCTATAGGCAGCGGACTAGCATGATACTCGGCCGTTGCCCAGTAACCAATGGGGAGGCCGATTGTTTTTGTTTTTGTTTTTTTTTTTTTTTTCCTATTGGCAGCCGCCTAGCATAATACTAGGCCGCTGCCCAATAACCAATGGGGAGGACCATTGGTTTAATTTCCTTTTTTTTTTTTTTTTTTTTCCTATTTCCAGCCGCCTAGCATGATACTAGGCCGCTGCCTAGTAACCAATGGGAGGCCCATTAATTTAATTTCTTGTTTTTTTTTTTTTTTTTTTTTTCTTCCCATAGGCAGCGGCCTAGCATGATACTAGGCCGCTGCCCAGTAACCAATGAGGAGGCCCATTGTTTTAATTTCCTCTTTTTTTTTTTTTTTTTTTTTTTTCCTATGGGCAGCGGCCTAGCATGATACTGGGCCGCTGCCCAGTAACCAATGGGGAGGCCCATTGGTTTAATTTCCTATTTTATTTTCTATGGGCAGCGGCCCAGCATGATACTGGGCCGGTGCCCAGTAACCAATGGGGAGGGCCATTGGTTAAATTTCATGTTTTTTTTTTTTTTTTTTTCCTATGGGCAGAGGCATAGCATGATCCTGGGCTGCTGCCCAGTAACCAATGGGGAGGCCCATTGGTTTAATTTCCTTTTTTTTTTTCCTATGGGCAGCGGCCCAGCATGATACTGGGCCGCTTCCCAGTAACCCATGGGGAGGCCCATTTGTTAAATTTCATTTTTTTTTTTCCTATAGGCAGCGGCCTAGCATGATACTCGGCCGCTGCCCAGTAACAAATTGGGAGGCCCATTGGTTAAATTAAATGTTTTTTTTTTGTTTTTTTTTTGTTTTTTTTTTGTTTTTTTAGCTATAGGCAGCGGCCTAGCATGATACTCGGCCGCTGCCCAGTAACCAATGGGGAGGCCCATTGGTTTAATTTCCTTTTTTTTTTCCTATTTCCAACCGCCTAGCATGATAGTAAGCCGCTGCCCAGTAACCAATGGGGAGGCCCATTGGTTTAATTTGTTATTTTTTTTTTTCCCATAGGCAGCGACCTATCATGATACTAGGTCGCTGCCCAGTAACCAATGGGGAGGCCCATTGTTTTAATTTCCTATTTTTTTTTTTTTTTCCTATGGGCAGCGGCCCAGCATGATACGGGGCCGCTGCCCAATAACCAATGGGGAGGCCCATTGGTTAAATTTCATGTTTTTTTTTTTTTTTTTTTTTTTTTTTCGATTTCCAGCGGCCTAGCATGATACTGGGCCGCTGCCCAGTAACCAATGGGGAGGCCCATTGGTTTAATTTCCAATTTTATTTTTTTTCTATGGGCAGCGGCCCAGTATCATACTGGGCCGCTGCCCAGTAACACAAGGGGAGGCCCATTGGTTAAATTTCATTTTTTTTTTCCTATAGGCAGCGGCCTAGCTTGATACTCGGCCGCTGCCCAGTAACCAATGGGGAGGCCCATTGGTTAAATTTCATGTTTTTTTTTTTCCTATGGGCAGCGGCCTAGCATGATACTAGGCCGCTGCCCAGTAACCAATGGGGAGTCCCATTTGTTAAATTTCCAGTTTTTTTTTTTTTTTTTTTTTTCCAATGGGCAGCGGCTTAGCATGATACTGGGCCGCTGCCCAGTAACCAATGGGGAGGCCCATTGGTTTAATTTCCTTTTTTTTTTTTTTTTTCCTATGGGCAGCGGCCCAGCATGATACTGGGCTGCTGCCCAGTAACCAATGGGGAGGCCCATTGGTTTAATTTTCAATTTTTTTTTTTCCTTTTGGCAGCCGCCTAGGATGATACTACGCCGCTGCCCAGTAACCAATGGGGAGGCCCATTGGTTAAATTTCATGTTTTTTTTTTTTTTTTTTTTTTTTTTTTTTACTATAGGCAGCGGCCTAGCATGATACTCGGCCGCTGCCCAGTAACCAATGGGGAGGCCCATTGGTTAAATTACATGTTTTTTTTTTCCAATAGGCAGCGGCCTAGCATGATACTTGGCCGCTGCCCAGTAACCAATGGGGAGTCCCATTGGTTAAATTTCTTGTTTTTTTTTTTTTTTTTTTTTTTTTTTTCCTATAGTCAGCGGCCTAGCATGATACTAGGCCGCGGCCCAATAACCAATGGGGAGGCCCTTTGGTTTAATTTCCTGTTTTTTTTTTTTTTTTTTTTTTTTTTTTTTTTCCTATGGGCAGCGGCCCAGCATGATACTGGGCCGCTGCCCAGTAACCAATGGGGAGGCCCATTGGTTTAATTTCCTATTTTTTTTTTTTTCCTATAGGCAGCGGCCTAGCATGATACTCGGCCGCTGCCCAGTAACCAATGGAGAGACCCATTGTTTTAATTTCCTCTTTTTTTTTTTTTTCCTATTGGCAGCGGCCTAGCATGATACTAGGTCGCTGCCCAGTAACCAATGGGGAGGCCCATTGGTTTAATTTCCTATTTTTTTTTTTTCCTATAGGCAGCGGCCTAGCATGATACTAGGCCGCTGCCCAGTAACCAATGGGGAGGCCCATTGTTTTAATTTCCTTTTTTTTTTTTTTTTTTTTTTTTTGGGCAGCGGCCTAGCATGATACTAGGCCGCTGCCCAGTAACCAATGGGGAGGCCCATTAGTTAAATTTTATGTTTTTTTTTTTTTCCTATATGCAGCGGCCTAGCATGATACTCGGCCGCTGCCCAGTAACCAATGGGGAGGCCCATTGTTTTAATTTCCAGTTTTTTTTTTTTTTTTTTTTTTTTCCTATAGGCAGCGGCCTAGCATGATACTAGGCCGCTGCCCAGTAACCAATGGGGAGGCCCACAGTTTTAATTTCCTTTTTTTTTTTTTTCCTATGGGCAGCGGCCTAGCATGATACTAGGCCGCTGCCCAGTAACCAATGGGGAGTCCCAATGGTTAAATTTACTATTTTTTTTTTCCTATAGGCAGCAGCCTAGCATGATACTAGGCCGCTGCCCAGTAACCAATGGGGAGGCCCATTGTTTTAATTTCCTGTTTTTTTTTTTTTTTTTTTTTTTTTTTTTTTTTTTTTCCTATGTGCAGCGGCCTAGCATGGTACTAGGCCACTGCCCATTACCAATGGGGAGTCCCATTGGTTAAATTTCCGGTTTTTTTTTTTATTATTTTATTATTATTATTTTTTTCCTATAGGGATCGGCCTAGCATGATTCTGAGCCGCTGCCCAGTAACCAATGGGGAGGCCCATTGGTTAAATTTCATGTTTTTTTTTTTTTTTTTTTTCCTATAGGCAGCGCCCTAGCTTGATACTCGGCCGCTGCCCAATAACCAATGGGGAGGCCCATTGGTTAAATTTCATGTTTTTTTTTTTTCCTGTCGGCAGCGGCCTAGCATGATACTAGGCCGCTGCCCAGTAACCAATGGGGAGTCCCATTGGTTAAATTTCCAGTTTATTTTTTATTTTTTTATTTTTTTTTATTTTTTCCTATGGGCAGCGGCTTAGCATGATACTGGGCCGCTGCCCAGTAACCAATGGGGAGGCCCATTGGTTTAATTTCCTTTTTTTTTTTTTTTTTTTTTTTTTCTTATGGGCAGCGGCCCAGCATGATACTGGGCCGCTGCCCAGTAACCAATGGGGAGGCCCATTGGTTTAATTTCCAGTTTTTTTTTTTTTTTTTTTCCTATAGGCAGCGGCCTAGCATGATACTCGGCCGCTGCCCAGTAACCAATGGAGAGGCCCATTGATTTCATTTCCTGTTTTTTTTTTTTTTTTTTTTTTTCCTATTTGCAGCCGCCTAGCATGATACTAGGCCGCTGCCCAGTAACTAATGGGGAGGCCCATTGGTTTAATTTCATGTTTTTTTTTTTTTTTTCCTATTGGCAGCCGCCTAGCATGATACTAGGCCGCTGCCCAGTAACCAATGGGGAGGCCCATTGTTTTAATTTCCTGTTTTTTTTTTTTTTTTTTTTTTTTTTTCCTATGGGCAGCGGCCTAGCATGATACTAGGCAGCTGCCCATTACCAATGGGTTGTCCCATTGGTTAAATTTCCGGTTTTTTTATTATTATTATTATTATTTTTTTTTTTCCAATACGGAGCGGCCTAGCATGATACTGGACTGCTGCCCAGTAACCAATGGGGAGGCCCATTGGTTAAATTTCATTTTTTTTTTCCTATAGGCAGCGCCCTAGCTTGATACTCGGCCGCTACCCAGTAACCAATGGGTAGGCCCATTGGTTAAATTTCATGTTTTTTTTTTCCTAATGGCAGCGGCCTAGCATGATACTAGGCCGCTGCCCAGTAACCAATGGGGAGGCCCATTGGTTAAATTTCTTTTTTTTTTTTTTTCCTATGGGCAGCGGCCCAGCATGATACTGGGCCGCTGCCCAGTAACCAATGGGGAGGCCCATTGGTTTAATTTCCAGTTTTTTTTTTTTTTTTCCTATAGGCAGCGGCCTAGCATGATACCCGGCCGCTGCCCAGTAACCAATGGAGAGGCCCATTGTTTTCATTTCCTGTTTTTTTTTTTTTTCCTATTGGCAGCCGCCTAGCATGATACTAGGCCGCTGCCCAGTAACTAATGGGGAGGCCCATTGGTTTAATTTCCTGTTTTTTTTTTTTTTTTTTTTTTTTTCCTATAGGCAGCTGCCTAACATGATACTCGGATGCTGCCCTGTAACCAATGGAGAGGCCCATTGTTTTAATTTCTTGTTTTTTTTTTTTTTTTTTTTTTCCCTATTGGCAACCGCCTAGCATGATACTAGGTCGCTGCCCAGTAACCAATGGGGAGACCCATTGTTTTAATTACATGTTTTTTTTTTTTTTTCTTCCTATAGGCAGCGGCATAGCATGATACTCGGCTGCTGCCCAGTAACCAATGGGGGTCCCTTTGTTTTAATTTCTTGTTTTTTTTTTTTTTTTTTTTTTTTCCCTATTGGAAGCCGCCTAGCATGATACTAGGCCGCTGCCCAGTAACCAATGAGGAGGCCCATTGGTTTAATTTCTTGTTTTTTTTTTCCCATAGGCAGCGGCCTAGCATGATACTAGGCCGCTGCCCAGTAACCAATGGAGAGGCGCATTGTTTTAATTTCCTGTTTTTTTTTTTTTTTTTTTCCTATAGGCAGCGGCCTAGCATGATACTAGGCCGCTGCCCAGTAACCAATGGAGAGGCGCATTGTTTTAATTTCCTGTTTTTTTGTTTTTTTTTTTCCTATAGGAAGCAGCCTAGCATGATACTAGGCCGCTACCCAGTAACCAATGGGGAAGCCCATTGTTTTAATTTACTTTTTTTTTTTTTTTCCTATGTGCAGCGGCCTAGCATCATACTAGGCCGCTGCCCAGTAACCAATGGGGTGGCCCATTGGTTAAATTTAATGTTTTTTTTTTCCTATATGCAGCGGCCTAGCATGATACTCGGCCGCTGCCCCGTAACCAATGGGGAGGCCCATTGTTTTAATATCCTGTTTTTTTTTTTTTCCTATATCCAGCGGCCTAGCATGATACTAGGCCGCTGCCCAGTAACCAATGGAGAGGCCCATTGGTTTAATTTCTTGTTTTTTTTTTTCCCATAGGCAGCTGCCTAGCATGATACTAGGCCGCAGCCCAGTAACCAATGGGGAGGCCCATTGTTTTAATTTCCTGTTTTTTTTTTTTTTGTTTTTTTTTCCTATGGGTAGCGGCCTAACATGATACTGGGCCGCTGCCCAGTAACCAATGGGGAGGCCAATTGGTTTAATTTGCTGTTTTTTTTATTTTATTTTATTTTATTTTATTTTCCTATGGGCAGCGGCCCAGCATAATACTGGGCCGCTGCCCAATAACCAATGGGGAGGCCAATTGGTTTAATTTCTTTTTTTTTTTTTTTTTTTTTTTTTTTTTCCTATAGGCAGCGGCCTAGCATGATACTCGGCCGCTGCCCAGTAACCAATGGAGAGGCCCATTGTTTTATTTTCTTGTTTTTTTTTTTTTTTTTTTTTTTTCCTATTGGCAGCCGCCTAGCATGATACTAGGCTGCTGCCCAGTAACCAACGGGGAGGCTCATTGGTTTAATTTCCTATTTTTTTTTTTTTGTTTCCTATAGGCAGCAGCCTAGCATGATACTAGGCCACTGCCCAGTAACCAATGGGGTGGCCCATTGTTTTAATTTCCTGTTTTTTTATTTTTTTATTTTTTTATTTTTTTCCTATGGGCAGCGGCCTAGCATGATACTAGGCCGCTGCCCAGTAACCAATGAGGAGGCCTATTGGTTAAATTTCATGTTTTTTTTTTCCTATATGCAGCGGCCTAGCATGATACTCGGCCGCTGCCCAGTAACCAATGGGGAGGCCCATTGTTTTAATTTCCTGTTTTTTTTTTTTTTTTTTTTTTTCCTATAGGCAGCGGCCTAGCATGATTCTAGGCCGCTGCCCAGTAACCAATGGGGAGGCTCATAGATTTAATTTCCTGTCTTTTTTTTTTCTATGGGCAGCGGCCTAGCATGATACTAGGCCGCTGCCCAGTAACCAATGGGGAGTCCCATTGGTTAAATTTCCTGTTTTTTTTTTTTTTTTTTTTTTTTTTCCTATGTGCAGCGGCCTAGCATGATACTAGGCCGCTGCGCAGTAACCAATGGGGAGGCCCATTGTTTTAATTTCCTGTTTTTTTTTTTTTTTTCCTATGTGCAGCGGCCTAGCATGATACTAGGCCGCTGCCCATTAACCAATGGGGAGTCCCATTGGTTAAATTTCATGTTTTTTTTTTTTTCCTATAGGCAGCGGCCTAGCATGATATTGGGCCGATGCCCAGTAACCAATGGGGAGGACCATTGGTTAAATTTAATTTTTTTTTTTTTTTCCTATAGGCAGCGGCCTAGCTTGATACTCGGGCGCTGCCCAGTAACCAATGGGGAGGCCCATTGGTTAAATTTCATGTTTTTTTTTTTCCTATGGGCAGCGGCCTAGCATGATACTAGGCAGCTGCCCAGTAACCAATGGGGAGTCCCATTGGTTAAATTTCCAGTTTTTTTTTTTTTTTTTCCTATGGGCAGCGGCTTAGCATGATACTGGGCCGCTGCCCAGTAACCAATAGGGAGGCCCATTGGTTTAATTTCCTGTTTTTTTTTTTTTTTCCTATGGGCAGCGGCCCAGCCTGATACTAGGCCGCTGCCCAGTAACCAAAGGGGAGGCCCATTGGTTTAATTTCCTATTTTTTTTTTTCCTATAGGCAGCGGCCTAGCATGATACTCGGCCGCTGCCCAGTAACCAATGGAGAGGCCGATTGTTTTAATTACCTGTTTTTTTTTTTTTTTTTTTTTTTCCTATTGGCAGCCGCCTAGCATGATACTAGGCCGCTGCCCAGTAACCAATGGGGTCGCCCATTGGTTTAATTTCCTATTTTTTTTTTGTTATTTTTGTTTTTTTTTATTTTTTTATTTTTCCTATAGCCAGCGGCCTAGCATGATACTCGGCCGCTGCCCAGTAACCAATGGGGAGGCCCATTGGTTAAATTTCATGATTTTTTTTTCCTATGGGCAGCGGCTTAGAATGATACTCGGCCGCTGCCCAGTAACCATTGGGGTGTCCCTTTGGTTAATTTTCCTTTTTTTTTTTTTTTTTCCTATAGGCAGCGGCCTAGCATGATACTAGGCCGCTGCCCAGTAACCAATGGGGAGGCCCATTGTTTTAATTTCCTGTTTTTTTTTTTTTTTTTCCTATAGGCAGCGGACTAGCATGATACTCGGTCGTTGCCCAGTAACCAATGGGGAGGCCGATTGTTTTTGTTTTTGTTTTTTTTTTTTTTTTCCTACTGGCAGCCGCCTAGCATAATACTAGGCCGCTGCCCAGTAACCAATGGGGAGGACCATTGGTTTAATTTCCTTTTTTTTTTTTTTTTTTTTCCTATTTCCAGCCGCCTAGCATGATACTAGGCCGCTGCCTAGTAACCAATGGGAGGCCCATTAATTTAATTTCTTGTTTTTTTTTTTTTTTTTTTTTCTTCCCATAGGCAGCGGCCTAGCATGATACTAGGCCGCTGCCCAGTAACCAATGAGGAGGCCCATTGTTTTAATTTCCTGTTTTTTTTTTTTTTTTTTTTTTTTTTTTTTTTTTTTTTTTCCTATGGGCAGCGGCCTAGCATGATACTGGGCCGCTGCCCAGTAACCAAAGGGGAGGCCCATTGGTTTAATTTCCTGTTTTTTTTTCTATGGGCAGCGGCCCAGCATGATACTGGGCCGTTGCCCAGTAACCAAAGGGGAGGGCCATTGGTTAAATTTCATGTTTTTTTTTTTTTTTTTTTTTTTCCTATGGGCAGAGGCCTAGCATGATACTGGGCCGCTGCACAGTAACCAATGGGGAGGCCCATTGGTTTAATTTCCATTTTTTTTTTTTTTTTTTTTCCTATAGGCAGCGGCCTAGCATGATACTCGGCCGCTGCCCAGTAACCAATTGGGAGGCCCATTGGTTAAATTTAATGTTTTTTTTTTGTTTTTTTTTTGTTTTTTTACCTATAGGCAGCGGCCTAGCATGATACTCGGCCGCTGCCCAGTAACCAATGGGGAGGCCCATTGGTTTAATTTCCTTTTTTTTTTTTTCCTATTTCCAACCGCCTAGCATGATAGTAAGCCGCTGCCCAGTAACCAATGGGGAGGCCCATTGGTTTAATTTCTTGTTTTTTTTTCTTTTTTCCTATAGGCAGCGCCCTATCATGATACTAGGCCGCTGCCCAGTAACCAATGGGGAGGCCTATTTTTTTCATTCCTTGTTTTTTTTTTTTTCCTATGGGCAGCGGCCCAGCATGATACGGGGCCGCTGCCCAATAACCAATGGGGAGGCCCATTGGTTAAATTTCATGTTTTTTTTTTTTTTTTTTTTTTTTTTTTTTTTTTTTTCCGATTTCCAGCGGCCTAGCATGATACTGGACCGCTGCCCAGTAACCAATGGGGAGGCCCATTGGTTTAATTTCCAATTTTATTTTTTTTCTATGGGCAGCGGCCTAGTATCATACTGGGCCGCTGCCCAGTAACACATGGGGAGGCCCATTGGTTAAATTTCATGTTTTTTTTTTTTTTTTTTTTTTTTTTTTTTTTTTTTTTTATATAGGCAGCGGCCTAGCTTGATACTCGGCCGCTGCCCTGTAACCAATGGGGAGTCCCATTGGTTAAATTTCCAGTTTTTTTTTTTTTTTTTTTTTTTCCAATGGGCAGCGGCTTAGCATGATACTGGGCCGCTGCCCAGTAACCAATGGGGAGGCCCATTGGTTTAATTTCCTTTTTTTTTTTTTTTTCCTATGGGCAGCGGCCCAGCATGATACTGGGCTACTGCCCAGTAACCAATGGGGAGGCCCATTGGTTTAATTTTCAGTTTTTTTTTTTTTTTTTCCTTTTGGCAGCCGCCTAGCATGATACTACGCCGCTGCCCAGTAACCAATGGGGAGGCCCATTGGTTAAATTTCATGTTTTTTTTTTTTTTTTCCTATAGGCAGCGGCCTAGCATGATACTCGGCCGCTGCCCAGTAACCAATGGGGAGGCCCATTGGTTAAATTTCATGTTTTTTTTTTTTTTTTTCCTATGGGCAGCGGCCTAGAATGATACTCGGCCGCTGCCTAGTAACCAATGGGGTGTCCCATTGGTTAAATTTCCTGTTTTTTTTTTTTTTTTTTTTTTTTTCCTATAGGCAGCGGCCTAGCATGATACTAGGCCGCTGCCCAGTAACCAATGGGGAGGCCCATTGTTTTAATTTCCTGTTTTTTTTTTTTTTTTTTTTTTTTTTCCTATAGGCAGCGGACTAGCATGATACTCGGTCGTTGCCCAGTAACCAATGGGGAGGCCGATTGTTTTTGTTTTTGTTTTTTTTTTTTTTTTTCCTACTGGCAGCCGCCTAGCATAATACTAGGCCGCTGCCCAGTAACCAATGGGGAGGACCATTGGTTTAATTTCCTTTTTTTTTTTTTTTTTTTTCCTATTTCCAGCCGCCTAGCATGATACTAGGCCGCTGCCTAGTAACCAATGGGAGGCCCATTAATTTAATTTCTTGTTTTTTTTTTTTTTTTTTTTCTTCCCATAGGCAGCGGCCTAGCATGATACTACGCCGCTGCCCAGTAACCAATGGGGATGCCCATTGTTTTAATTTCCTGTTTTTTTTTTTTTTTTTTTTTTTTTTTTTTTTTTTTTTTTTCCTATGGGCAGCGGCCTACCATGATACTAGGCCGCTGCCCAGTAACCAAAGGGGAGGCCCATTGGTTTAATTTCCTGTTTTTTTTTCTATGGGCAGCGGCCCAGCATGATACTGGGCCGTTGCCCAGTAACCAAAGGGGAGGGCCATTGGTTAAATTTCATGTTTTTTTTTTTTTTTTTTTTTTTCCTATGGGCAGAGGCCTAGCATGATACTGGGCCGCTGCACAGTAACCAATGGGGAGGCCCATTGGTTTAATTTCCATTTTTTTTTTTTTTTTTTTTTCCTATAGGCAGCGGCCTAGCATGATACTCGGCCGCTGCCCAGTAACCAATTGGGAGGCCCATTGGTTAAATTTAATGTTTTTTTTTTGTTTTTTTTTTGTTTTTTTACCTATAGGCAGCGGCCTAGCATGATACTCGGCCGCTGCCCAGTAACCAATGGGGAGGCCCATTGGTTTAATTTCCTTTTTTTTTTTTTCCTATTTCCAACCGCCTAGCATGATAGTAAGCCGCTGCCCAGTAACCAATGGGGAGGCCCATTGGTTTAATTTCTTGTTTTTTTTTTTTTTCCCATAGGCAGCGACCTATCATGATACTAGGCCGCTGCCCAGTAACCAATGGGGAGGCCCATTGTTTTGATTTCCTTTTTTTTTTTTTTTTCCTATGGGCAGCGGCCCAGCATGATACGGGGCCGCTGCCCAATAACCAATGGGGAGGCCCATTGGTTAAATTTCATGTTTTTTTTTTTTTTTTTTTTTTTTTTTTTTTTTTTTTTCCGATTTCCAGCGGCCTAGCATGATACTGGACCGCTGCCCAGTAACCAATGGGGAGGCCCATTGGTTTAATTTCCAATTTTATTTTTTTTCTATGGGCAGCGGCCTAGTATCATACTGGGCCGCTGCCCAGTAACACATGGGGAGGCCCATTGGTTAAATTTCATGTTTTTTTTTTTTTTTTTTTTTTTTTTTTTTTTTTTTTATATAGGCAGCGGCCTAGCTTGATACTCGGCCGCTGCCCTGTAACCAATGGGGAGTCCCATTGGTTAAATTTCCAGTTTTTTTTTTTTTTTTCCAATGGGCAGCGGCTTAGCATGATACTGGGCCGCTGCCCAGTAACCAATGGGGAGGCCCATTTGTTTAATTTCCTTTTTTTTTTTTTTTAACCTATGGGCAGCAGCCTAGCATGATACTGGGCTACTGCCCAGTAACCAATGGGGAGGCCCATTGGTTTAATTTTCTGTTTTTTGGTTTTTTTTTTCCTTTTGGCAGCCGCCTAGCATGATACTACGCCGCTGCCCAGTAACCAATGGGGAGGCCCATTGGTTAAATTTCATGTTTTTTTTTTTTTTTCCTATAGGCAGCGGCCTAGCATGATACTCGGCCGCTGCCCAGTAACCAATGGGGAGGCCCATTGGTTAAATTTCATGTTTTTTTTTTTTTCCAATAGGCAGCGGCCTAGCATGATACTTGGCCGCTCCCCAGTAACCAATGGGGAGTCCCTTTGGTTAAATTTCTTGTTTTTTTTTTTTTTTTTTCCTATAGGCAGCGGCCTAGCATGATACTAGGCCGCTGCCCAGTAACCAATGGGGAGGCCCTTTGGTTTAATTTCCTGTTTTTTTTTTTTTTTTTTTTTTTTTTCCTATGGGCAGCGGCCCAGCATGATACTGGGCCGCTGCCCAGTAACCAATGGGGAGTCCCATTGGTTTAATTTCCTATTTTTTTTTTTTTCCTATAGGCAGCGGCCTAGCATAATACTCGGCCGCTGCCCAGTAACCAATGGAGAGACCCATTGTTTTAATTTTTTTTTTTTTTTTTCCTATTGGCAGCCGCCTAGCATGATACTAGGCCGCTGCCCAGTAACCAATGGGGAGGCCCATTGGGTTAATTTCCTTTTTTTTTTTTTTTTCCTATAGGCAGCAGCCTAGCATGATACTAGGCCGCTGCCCAGTAACCAATGGGGAGGCCGATTGTTTTAATTTCCTGTTTTTTTTTTTTTTTTTGGGTAGCGGCCTAGCATGATACTAGGCCGCTGCCCAGTAACCAATGGGGAGGCCCATTAGTTAAATTTTATGTTTTTTTTTTTTTTTCCTATATGCAGCGGCCTAGCATGATACTCGGCCGCTGCCCAGTAACCAATGGTGAGGCCCATTGTTTTAATTTCCATTTTTTTTTTTTTTTTTTCCTATAGGCAGCGGCCTAGCATGATACTAGGCCGCTGCCCAGTAACCAATGGGGAGGCCCACAGTTTTAATTTCCTTTTTTTTTTTTTTCCTATGGGCAGCGGCCTAGCATGATACTAGGCCGCTGCCCAGTAACCAATGGGGAGTCCCAATGGTTAAATTTACTGTTTTTTTTTTTTTTTCCTATAGGCAGCAGCCTAGCATGATACTAGGCCGCTGCCCAGTACCCAATGGGGAGGCCCATTGTTTTAATTTCGTGTTTTTTTTTTTTCCCTATTGGCAGCGGCCTAGCATGATACTAGGCCGCTGCCCAGTAACCAATGGGGAGTCCCATTGGTTAAATTTCCAGTTTTTTTTTTTTTTTTTCCAATGGGCAGCGGCTTAGCATGATACTGGACCGCTGCCCAGTAACCAATGGGGAGGCTCATTGGTTTAATTTCCTTTTTTTTTTTTTCCTATGGGCAGCGGCCCAGCATGATACTGGGCCGCTGCCCAGTAACCAATAGGGAGGCCCATTGGTTTAATTTCCAGTTTTTTTTTTTTTTTTCCTATAGGCAGCGGCCTAGCATGATACTCGGCCGCTGCCCAGTAACCAATGGTGAGGCCCATTGTTTTCATTTCCTGTTTTTTTTTTTTTTTTTTTTCCTATTGGCAGCCGCCTAGCATGATACTAGGCCGCTGCCCAGTAACTAATGGGGAGGCCCATTGGTTTAATTTCCTGTTTTTTTTTTTTTTTTTTTTTTTTTTTCCCTATAGGCAGCGGCCTAGCATGATACTCGGCCGCTGCCCAGTAACCAATGGGGAGTTCCATTGTTTAAATTTCCTGTTTTTTTTTTCACTATATGCCGCGGCCTAGCATGATACTAGGCCGCTGCCCAGTAACCAATGGGGAGGCCCATTGTTTTAATTTCCTGTTTTTTTTTTTTTTTTTTCCCTATTGGCAGCGGCCTAGCATGATACTCGGCCGCTGCCCTGTAACCAATGGGGAGGCCCATTGTTTTAATTTCCTGTTTTTTTTTTTTTTTTTCCTATAGGCAGCGGCCTAGCATGATACTCGGCCGCTGCCCAGTAACCAATGGGGAGGCCCATTGGTTTAATTTCCTTTTTTTTTTTTTTTCTTTTTTTTTTTTCCTATTTCCATGCGCCTAGCATGATACTAGGCCGCTGCCCATTAACCAATGGGGAGGCCCATTGGTTTAATTTCTTGTTTTTTTTTTCCCCATAGGCAGCGGCCTTGCATGATACTAGGCCGCTGCCCAGTAACCAATGGCGAGGCCTATTGTTTTAATTTCTTTTTTTTTTTTTTTTTTTTTTTTTTTTTTTTTTTCCCTATGGGCAGCGGCCTAACATGATACTGGGCCGCTGCCCAGTAACCAATGGGGAGGCCCATTGGTTTAATTTGCTGTTTTTTTTTTTTTTTTTCCTATAGGCAGCGGCCTAGCATGATACTCGGCCGCTGCCCAGTAACCAATGGAGAGGCCCATTGTTTTAATTTCTTGTTTTTTTTTTTTTTTTTTTTTTCCTATTGGCAGCCGCCTAGCATGATACTAGGCTGCTGCCCAGTAACCAACGGGGAGGCCCATTGGTTTAATTTCCTGTTTTTTTTTTTTTCCTATATGCAGCAGCCTAGCATGATACTAGGCCGCTGCCCAGTAACCAATGGGGAGGCCCATTGTTTTAATTTCCTGTTTTTTTATTATTTTATTTTTTTATTTTTTTCCTATGGGCAGCGGCCTAGCATGATACTAGGCCGCTGCCCAGTAACCAATTGGGAGGCCTATTGGTTAAATTTCATGTTTTTTTTTTCCTATATGCAGCGGCCTAGCATGATACTCGGACGCTGCCCAGTAACCAATGGGGAGGCCCATTGTTTTAATTTCCTGTTTTTTTTTTTTTTTTTTTTTTTTTTTTTTTTTTTTTTTTTTCCTATAGGCAGTGGCCTAGCATGATACTAGGCCGCTGCCCAGTAACCTATGGGGAGGCCCATTGGTTTAATTTCCTGTTTTTTTTTCTTTTTTTTTTTTTTGTTCATATGGGCAGCCGCCTAGCATGACACTATGCCGCTGCCCAGTAACCAATGGGGAGGCCCATTGGTTAAATTTCATGTTTTTTTTTTTTTTTTTTTCCTATTGGCACCGGCCTAGCATGATACTATGCCGCTGCCCAGTAACCAATGGGGAGGCCCATTGGTTAAATTTCATGTTTTTTTTTTCCTATAGGCAGCGGCCCAGCATGATACTAGGCCGCTGCCCAGTAACCAATGGGGAGGCCCATAGTTTTAATTTCCTGTTTCTTTTTTTTTTTTTTTTTCCTATTTGCATCCTCCTAGCATGATACTAGGCCGCTGCCCAGTAACCAATGGGGAGGCCCATTGGTTTAATTTCCAGTTTTTTTTTTTTTTTTTTTTTTTTTTTTTTTTTTTTCATGTAGCCAGTAGCCTAGCAAGATACTAGGCCGCTGCCTAGTAACCAATGGGGAGGCCCATTGTTTTAATTTCCTGTTTTTTTTTTTTTTTTTTTTTTTTTTTCCTATGGGCAGCGGCCCAGCATGATACTGGGCCGCTGCCCAGTAACCAATGGGGAGGCCCATTGGTTTAATTTCCTTTTTTTTTTTTTTTTTTTTTTTTTCCTATCGGCAGCGGCCCAGCATGATGCTGGGCCGCTGCCCAGTAACCAATGAGGAGGCCCATTGGTTTAATTTCTTGTTTCTTTTTTTTTTTTTTTTTTTTTTTTTCCTATTGGCAGCGTCCTAGCATGATACTAGGTCGCTGCCCAGTAACCAAAGAGGAGGCCCATTGGATTAATTTCCTGTTTTTTTTTTTTTTTTTTTTTTTTTTTCCTATATGCAGCGGCCTAGCATGATACTAGGCCGCTGCCTAGTAACCAATGGGGAGGCCCATTGTTTTAATTTCCTGTTTCTTTTTTTTTTGTTTTTCCTATTTGCAGCCGCCTAGCATGATACTAGGCCGCTGCCCAGTAACCAATGGGGAGGCCCATTCGTGTAATTTCCTTTTTTTTTTTTTCCTATAGGCAGCAGCCTAGCATGATACTAGGCCGCTGCCCAGTAACCAATCGGGAGGCCCATTGTTTTAATTTCCGGTTTTTTTTTTTTTCCTATTTGCAGCGGCCTAGCATGATACTAGGCCGCTGCCCAGTAACCAATGGGGAGTCCCATTGGTTAAATTTCCTGTATTTTTTTTTTCCTATTGGCAGCGGCCTAGCATGATACTAGGCCGCTGCCCAGTAACCAATGGGGAGGCCCATTGGTTAAATTTCTAGTTTTTTTTTTTTTTTTTTTTTTTTTTTTTTTTTTTCCTATAGGCAGCGGCCTAGCATGATACTAGGCCGCTGCCCAGTAACCAATGGGGAGGCCCATTGGTTTAATTTCCTTTTTGTTTGTTTTTTTTTTTCCTATGGGCAGCGGCCTAGCATGATACTAGGCCGCTGCCCAGTAACCAATGGGGAGTCCCATTGGTTAAATTTCCTGTTTTTTTTTTTTTTTCCCATGGGCAGCGGCCTATCATGATACTAGGCCACCTAGCATGATACTAGGCCGCTGCCCAGTAACCAATGGGGAGGCCCATTGTTTTAATTTCTTTTTTTTTTTTTTTTTCCTATTTGCAGCCGCCTAACATGATACTAGGCCACTGCCCAGTAACCAATGGGGAGTCCCATTGGTTAAATTTCCTATTTTTTTTTTCTATGGGCAGCGGCCTAGCATGATACTGGGCCGCTGCCCAGTAACCAATGGGGAGGCCAATTGGTTTAATTTCCTGTTTTTTTTTTTTTTTTTTTTTTTTTTTCCTTTGGGCAGCGGCCCAGCATGTTACTGGGCCGCTGCCCAGTAACCAATGGGGAAGCCCATTGGTCTAATTTCCTATATTTTATTTTTTTTTTCCTATAGGCAGCGGCCTAGCATGATACTCGGCCGCTGCCCAGTAACCAATGGAGAGGCCCATTGTTTTAATTTCTTGTTTTTTTTTTTTTTTTTTTTCATATTGGGAGCCGCCTAGCATGATACTAGGCCGCTGCCCAGTAACCAATGGGGAGGCCCATTGGTTTAATTTACTGTTTTTTTTTTCCTATAGGCAGCAGCTTAGCATGATACTAGGCCGCTGCCCAGTAACCAATTGGGAGGACCATTGGTTTAATTTCTTGTTTTTTTTTTTTTTCCCTATGGGCAGCGGCCCAGCATGATACTGGGCCGCTGCCCAGTAACCAATGGGTAGGCCCTTTGGTTTTATTTCCTTTTTTTTTTTCCTATAGGCAGCGGCCTAGAATGATACTCGGCCGCTGCCCAGTAACCAATGGGGAGGCCCATTGTTTTAATTTCCTGTTTTTTTTTTTTTTTTTTTTTTTTTTTTTTTTTTTTTCCTATGGGGAGCGGGCAAGCATGATACTGGGCCGCTGCCCAGTAACCAATGGGGAGGGCCATTGGTTAAATTTCATGTTTTTTTTTTTTTCCTATAGGTAGCGGCCTAGCTTGATACTCGGCCGCTGCCCAGTAACCAATGGGGAGGCCCATTGGTTAAATTTCATGTTTTTTTTTTTCCTATAGGCAGCGGCCTAGAATGATACTAGGCCGCTGCCAGTAACCAATGCGGAGGCCCATTGTTTTAATTTCCTATTTTTTTTTTTTTTTTTCCTATTTGCATCCTCCTAGCATGATACTAGGCCGGTGCCCAGTAACCAATGGGGAGGCCCATTGGTTTAATTTCCTGTTTTTTTTTTTTTTTTTTTTTTTCCTATGTGCAGCGGCCCAGCATGATACTGGGCCGCTGCCCAGTAACCAAAGGGGAGGCCCATTGGTTTAATTTCCTTTTTTTTTTTTTTTTTTCCTATAGGCAGCGGCCTAGCACGATACTTGGCCGCTGCCCAGTAACCAATGGAGAGGCCCATTGTTTTAATTTCCTGTTTTTTTTTTTTTTTTTTTTTTTTTTTTTCCTTTGGGCAGCGGCCTAGCATGATACTAGGCCGCTGCCCAGTAACCAATGGGGAGTCCCATTGGTTAAATTTCCTGTTTTTTTTTTTTTTTTTCCTATGGTTAGCGGCCTAGCATGATACTAGGCCGCTGCCCAGTAACTTTGCATACAATTGATGCTCTCGAAGTTTCTGCAGTACCAACCGCAGATGTTGCTCATGCTCCGCTTCCGATTTCGAGTATACCAAAATATCATCAATTAAGATCACTACAAATTGGTCCAAGTAGGGTTGAAACACCCTATGCATCAAATCCATAAAGGCTGCAGGGGCATTAGTTAGTCCAAAAGGCATCACCACATATTCATAGTGCCCATATCTCGTCCTGAAAGCTGTTTTAGGCACATCTTCCTTCTTGATCCGCAACTGATAATATCCTTGCCTCAAGTCTAGTTTCGAATACACTTTGGCTCCTTGCAGTTGATCAAATAACTCGTCAATCAGGGGAAGTGGGTATTTATTCTTGACAGTCACTTGGTTCAATCCTCGGTAGTCAATGCATAGCCTCAACGTTCCATCTTTCTTCTTAACAAATAGAACTGGCGCACCCCACGGTGAAGAACTCGGTTGCACAAACCCCTTCTTCAACAATCCTTGCAATTGGTCCTTTAATTCTTGTAACTCGGCCGGTGCCATACGATAGGGAGCTTTTGATATCGGCTGGGCGCCAGGTAGCAACTCTATAACAAACTCGATCTCCCGATTTGGGGGTAAACCGGGTAATTCTTCAGGGAATACATCTGCATAGTCTTTGATCACAGGCATCTCCTCCAACTTAGCTTTATCCGACGGCTTGTTGATAAGGTAAGCCAAGTATCCGCTGCATCCTTTCTTCAAGGACTTCACTGCTTTTGTAGATGAAATGATGGAACTCCCGGTGAAATCTCTTCGGCCCAAAACCTCTAGTATCGGTTGATCAGGTACCCGGAACGTTATAATCTTCGCCCGGCAATCCAATTGAACATGATGTTTTGCCAGCCAGTTCATCCCTAAAATGACCTCGTAATCTCGAAAAGGTAATACAATAAGATTGGCCGGGAATTCCCTATCCTTAATTTGGATTCTACATGCTTTACATGCTGAACTAGTTACAAGTTTAGAACCCATTGGAGTTCCAACTTCCACTTCATATGGCAAACATACAACTTTCAATTTTACACGTTCCACACATAAGGGAGTAATAAATGAATGAGTAGCACCCGGATCAATTAACACCTTAACAGGTTGATTTAGTATGAAGAATGTACCTTCAACAACAGCGGTCTCATCTGGAATTTCCTCGCACTCGATAGCATAAGCTCGAGCCTGGACTCTAGGAACTGGAGTCTTGCCTCTACCAGCTGGTTTAACCTGATTTTGTCCCCCTTGCCATTTAGGGCAATCCTTAACCCGGTGCTGATCGCTGCCACAACCTATACATCGTCCCAATTTCCTCCAACACTGGGCCTCAGTGTGACCCTTCCTGCTACAGTGAGAACAAGTAACAGTCTGAGAAGCAGGTGCACTACCTGTGGATCCGCGGGTGGAAGAGGCTGATGGCGCTTTAGTCGGGCCACGGTTATTCCCTGGTCTGTTCTGGCTCTGGCCCTGACTGCGACTCTGACTCTGAAACTTCCTCTGCTGACTTGGAGGCTGGTAAGGTTTCTTGCTCGGCTGACTCGAACCGGCTCCATCTAGTTTCCTCTTCTCAACTCGAGAGGCAGCAGCAAAGAGAGCAGAATAAGTATCGAAGTCGTGAGAAGCTAACTGGTCCTGAATCTCTGGCCTCAAACCAATAGTAAATTTCCACATTTTTTCCTCCGGAGTACAAACCATATACTGAGCATAACGGGACAGTCGGTCAAAACGAGCCTCGTACTGGGCCACCGTCATATTACCCTGGGTCAAGTGCATGAACTCCTCGATCCGCCTCTGCCTAGAAACTGCAGGTACATATTTTTCCTTAAATGCCTTAACAAAATTACCCCACAAGCGAGGTGTCTGATCAGTCTCCCGTAGTGCCTCTACAGTGTGCCACCAATGCTCGGCATCCCCGTGCAACAGGAATACAGCAAACTCCAATTTCTCTTCATCTGTATAATCAAGTGGCCTAAAAATCTTCTCGATCTCGGACAGCCAAGCCTCTGCTTTCTCATCATCAGCTTCTCCGTAGAATTTAGACGGGCGAAAGTCAAGGAATTCCCTCATTCTGCTGTGTCTCCCATGGTTACCCTCATTCCTGTTGTTGATGTTGTTGTTGGCCTCACGAGCATCCTGACGCTCCATCACACGTGACACACGATCCATGGCAGTTGCCATCATATTAAACATAGCTATACCGGGATTAGTCTGATAAGCATCCCCGGTCTCTTGAGGTTCACCGCTCCTATTAGTAGTACGGGTACTAGGGCCAGCCATCTATAGGCACAATTTATTGAAATATGATAATTAAGAATCTAATGCATAAGATATGCAACATAGTATAGATACAATACTAAAAACATTTAAGGCATATAAGTCACTTAAGCACATAGAGCATAGAAGGCACATTTAACACATAAACAAGTCATCCTAATTATCTTAGGGCTCAACCCATGGTCCGAGAGTTAAACCCGGCTTAAGCAATCTAAGCTCTGATACCATTTTCTAAGGTGTCACGCCCCAACCTGGCCTATAAAGGTTAGACTAGGGTGTGATCTAAACATTCAAGTCCTTTCACATTCTTAATCATTTTAGGAGGTTTAACACTTAACGTTTTATTCTAGACTTCAAAATTTTTCTAGAAATCCGGCAACATAACGACTGTAATTGGGCTATTTGTTTTGACCTAAATTTTCTAACAGCCTCAAAACTTTCAATTCAAGTTCATTCTCGACTAGAATTTACTACTTAATCATCAATTGAATTGCCTATTGGTTATTTCGACGTCCCGTTTGATTTATAACCTAGCATAATACTATGCCTCGTTAGTCCATTTATTCTCGTTTCAAAATATGCCTGTTTATCGTAGCTTATTAGCGAGTACCTGTTGAGATTGGATAAGTTCATTTACCTATTCCTTAACCAAGCATCATAACCTGCGATAGATACTAGCGGTAGCAAAAGCAAAACGATCAAAGTAGTGTCATGTCTAGTAGCGGTCTACCTAAAATAAGTACAAATCAAAATTAGACCCCAAATTACAACGGGGGTCTTATACATTAGCAACAGCAAGCAACATAAGATAAATGGTCTTCAAGCAGCACAAAATACACAAGTAATCACGTTCATGCAAAACAACAATAACAGGCAATCACTCGAGGGGTTCATCATTAGGTACATTATCCTCATGTTCCTATACCTGTTCTTCTTCACCTGAAATGATAAAAGAGGGTGAGTCCTTATGAACTCAGCGAGGCGGAACGAGAAATAAAATTTGAAACCCATTTTTCGGTTCACTTTATGAAAATCCCTTTTTTTAAAACATGTCACATATTACAAATAATATGGTAAGAAGTTATAAGAAACAAATCGAGAAACGGATACAATTACCAATCATTTCAAGGATACGGTGAGCATTTACTCTCAATTTCAATTTCGAATTATTTGGTGCGGCCGACTTCAATAATCCACTTATCACTCCCAAATGGGTGTACTCCGGATGTACCCCGAAACCTACGACCCAACTCTCCGAGGGTGAAATGCCAAGCGAGAGAGGGAATTGGACCATGGTAGTCACGGTAACACCGGCAAGCCCGATGCCGCTCGGCGTGCGTGAAACACTACCACGCCACACGAAAGGTTGCAACCTCATATGCAATGCACATTTATAACATTTATCATATCACATTAGGAGGACAACAAAGTAGGTTGCCTCCGAGCAGTTATAAGATCGTATGTTGACAAGTAGTCAAACGAAGCACGATAAGGCAAGTAATTTCACATGAAGGCAAATAGAGTCATATGAACATTAATCGGGCAGCCATGTAACACATATAAAACAGGCCATATAACACATTAAGAAGCTCACGGGATCAAGTGATAAGTTTATGCAACAGGCGAGGATATCAAAGGGGTTTGGGTGCAAGAAAAGCTTATTTGTCAACATGCAATGGCCTACTCACATTTGGAACTATAAAACATTTTACGGGCAGTCCACGCAACGTACATTTTCCACACAATAACCCCCGGTTAACACTTAACAAGAATTCCTAGTCATTAGGGTTCGCTTTTCATGCAAAATCGTGCGATCAAAACCCTAAATCAACTCAATCATCATTCCAAAGTCATGCATCATCTCATTCAACATCCTCAATATTCAATACAGTCCACACAATATTCCAGTACTACCATTCCAAGCAATTAGTACCACAAAAGAGGTTCAACAAGTTTTCCCAAGCACATAGTCAATTGAAATCCTAACTGCAATAAGCTGTTTTCTCACAATCAACTGGGCAGGCAAATGAACTCCAAATTTAGTGAATAATATATCAAATTAAAGCTTAAGAAGTTAACTAAAATCAGAAACAAACCTTGCATTAATTGGAGTTCTGGATCGTTAGTTATAGCCAAAATGGTGGAACTGATCAAAACTGTCCAGATTTGCCTATCTTTCGATATTACATGATTTTGAGGTCCTTAGGTTCATTTTTAGCCTAAGCCTATTCCTGTTTTTTTTTTTTTTTTTTTTTTTTTTTTTTTTTTTTTCCTATAGGCAGCTGCCTAGCATGATACTACGCCGCTGCCCAGTAACCAATGGGGAGGCCCATAGTTTTAATTTCCTGTTTTATTATTATTATTTTTCCTATGGGCAGCGGCCTAGCATTATACTAGGCCGCTGCCCAGAAACCAATTGGGAGGCCCATTGGTTTAATTTCCTGTTTTTTTTTTTTATTTTTTTTACCTATGGGCAGCGGCCCAGCATGATACTCGGCCGCTGCCCATTAACCAATGGGGAGGCCCATTTGTTTAATTTCCTTTTTTTTTTGTTTTTTCCTTTGGGCAGCGGCCCAACATGATGCTGGGCCGCTGCCCAGTAACCAATGGGGAGGCCCATTGGTTTAATTTCCTTTTTTTTTTCCTATAGGCAGCGGCCTAGCATGATCCTCGGCCGGTGCCCAGTAACAAATGGGGAGGCCCATTGGTTTAATTTCCAATTTTTTTTTTCCTATGGGCAGCGGCCCAGCATGATACTGGACCGCTGCCCAGTAACCAATGGGGAGGCCCATTGGTTAAATTTCATGTTTTTTTTTTTTTTTTTTTTTCCTATAGGCAGCGGCCCAGTATGATACTCGGTCGCAGCCCAGTAACCAATTGGGAGGCCCATTGGATTAATTTCCTTTTTTTTTTTTTTTTTTTCCTATGGGCAGCGGCCCAGCATGATACTGGGTCGCTGCCCAGTAACCAATGGGGAGGCCCATTGGTTTAATTTCCTGTTTTTTTTTTTTTTCCTATTGGCAGCGGCCTAGCATGATACTCGACTGCTGCCCAGTAACAAATGGAGAGGCCCATTGTTTTAATTTCCTATTTTTTTTTTTTTTTTTTTTTCCTATGGGTAGCGGCCTAGCATGATACTGGGCCGCTGCTCAGTAACCAATGGGGAGGCCTATTGGTTTAATTTATTTTATTTTATTTTATTTTATTTTTTTACCTTTGGGCAGCGGCCCAGCATAATACTGGTTCTCTCCCCAGTAACCAATAGTGAGGGCCATTGGTTTAATTTCCTTGTTTTTTTTTTTCCTATAGGCAGCGGCCTAGCATGATACTCGGCTGCTGCCCAGTAACCAATGGAGAGGCCCATTGTTTTATTTTCTTGTTTTTTTTTTTTTTTTTTTTTTTTTTTTTTTTTTTTCCTATTGGCAGCCGCCTAGCATGATACTAGGCAGTTGCCCAGTAACCAACGGGGAGGCCCATTGGTTTAATTTCCTTTTTTTTTTTTTTTTTCCTATAGGCAGCAGCCTAGCATGATACTTGGCCACTGCCCAGTAACCAATGGGGAGGCCCATTGTTTTAATTTCCTGTTTTTTTATTTTTTTATTTTTTTATTTTTTTCCTATGGGCAGCGGCCTAGCATGATACTAGGCCGCTGCCCAGTAACCAATGGGGAGGCCTATTGGTTAAATTTCATGTTTTTTTTTTTCCTATATGCAGCGGCCTAGCATGATACTCGGCCGCTGCCCAGTAACCAATGGGGAGGCCCATTGTTTTAATTTCCTGTTTTTTTTTTTTTTTTTTTTATTTTTTTTTTTCCTATAGGCAGCGGCCTAGCATGATTCTAGGCCGCTGCCCAGTAACCAATGGGGAGGCCCATAGATTTAATTTCCTGTCTTTTTTTTTTTCTATGGGCAGCGGCCTAGCATGATACTAGGCCGCTGCCCTGTAACCAATGGGGAGTCCCATTGGTTAAATTTCCTGTTTTTTTTTTTTTTTTTTCCTATGGGCAGCGGCCTAGCATGATACTAGGCCGCTGCGCAGTAACCAATGGGGAGGCCCATTGTTTTAATTTCCTGTTTTTTTTTTTTTTTTCCTATGTGCTGCGGCCTAGCATGATACTAGGCCGCTGCCCATTAACCAATGGGGAGTCCCATTGGTTAAATTTCATGTTTTTTTTTTTCCTATAGGCAACGGCCTAGCATGATATTGGGCCGATGCCCAGTAACCAATGGGGAGGCCCATTGGTTAAATTTCATGTTTTTTTTTTTTTTTTTTTTTCCTATATGCAGCGGCCTAGCTTGATACTCGGGCACTGCCCAGTAACCAATGGGGAGGCCCATTGGTTAAATTTCATGTTTTTTTTTTTCCTATGGGCAGCGGCCTAGCATGATACTAGGCAGCTGCCCAGTAACCAATAGGGAGTCCCATTGGTTAAATTTCCAGTTTTTTTTTTTTTTTTTCCTATGGGCAGCGGCTTAGCATGATACTGGGCTGCTGCCCAGTAACCAATGGGGAGGCCCATTGGTTTAATTTCCTGTTTTTTATTTTTAATTTTTTTTTTCCTATGGGCAGCGGCCCAGCATGATACTAGGCCGCTGCCCAGTAACCAAAGGGGAGGCCCATTTGTTTAATTTCCTTTTTTTTTTTTTCCTATAGGCAGCGGCCTAGCATGATACTCGGCCGCTGCCCAGTAACCAATGGAGAGGCCCATTGTTTTAATTTCCTGTTTTTTTTTTTTTTTTTTTTTTTTTCCTATTGGCAGCCGCCTAGCATGATACTAGGCCGCTGCCCAGTAACCAATGGGGTCGCCCATTGGTTTAATTTCCTGTTTTTTTTTTTGTTTTTTTTGTTTTTTTTTTTATTTTTTTATTTTTCCTATAGCCAGCGGCCTAGCATGATACTCGGCCGCTGCCCAGTAACCAATGGGGAGGCCCATTGGTTAAATTTCATGTTTTTTTTTTTTTTTTTTTTTCCTATAGGCAGCGCCCCAGTATGATACTCGGCCGCAGCCCAGTAACCAATTGGGAGGCCCATTGGTTTAATTTTCTTTTTTTTTTTTTTTTTTCCTATGGGCAGCGGCCCAGCATGATACTGGGTCGCTGCCCAGTAACCAATGGGGAGGCCCATTGGTTTAATTTCCTGTTTTTTTTTTTTTTATTTTTTTTTTTTTCCTATTGGCAGCGGCCTAGCATGATACTCGACTGCTGCCCAGTAACAAATGGAGAGGCCCATTGTTTTAATTTCCTGTTTTTTTTTTTTTTTTTTTTTCCTATAGGCAGCGGCCTAGCATGATACTACGCCGCTGCCCAGTAACCAAAGGGGAGGCCCATAGTTTTAATTTCCTGTTTTATTATTTTTTTTTTCCTATGGGCAGCGGCCTAGTATGATACTAGGCCACTGCCCAGTAACCAATTGGGAGGCCCATTGGTTTAATTTCCTGTTTTTTTTTTTTTTTTTTTTTTTTTTTTTTTTTTTTTTTCCTATGGGCAGCGTCCCATTGGTTTAATTTCAGTTTTTTTTTTTTTTTTTTTTTTTTTTTTTTTTTTTTTTCCTATTGGCTGCGGCCCAGCATGATACTCGGCCGCTGCCCAGTAACCAATGGGGAGGCCCATTGGTTTAATTTCCTTTTTTTTTTCCTATGGGCAGCGGCCTAGCATGATACTGGGCCGCTGCCCAGTAACCAATGGGGAGGCCCATTGGTTTAATTTCCTTTTTTCTTTTTCTTTTTTTTTTTCCTATAGGCAGCGGCCTAGCATGATACTGGGCCGCTGCCCAGTAACCAATGGGGAGGCCCATTGGTTTAATTTCCAATTTTTTTTTCCCTATGGGCAGCGGCCCATTATGATACTGGACCGCTGCCCAGTAACCAATAGGGAGGCCCATTGGTTAAATTTCATGTTTTTTTTTTCCTATAGGCAGCGGCCCAGTATGATACTCGGCCGCAGCCCAGTAACCAATTGGGAGGCCCATTGGTTTAATTTCCTTTTTTTTTTTTTTTTTCCTATGGGCAGCGGCCCAGCATGATACTGGGCCGCTGCCCAGTAACCAATGGGGAGACCCATTGGTTAAATTTCCTTTTTTTTGTTTTGTTTTTTTTTTTTTTTCCTATGGGCAGCGGCCCAGAATGATACTGGGCCGCTGCCCAGTAACCAATTGGGAGGCCCTTTGGTTAAATTTCATGTTTTTTTTTCCTATGAGCAGCGGCCTAGCGTGATACTAGGCCGCTGCCCAATAACCAATGGGGAGGCCCCTTGGTTTTTTTTTTTTTTTTTTTTTTTCCAATAGGCAGCTGCCAAGCGTGATATTAGGCCGCTACCCAGTAACCAATGGGGAGGCCCACAGTTTTAATTTCCTTTTTTTTTTTTTTTTTTTTTTTTTTCCTATAGGTAGCGGCCTAGCATGATATTAGGCCCCTGGCCAGTAACCAATGGGGAGTCCCAATGGTTAAATTTTTTGTTTTTTTTTTTTTTTTTTTTTTTTCCCTATAGGCAGCAGCCTAGCATGATACTAGGCCGCTGCCCAGTAACCAATGGGGGGGCCCATTGTTTTAATTTCCTGTTTTTTTTTTTTCCTATGGGCAGCGGCCTAGCATGATACTAGGCCGCTGCCCATTACCAATGGGGAGTCCCATTGGTTAAATTTCCGGTTTTTTTTTTTTTTATTATTATTATTTATTTTTTTTTTCCTATAGGGAGCGGCCTAGCATGATACTGGGCCGCTGCCCAGTAACCAATGGGGAGGCCCATTGGTTAAATTTCATGTTTTTTTTTTTTTTTTCCTATAGGCAGCGCCCTAGGTTGATACTCGGCCGCTGCCCAGTAACCAATGGGGAGGCCCATTGGTTAAATTTCATGTTTTTTTTTTTTTCCTATGTGCAGCGGCCTAGCATGATACTAGGCCGCTGCCCAGTAACCAATGGGGAGTCCCATTGGTTAAATTTCCAGTTTATTTTTTTTTATTTTATTTTTTTTTTTCCTATGGGCAGCGGCTTAGCATGATACTGGGCCGCTGCCCAGTAACCAATGGGGAGGCCCATTGGTTTAATTTCCTTTTTTTTTTTTTTTTTTTCTTATGGGCAGCGGCCCAGCATGATACTGGGCCGCTGCCCAGTAACCAATGGGGAGGCCCAATGGTTTAATTTCCAATTTTTTTTTTTCCTATAGGCAGCGGCCTAGCATGATACTCGGCCGCTGCCCAGTAACCAATGGAGAGGCCCATTGGTTTAATTTCATGTTTTTTTTTTTTTTTTTTTTCCTATTGGCAGCCGCCTAGCATGATACTAGGCCGCTGCCCAGTAACCAATGGGGTCGCCCATTGGTTTAATTTCCTGTTTTTTTTTTTGTTTTTTTTGTTTTTTTTTTTTTTTTTTTTATTTTTCCTATAGCCAGCGGCCTAGCATGATACTCGGCCGCTGCCCAGTAACCAATGGGGAGGCCCATTGGTTAAATTTCATGTTTTTTTTTTTTTTTTTTTTCCTATAGGCAGCGCCCCAGTATGATACTCGGCCGCAGCCCAGTAACCAATTGGGAGGCCCATTGGTTTAATTTTCTTTTTTTTTTTTTTTTTTCCTATGGGCAGCGGCCCAGCATGATACTGGGCCGCTGCCAAGTAACCAATGGGGAGGCCCATTGGTTTAATTTCCTGTTTTTTTTTTTTTTTTTTTTTTTTTTTCCTATTGGCAGCGGCCTAGCATGATACTCGACCGCTGCCCAGTAACCAATGGAGAGGCCCATTGTTTTAATTTCCTGTTTTTTTTTTTTTTTTTTTTCCTATAGGCAGCGGCCTAGCATGATACTACGCCGCTGCCCAGTAACCAATGGGGAGGCCCATAGTTTTAATTTCCTGTTTTATTATTATTTTTTTTCCTATGGGCAGCGGCCTAGCATGATACTAGGCCGCTGCCCAGTAACCAATTGGGAGGCCCATTGGTTTAATTTCCTGTTTTTTTTTTTTTTTTTTTTTTTTTTTTTTCCTATGGGCAGCGTCCCATTGGTTTAATTTCAGTTTTTTTTTTTTTTTTTTTTTTTCCTATTGGCTGCGGCCTAGCATGATACTAGGCCGCTGCCTAGTAACCAATGGGGAGGCCCATTGGCTTAATTTCCTTTTTTTTTTTCCTATGGGCAGCGGCCTAGCATGATACTGGGCCGCTGCCCAGTAACCAATGGGGAGGCCCATTGGTTTAATTTCATGTTTTTTTTTTCCTATGGGCAGCGGCCCATTATGATACTGGACCGCTGCCCAGTAACCAATAGGGAGGCCCATTGGTTAAATTTCATGTTTTTTTTTTCCTATAGGCAGCGGCCCAGTATGATACTCGGCCGCAGCCCAGTAACCAATTGGGAAGCCCATTGGTTTAATTTCCTTTTTTTTTTTTTTTTTCCTATGGGCAGCTGCCTAGCATGATACTAGGCCGCTGCCCAGTAACCAATGGAGAGGCCCATTGGTTAAATTTCCTTTTTTTTGTTTTGTTTTTTTTTTTTTTTTCCTATGGGCAGCGGCCCAGAATGATACTGGGCCGCTGCCCAGTAACCAATGGGGAGGCCCATTGGTTAAATTTCATGTTTTTTTTTTACCTATGAGCAGCGGCCTAGCTTGATACTAGGCCGCTGCCCAGTAACCAATGGGGAGGCCCATTGTTTTTTTTTTTTTTTTTTTTTTTTCCTATTGGCAGTCTCCTTGCATGATACTTGGCCGCTGCCCAGTAACCAATGGGGAGGCCCACAGTTTTAATTTCCTTTTTTTTTTTTTTTTTTCCTATGGGCAGCGGCGTAGCATGATACTAGGCCGCTGCCCAGTAACCAATGGGGAGTCCCAATGGTTAAATTTACTGTTTTTTTTTTTTTTTTTTTTTTCCCTATAGGCAGCAGCCTAGCATGATACTAGGCCGCTGCCCAGTAACCAATGGGGGGGCCCATTGTTTTAATTTCCTGTCTTTTTTTTTTTTTCCTATGGGCAGCGGCCTAGCATGATACTAGGCCGCTGCCCATTACCAATGGGGAGTCCCATTGGTTAAATTTCCGGTTTTTTTTTTTTTATTATTATTATTATTTTTTTTTTCCTATAGGGAGCGGCCTAGCATGATACTGGGCCGCTGCCCAGTAACCAATGGGGAGGCCCATTGGTTAAATTTCATGTTTTTTTTTTTTTTTCCTATAGGCAGCGCCCTAGGTTGATACTCGGCCGCTGCCCAGTAACCAATGGGGAGGCCCATTGGTTAAATTTCATGTTTTTTTTTTTTTCCTATGTGCAGCGGCCTAGCATGATACTAGGCCGCTGCCCAGTAACCAATAGGGAGTCCCATTGGTTAAATTTCCAGTTTATTTTTTTTTATTTTATTTTATTTTTTTTTCCTATGGGCAGCGGCTTAGCATGATACTGGGCCGCTGCCCAGTAACCAATGGGGAGGCCCATTGGTTTAATTTCCTTTTTTTTTTTTTTTTTTTTCTTATGGGCAGCGGCCCAGCATGATACTGGGCCGCTGCCCAGTAACCAATGGGGAGGCCCAATGGTTTAATTTCCAATTTTTTTTTTTTTCCTATAGGCAGCGGCCTAGCATGATACTCGGCCGCTGCCCAGTAACCAATGGAGAGGCCCATTGGTTTAATTTCATGTTTTTTTTTTTTTTTTTTTCCTATTGGCAGCCGCCTAGCATGATACTAGGCCGCTGCCCAGTAACCAATGGGGAGGCCCATTGTTTTAATTTCCTGTTTTTTTTTTTTTTTCCTATGGGCAGCGGCCTAGCATGATACTAGGCCGCTGCCCATTACCAATGGGTTGTCCCATTGGTTAAATTTCCGGTTTTTTTTTTTATTATTATTATTTTTTTTTCCTATAGGGAGCGGCCTAGCATGATACTGGACCGCTGCCCAGTAACCCATGTGGAGGCCCATTGGTTAAATTTCATTTTTTTTTCCTATAGGCAGCGCCCTAGCTTGATACTCGGCCGCTACCCAGTAACCAATGGGTAGGCCCATTGGTTAAATTTCATGTTTTTTTTTTCCTAAAGGCAGCGGCCTAGCATGATACTAGGCCGCTGCCCAGTAACCAATGGGGAGTCCCATTGGTTACATTTCCAATTTTTTTTTTTTTTTTTTTTTTTTTTTTTTTTTTTTCCTATGGGCAGCGGCTTTGCATGAAACTGGGACGCTGCCCAGTAACCAATAGGAGGACCATTGGTTTAATTTGCTTTTTTTTTTTTTTTTTTTTCCTATGAGCAGCTGCCCAGCATGATACTGGGCCGCTGCCCAGTAAACAATGGGGAGGCCCATTGGTTTAATTTCCAGTTTTTTTTTTTTCTTATAGGCAGCGGCCTAGCATGATACTCGGCCGCTGCCCAGTAACCAATGGAGAGGCCCATTGTTTTAATTTCGTGTTTTTTTTTTTTCCTATTGGCAGCCGCCTAGCATGATACTAGGCCGCTGCCCAGTAACCAATGGGGAGGGCCATTAGTTTAATTTCCTGTTTTTTTTTTTTTTTTTTTTTTTTTTTTTTTTTTTTTTTTCCTATAGGCAGCGGCCTAGCATGATACTCGGATGCTGCCCTGTAACCAATGGAGAGTCCCATTGTTTTAATTTCTTGTTTTTTTTTTTTTTTTTTTTTCCTATTGGCAGCCGCCTAGCATGATACTAGGTCGCTGCCCAGTAAACAATGGGGAGGCCCATTGTTTTAATTACATGTTTTTTTTTTTTCCTATAGGCAGCGGCCTAGCATGATACTCGGCCGCTGCTCAGTAACCAATGGGGAGGCCCATTGTTTTAATTTCTTGTTTTTTTTTTTTTTTTTCCCTATTGGAAGCCGCCTAGCATGATACTAGGCCGCTGCCCAGTAACCAATGGGGAGGCCCATTGGTTTAATTTCTTGTTTTTTTCTTTTTCCCATAGGCAGCGGCCTAGCATGATACTAGGCCGCTGCCCAGTAACCAATGGAGAGGCGCATTGTTTTAATTTCCTATTTTTTTGTTTTTTTTTTTTCCTATAGGCAGCAGCCTAGCATGATACTAGGCCGCTACCCAGTAACCAATGGGGAAGCCCATTGTTTTAATTTCCTGTTTTTTTTTTTTTTTTTTTTTTTTTTTTTTTTTTTCCTATAGGTAGCGACCTAGCATGATACTAGGCCGCTGCCCAGTAACCAATGGGGTGGCCCATTGGTTAAATTTCATGTTTTTTTTTCCTATATGCAGCGGCCTAGCATGATACTCGGCCGCTGCCCCGTAACCAATGGGGAGGCCCATTGTTTTAATTTCCTGTTTTTTTTTTTTTTTTTTTTTTTTTTTTTTTTTTTTTTTCCTATAGCCAGCGGCCTAGCATGATACTAGGGCGCTGCCCAGTAACCAATGGGGAGGCCCATAGTTTTAATTTCCTTTTTTTTTTTTTTTTTTTTTTTTTCCTATGGGCAGCGGCCTAGCATGATACTAGGCCGCTGCCCAGTAACCAATGGGGTGTCCCATTGGTTAAATTTCCTGTTTTTTTTTTTTTTTTTTTTTTTTTTTCCTATGGGCAGCGGCCTAGCATGATACTAGGCCGCTGCCCATTAACCAATGGGGAGTCCCATTGGTTAAATTTCCGGTTTTTTTTTTTTTTGTCCTATAGGCAGCGGCCTAGCATGATACTAGGCCGCTGCCCAGTAACCAATGGGGAGGTCCATTGGTTAAATTTCATTTTTTTTCCTACGGGCAGCGGCCAAGCGTGATACTAGGCCGCTGTCCAGTAACCAATGGGGAGGCCCATTTGTTAAATTTCATGTTTTTTTTTTTTTTCCTACGGGTAGCGGCCTAGCATGATACTAGGCCGCTGCCCTGTAACCAATGGGGAGTCCCATTGGTTAAATTTCCAGTTTTTTTTTTTTTTTTTATTTTCCAATGGGCAGCGGCTTAGCATGATACTGGGCCGCTGCCCAGTAACCAATGGGGAGGCCCATTGGTTTAATTTCCTTTTTTTTGTTTTGTTTTTTTTTTTTTTTTCCTATGGGCAGCGGCCCAGAATGATACTGGGCCGCTGCCCAGTAACCAATGGGGAGGCCCATTGGCTTAATTTTCAGTTTTTTTTTTTTTCCTATTGGCAGCCGCCTAGCATGATACTACGCCGCTGCCCAGTAACCAATGGGGAGGCCCATAGTTTTAATTTCATGTTTTTTTTTTTTTTTTTTCCTATAGGCAGCGGCCTAGCATGATACTCGGTCGCTGCCCAGTAACCAATGGGGAGGACCATTGGTTAAATTTCATGTTTTTTTTTTTCCTATGGGCAGCGGCCTAGCATGATACTCGGCCGCTGCCCAGTAACCAATGGGGAGGCCCATTTGTTAAATTTCCTTTTTTTTTTTTTTTTTCCTATGGTCAGCGGCCTAGCATGATACTAGGCCGCTGCCCAGTAACCAATGGGGAGGCCCATTTGTTAAATTTCATGTTTTTTTTTTCCTACATGCAGCGGCCTATCATGATACTCCGCCGCTGCCCAGTAACCAATGGGGAGGCCCATTGTTTTAATTTCCCGTTTTTTTTTTTTTTTTTTTTTTTTTTTTTTTTTTTTTTTTCCTATTGGCAGCGGTCTAGCATGATCCTAGGCCATTGCCCAGTAACCAATGGGGAGGCCCATTGTTTTAATTTCATATTTTTTTTTTATTTTTTATTTTTCCTATGGGCAGCGGCCTAGCATGATACTAGGCCGCTGCCCAGTAACCAATGGGGAGTCCCATTGGTTTAATTTCCTTTTTTTTTTCCTATGGGCAGCGGCCTAGCATGATACTATGCCGCTGCCCAGTAACCAATGGAGAGGCCCATTGTTTTCATTTCCTGTTTTTTTTTTTTTTTTTTTTCCTATTGGCAGCCACCTAGCATGATACTAGGCCGCTGCCCAGTAACCAATGGGGAGGCCCATTGGTTTAATTTCCTTTTTTTTTTTTTTTTTTTTTTTTTTTTTTTTTCCTAAAGCCAGCAGCCTAGCATGATACTCGGCCGCTGCCCAGTAACCAATGGGGAGGCCCATTGGTTAAATTTCATGTTTTTTTTTTTCCTATGGGCAGAGGCCTAGCAAGATACTCGGCCGCTGCCCCGGAACCAATGGGGAGTTCCATTGTTTAAATTTCCTGTTTTTTTTTTTTTTTCCTATATGCCGCGGCCTAGCATGATACTAGGCCGCTGCCCAGTAATCAATGGGGAGGCCCATTGTTTTAATTTCCTGTTTTTTTTTTTTTTTTTTTTTTTTTTAACCAAAAGACAGCGACCTAGCATGATACTCGGCCGCTACCCAGTAACCAATGGGGAGGCCCATTGCTTTAATTTCATGTTTTTTTTTTTTTCCTATTGGCTGCCGCCTAGCATGATACTAGGCCGTTGCCCAGTAACCAATGGGGAGGCCCATTCGTTTAATTTCCTTTTTTTTTTTTTTCTTTTTTTTTTTTCCTATTTCCAGCCGCCTAGAATGATACTAGGCCGCTACCCAGTAACCAATGGGGAGGCCCATTGGTTTAATTTATTGTTTTTTTTTTTCCCATAGGCAGCGGCCTAGCATGATACTAGGCCGCTGCCCAGTAACCAATGGCGAGGCCCATTGTTTTAATTTCCTTTTTTTTTTTTTTTTTTTTTTTTTTTTTTTTTTCCTACTGGCAGCTACCTAGCATGATACTAGGCCGCTGCCCAGTAACCAATGGGGAGGCCCATTGGTTAAATTTCATGTTTTTTTTTTCCAATGGGCAGCGGCCTAGCGTGATACTAGGCCGCTGCCCAGTAACCAATGTGGAGGCCCATTGGTTTAATTTGCTGTTTTTTTTTTTTTTTTTTTTTTTTTCCTATAGGCAGCGGCCTAGCATGATACTAGGCCGCTGCCCAGTAACCAATGGGGAGGCCCATTGTTTTAATTTCCTTTTTTTTTTTTTTTTTTTTTTTTTTTTTCCTATAGGCAGCGGCCTAGCATGATACTGGGCCGCTGCCCAGTAACCAATGGGGAGGCCCATTGTTTTAATTTCCTTTTTTTTTTTTTTTTTTTTTTTTTTTTTTTCCTATAGGCAGCGGCCAAGCATGATGCAAGGCCCCTGCCCAGTAACAAATGGGGAGGCACATTGGTTAAATTTCATGTTTTTTTTTTCCTATTGACAGCCGCCTAGCATGATACTAGGTCGCTGCCCAGTAACCAATGGGGAATCCCATTGGTTAAATTTCCTGTTTTTTTTTTTTTTTTTTCCTATGGGCAGCGGCTTAGCATGATACTGGTCCGCTGCCCAGTAACCAATGGGAGGCCCATTGGTTTAATTTTCTGTTTTTTTTTTTTTTTTTTTAACCTATTGGCAGCGCCCCAGCATGATACTGGGCCGCTGCCCAGTAACCAATGGCAAGGCCCATTGGTTTAATTTCCAGTTTTTTTTTTTTTTTTTTTTTTTTTTTTCCTATAGGCAGCGGCCTAGCATGATACTCGGCCGCTGCCAAGTAACCAATGGAGAGGCCCATTGTTTTAATTTCCTGTTTTTTTTTTTTTTTTTTTTCCTATTGGCATCTGCCAAGCATGATACGAGGCCGCTGCCCTGTAACCAATGGGGAGGCCCATTGGTTTAATTTCCTATTTTTTTTTTGTTTTTTGTTTTTTGTTTTTATTTTTTTATTTTTTCCTAAAGCCAGCAGCCTAGCATGATACTCAGCCGCTGCCCAGTAACCAATGGGGAGGCCCATTGGTTAAATTTCATGTTTTTTTTTTTTTTTCCTATGGGCAGCGGCCTAGCATGATACTCGGCCGCTGCCCAGTAACCAATGTGGAGTGCCATTGGTTAAATTTTCTATTTTTTTTTTTTTTTTCCTATAGGCAGTGGCCTAGCATGATACTAGGCCGCTGCCCAGTAACCAATTGGGAGGCCCATTGTTTTAATTTTTTTTTTTTTTTCCTAAAAGCAGCGGCCTAGCATGATACTCGGGCCCAGTAACCAATGGGGAGGCCCATTGGTTTAATTTCCTTTTTTTTTTTTTTTTCCTATTTCAAGCCGCCTAGCATGATACTCGGCCGCTGCCCAGTAACCAATGGGGAGTCCCATTGGTTAAATTTCCTGTTTTTTTTTTTTTTTTTTTTTTTCCTATAGGCAGCGGCCTAGCATGATACTAGGCCGCTGCCCAGTAACCAATGGGGAGGCCCATTGTTTTAATTTCCTGTTTTTTTTTTTTTTTTTTCCTATAGGCAGCGGCCTAGCATGATACTCGGCCGCTGCCCAGTAACCAATTGGGAGGCCCATTGTTTTAATTTCCTGTTTTTTTTTTTTTTTTTTTTTTTTTTTTTTCCTATTGGCAGCCGCCTAGCATGATACTCGGCCGCTGCCCAGTAACCAATGGGGAGTCCTATTGGTTAAATTTCCTGTTTTTTTTTTCTTGTTTTTTTTTTTTTTTTTTTTTTTCCTTTTCCTATAGGCAGCGACCTTGCATGATACTAGGCCGCTGCACAGTAACCAATGGGGAGGCCCATTGGTAAAATTTCATGGTTTTTTTTTTTTTTTTTTTTTTTCTTTTCCTATAGGTAGCGGCCTAGCATGATATTAGGCCGCTGCCCAGTAACCAACGGGGAGTCCCATTGGTTAAATTTCATGTTTTTATTTTTTTTTATTTTTTATTTTTTTATTTTTCCTATAGGCAGCGGCCTAGCATGATACTAGGCCGCTGCCCAGTAACCAATGGGGAGACCCATTGGTTTAATTTCCTGTTTTTTTTTTTTTTTTTTTACTATGGGCAGCGGCCCAGCATGATACTGGGCCGCTGCCCAGTAACTAATGGGGAGGCCCATTGGTTTAATTTCCAATTTTTTTTCCCTATTGGCAGCCGCCTAGCATGATACTAGGCCGCTGCCCAGTAACCAATGGGGAGGCCCATTGGTTTAATTTAATTTTTTTTTTCCTATATCTAGCCGCCTAGCATGATACTAGGCCGCTGTCCAGTAAACAAAGGGGAGGCCCATTGGTTTAATTTCTTTTTTTTTTTTTTTCCCATAAGCAGCGGTTTACCATGATACTAGGCCGCTGCGCAGTAACCAATGGGGAGGCCCATTGTTTTAATTTCCTGTTTTTTTTTTTTTTTTTTTTCCTATGGGCAGCGGCCTAGCATGATACTGGGCCGCTGCCCAGTAACCAATGGAGAGGCCCATTCGTTTAATTTCCTGTTTTTTTTTTTTCCTATGGGCAGCGGCCCAGCATGATACTGGGCCGCTGCCCAGTAACCAATGGGGAGGCCCATTGGTTTAATTTCCAGTTTTATTTTTTTATTATTATTTTTTTCCTATAGGCAGCGGCCTAGCATGATACTCGGCCGCTGCCCAGTAACCAATGGAGAGGCCCATTGTTTTAATTTCCAGTTTTTTTTTTTTTTTTTTTTTTTTTTCCTATTGGCAGCCGCCTAGCATGATACTAGGCCGCTGCCAAGTAACCAATGGGGAGGCCCATTGGTTTACTTTCCTGTTTTTTTATTTTTATTTTTATTTTTATTTTTTTTATTTTTTATTTTTCCTAAAGCCAGCGGCCTAGCATGATACTCGGCCGCAGCCAAGTAACCAATGGGGAGGCCCATTGGTAAAATTTCATGTTTTTTTTTTTTTTTTTTTTTCCTACATGCAGCGGCCTAGCATGATACTCGGCAGCTGCCTAGTAACCAATGGGGAGGCCCATTGTTTTAATGCCCATTGTTTTAATTTCCTGTTTTTTTTTTTTTTTTTTTTTTTCCTATGGGCAGCGGCCTAGCATGATACTAGGCCGCTGCCCAGTAACCAATGGGAGTCCCATTGGTTTAATTTAATTTTTTTTTCCTATATCTAGCCGCCTAGCATGATACTAGGCCGCTGCCCAGTTACCAATGGGGAGTCCCATTGGTTAAATTTCCAGTTTTTTTTTTTTTTTTTTTTTTTTTTTTTTTTTTTTTTTTTTTCCCCTATGGGCAGCGGCTTAGCATGATACTGGGCCGCTGCCCAGTAACCAATGGGGAGGCCCATTTTTTTAATTTCCTTTTTTTTTTTTTTTTTTTTCCTATTGGCTGCGGCCCAGCATGCTACTGGGCCGCTGCCCAGTAACCAATGGGGAGGCCCATTGGTTTGATTTCCAGTTTTTTTTTTTTTTTTTCCTATAGGCAGCGACCTAGCATGATACTCGGCCGCTGCCCAGTAACCAATGGAGAGGCCCATTGTTATAATTTTTTTTTTTTTTTTTTTCCTATTGGCAGCCGCCTAGCATGATACTAGGCCGCTGCCCAGTAACCAATGGGGAGGCCCATTGGTTTAATTTCCTGTTTTTTTTTTTTGTTTTTTGTTTTTTGTTTTTTATTTTTTTTATTTTTCCTAAAGCCAGCAGCCTAGCATGATACTCGGCCGCTGCCCAGTAACCAATGGGGAGGCCCATTGGTTAAATTTCATGTTTTTTTTTTTCCTATGGGCAGCGGCCTAGCAAGATACTCGGCCGCTGCCCAGTAACCAATAGGGAGTCCCATTGGTTAAATTTCATGTTTTTTTTTTTTTTTTTTTTTTTTCCTATAGACAGGGGCCGAGCATGAAACTCGGCCGCTACCCAGTAACCAATGGTGAGACCCATTGGTTTAATTTCCTTTTTTTTTTTTTTGTTTGTTTTTTTTTTCCTATAGGCAGCGGCCTAGCATGATACTCGGCCGCTGCCCAGTAACCAATGGAGAGGCCCATTGTTTTAATTTCCAGTTTTTTTTTTTTTTTTTTTTTTTTTTTTTTTTTTCCTATTGGCAGCCCCCTAGCATGATACTAGGCCGCTGCCCAGTAACCAATGGGGAGGCCCATTGGTTTACTTTCCTGTTTTTTTTATTTATTTTTTTATTTTTATTTTTTTTATTTTTTATTTTTCCTAAAGCCAGCGGCCTAGCATGATACTCGGCCGCAGCCAAGTAACCAATGGGGAGGCCCATTGGTAAAATTTCATGTTTTTTTTTTTTTTTTTTTTTTCCTACATGCAGCGGCCTAGCATGATACTCGGCAGCTGCCTAGTAACCAATGGGGAGGCCCATTGTTTTAATGCCCATTGTTTTAATTTCCTATTTTTTTTTTTTTTTTTTTTTTCCTATGGGCAGCGGCCTAGCATGATACTAGGCCGCTGCCCAGTAACCAATGGGGAGTCCCATTGGTTTAATTTAATTTTTTTTTCCTATATCTAGCCGCCTAGCATGATACTAGGCCGCTGCCTAGTTACCAATGGGGAGTCCCATTGGTTAAATTTCCAGTTTTTTTTTTTTTTTTTTTTTTTTTTTTTTTTTTTTTTTTTTCCCTATGGGCAGCGGCTTAGCATGATACTGGGCCGTTGCCCAGTAACCAATGGGGAGGCCCATTTTTTTAATTTCCTTTTTTTTTTTTTTTTTTTCCTATTGGCTGCGGCCCAGCATGCTACTGGGCCGCTGCCCAGTAACCAATGGGGAGGCCCATTGGATTAATTTCCAGTTTTTTTTTTTTTTTTTTTCCTATAGGCAGCGACCTAGCATGATACTCGGCCGCTGCCCAGTAACCAATGGAGAGGCCCATTGTTTTAATTTCCTTTTTTTTTTTTTTTTTTTCCTATTGGCAACCGCCTAGCATGATACTAGGCCGCTGCCCAATAACCAATGGGGAGGCCCATTGGTTTAATTTCCTGTTTTTTTTTTTGTTTTTTGTTTTTTGTTTTTTATTTTTTATTTTTTCCTAAAGCCAGCAGCCTAGCATGATACTCGGCCGCTGCCCAGTAACCAATGGGGAGGCCCATTGGTTAAATTTCATGTTTTTTTTTTTTTTTCTATGGGCAGCGGCCTAGCATGATACTCGGCCGCTGCCCAGTAACCAATAGGGAGTCCCATTGGTTAAATTTCCTTTTTTTTTTTTTTTTTCCTATGGTCAGCGGCCCAGCATGATACTGGGCCGCTGCCCAGTAACCAATGGGGAGACCCATTGGTTTAATTTCATGTTTTTTTTGTTTGTTTGTTTTTTTTTTCCTATGGGCAGCGGCCCAGCATGATACTGGGCCGCTGCCCACTAACCATTGGGGAGGCCGTTTGGTTTAATTTCCAATTTTTTTTTTCCCTATTGGCAGCCGCCTAGCATGATACTAGGCCGCTGCCCAGTAACCAATGGGGAGGCCCATTGGTTTAATTTAATTTTTTTTCCTATATCTATCCGCCTAGCATGATACTAGGCCGCTGCCCAGTAACCAAAGGGGAGGCCCATTGGTTTAATTTAATTTTTTTTTCCTATATCTAGCCGCCTAGCATGATACTAGGCCGCTGCCCAGTAACCAAAGGGGAGGCCCATTGGTTTAATTTCTTGTTTTTTTTTTTTGTTTTTTTTTCCCATAGGCAGCGGCTTAGCATGATACTAGGCCGCTGCGCAGTAACCAATGGGGTGGCCCATTGTTTTAATTTCCTGTTTTTTTTTTTTTTTTTTTTTTTTTTTTTTTTTTTTTTTCCTATGGGCAACGGCCTAGCATGATACTGGGCCGCTGCCCAGTAACCAATGGGGAGGCCCATTGGTTTAATTTCCTATTTTTTTTTATTTTTTATTTTTTTTTTCCTATGGTCAGCGGCCCAGCATGATACTGGGCCGCTGCCCAGTAACCCATGGGAAGGCCCATTGGTTAAATTTTATGTTTTTTTTTTTTTTTTTTTTCCTATAGGCAGCGGCCTAGCATGATACTCGGCCGCTGCCCAGTAACCAATTGGGAGGCCCATTGGTTAGGTTTCATGTTTTCTTTTTTTTTTTTTTCCTATGGGCAGCGGCCTAGCATGATACTGGGCCGCTGCCCAGTAACCAATGGGGAGGCCCATTGGTTAAATTTCATGTTTTTTTTTTCCTATGTGCAGCGGCCTAGCATGATACTAGGCCGCTGCCCAGTAACCAATTGGGAGTCCCATTGGTTAAATTTCCAGTTTTTTTTTTTTTTTTTCCTATGGGCAGCGGCTTAGCATGATACTGGGCCGCTGCCCAGTAACCAATGGGGAGGCCCATTGGTTTAATTTCTTTTTTTTTTTTTTTTTTTTCCTATTGGCAGCGGCCCAGCATGATACTGGGCCGCTGCCCAGTAACCAATGGGGAGGCCCATTGGTTTAATTTCCAGTTTTTTTTTTTTTTTTCCTATAGGCAGCGGCCGAGCATGATACTCGGCCGCTGCCCAGTAACCAATGGAGAGGCCCATTGTTTTAATTTCCTGTTTTTTTTTTTTTTTTTTTTTTCCTATTTGCAGCCGCCTAGCATGATACTAGGTCGCTGCCCAGTAACCAATGGGGAAGCCCATTGGTTTAATTTCCTTTTTTTTATTATTTTTTTATTTTTTATTTTTCCTGAAGCCAGCAGCCTAGCATGATACTCGGCCGCTGCCCAGTAACCAATGGGGAGGCCAATTGGTTAAATTTCATGTTTTTTTTTCCTATTGGCAGCGGCCTAGCATGATACTCGGCCGCTGCCCAGTAACCAATGGGGAGTCCAATTGGTTAATTTTCCTGTTTTTTTTTTTTTTTTTTTTTTTTTTTTTTTTTTTTTTTTTTTTTTTTTTCTTCCTATAGGCAGCGGCCTAGCATGATACTAGGCCGCTGCCCAGTAACCAATGGGGAGGCCCATTGTTTTAATTTCCTTTTTTTTTTTTTTTTCCTATTGGCAGCCGCCTAGCATGATCCTAGGCCGCTGCCCAGTAACCAATGGAGAGGCCCATTGGTTTAATTTCCTTTTTTTTTTTTCCTATTTCAAGCAGCCTAGCATGATACTAGGCCGCTGCCCAGTAACCAATGGGGAGGCCCATTGGTTTAATTTCTTGTTTTTTTTTTCTTTTTTTCCCATAGGCAGCGGCCCAGCATGATACTAGGCCGCTGCCCAGTAACCAATGGGGAGGCCCATTGTTTTAATTTCCTGTTTTTTTTTTTTTTTTATTTTTTCCTATGGTCAGCGGCCCAGCATGATACTGGGCCGCTGCCCAGTAACCAATGGCGAGACCCATTGGTTTAATTTCCTGTTTTTTTTTTTTTTTTTTTTATTGTTCCTATGGGCTGGGGCCCAGCATGATACTGGGCCGCTGCCCAATAACCAATGGGGAGGCCCATTGGTTTAATTTCCATTTTTTTTCCCTATTGGCAGCCGCATAGCATGATACTAGGCCGCTGCCCAGTAACCAATGGGGAGGCCCATTGGTTTAATTTAATTTTTTTTTCCCTATATCTAGCCGTCTAGCATGATACTAGGCCGCTGCCCAGTAACCAAAGGGGAGGCCCATTGGTTAATTTCTTGTTTTTTTTTTTTTTTTTTTTTTTCCCAAAGGCAGCGGCTTAGCATGATACTAGGCCGCTGCGCAGTAACCAATGGGGAGGCCCATTGTTTTAATTTCTTGTTTTTTTTTTTTTTTTCCTATGGGCAGCGGCCTAGCATGATACTGGGCCGCTGCCCAGTAACCAATGGGGAGGCCCATTGGTTTAATTTTCTATTTTTTATTTTATTTTTTATTTTTTCCTATGGTCAGCAGCCCAGCATGATACTGGGCCGCTGCCCAGCATGATACTGGGCCGTTGCCCAGTAACCAATGGGGAGGCCCATTGGTTTAATTTCCAATTTTTTTTTTTCCTACGGGCAGCGGCCCAGCATGATACTGGGCCGCTGCCCAGTAACCAATGGGGAGGCCCATTGGTTTAATTTCCAGTTTTATTTTTTTATTATTTTTTTTTCCTATAGGCAGCGGCCTAGCATGATACTCGGCCGCTGCCCAGTAACCAATGGAGACGCCCATTGTTTTAATTTCCTGTTTTTTTTTTTTTTTTTTTCCTATTGCCAGCCGCCTAGCATGATACTAGGCCGCTGCCCAGTAACCAATGGGGAGGCCCATTGGTTTAATTTCCTGTTTTTTTATTTTTATTTTTATTTTTATTTTTTTTATTTTTTATTTTTCCTAAAGCCAGCGGCCTAGCATGATAATCGGTCGCTGCCCAGTAACCAATGGGGAGGCCCATTGGTTAAATTTCATGTTTTTTTTTTTTTTCCTATGGGCAGCGGCCTAGCATGATACTCGGCCGCTGCCCAGTAACAAATGGGGAGTCCCATTGGTTAAATTTCCTTTCTTTTTTTTTTTTCCTATCGGCAGCGGACTAGCATGATACTAGGCTGCTGCCCAGTAACCAATGGGGAGGCCCATTGTTTTAATTTCCTGTTTTTTTTTTTTTTTTTTTTTTTTTTTTTTTTTTTCCTATAGGCAGCGGCCTAGCATGATTCACGGCCGCTTCCCAGTAACCAATGGGGAGGCCCATTGTTTTAATTTCCTATTTTTTTTTTCCTATTGGCAGCCGCCTAGCATGATACTAGGCCGCTGCCCAGTAACCAATGGGGTGGCCCATTGGTTTAATTTCCTTTTTTTTTTCCTATTTCAAGCCGCCTAGCATGATACTAGGCCGCTGCCCAGTAACCAATGGGGAGGCCCATTTGTTTAATTTCTTATTTTTTTTTTTTTTTTTTCCCATAGGCAGCGGCCTAGCATGATACTAGGCCGCTGCCCAGTAACCAATGGGGAGGCCCATTGGTTTAATTTCCTTTTTTTTGTTTTTTTTCCTATTTCAAGCCGCCTAGCATGATACTAGGCCGCTGCCCAGTAACCAATGGGGAGGCCCATTGGTTTAATTTCTTGTTTTTTTTTTTTTTTGCCATAGGCAGCGTCCTAGCATGATACTAGGCCGCTGCCCAGTAACCAATGGGGAGGCCCATTGTTTTAATTTCCTATTTTTTTTTCCTATGGGCAGCGGCCTAGCATGATACTCGGCCGCTGCCCAGTAACCAATGGGGAGGCCCATTGGTTTAATTTCCTTTTTTTTTTTTCCTATTTCCAGCCGCTTAGCATGATACTGGGCCGCTGCCCAGTAACCAATGGGGAGGCCCATTGGTTTAATATCCAGTTTTATTTTTTTATTATTATTTTTTTCCTATAGGCAGCGGCCTAGCATGATACTCGGCCGCAGCCCAGTAACCAATGGAGAGGCCCATTGTTTCAATTTCCTTTTTTTTTCTTTTTTTTTTTCCCCTATTGGCAGCTGCCTAGCATGATACTAGGCCGCTGCCCAGTAACCAATGGGGAGGCCCATTGGTTTAATTTCTTATTTTTTTTTTTTTTTTTTTTTTTTTTCTAAAGCCAGCGGCCTAGCATGATACTCGGCCGCTGCCCAGTAACCAATGGAGAGACACATTGGTTAAATTTAATGTTTTTTTTTTCCTATGGGCAGCGGCCTTGCATCATACTCGGCCGCTGCCCAGTAACCAATGGGGAGTCCCATTGGTTAAATTTCATGTTTTTTTTTTTCCCTATAGGCAGCGGCCTAGCATGATACTCGGCCGCTGCCCAGTAACCAATGGGAAGGCCCATTGTTTTAATTTCCTGTTTATTTTTTATTTTTATTTTTTTCCTATTGGCAGCCGCCTAGCATGATACTAGGCCGCTGCCCAGTAACCAATGGGGAGTCCCATTGGTTTAATTTCTTTTTTTTTTTCCTATTTCCATGCGCCTAGCATGATACTAGGCCGCTGCCCATTAACCAATGCGGAGGCCCATTGGTTTAATTTCTTGTTTTTTTTTTCCCCATAGGCAGCGGCCTAGCATGATACTAGGCCGCTGCCCAGTAACCAATGGGGAGGCCCATTGTTTTAATTTCATGTTTTTTTTTTTTTTCCTATGGGCAGCGGCCTAGCATGATACTGGGCCGCTGCCCAGTAACCAATGGGGTGGCCCATTGGTTTAATTTCCTGTTTTTTTTTTTTTCCTATAGGCAGCGGCCTAGCATGATACTCGGCCGCTGCCCAGTAACCAATGGGGAGGCCCATTGGTTTAATTTCCTTTTTTTTTTTTCCTATTTCCAGCCGCCTAGCATGATACTGGGCCGCTGCCCAGTAACCAATGGGGAGGCCCATTGGTTAAATTTCATGTTTTTTTTTTTTTTTTTTTTTTCCTATGTGCAGCGGCCCAGCATGATACTGGGCCGCTACCCAGTAACCAATGGGGAGGCCAATTGGTTTAATTTCCAATTTTTTTTTTCCTATGGGCAGCGGCCCAGCATGATACTGGGCCGCTGCCCAGTAACCCATGGGGAGGCCCATTGGTTAAATTTCATGATTTTTTTTTCCTATAGGCAGCGGCCTAGCATGATACTCGGCCGCTGCCCAGTAACCAATTGGGAGGCCCATTGTTTAAATTTCATTTTTTTTTTCCTATAGGCAGCGGCCTAGCATGATACTCGGCCGCTACCCAGTAATCAATGGGGAGGCCCATTGGTTTAATTTCCTTTTTTTTTTCCTATTTCCAGCCGCCTAGCATGATACTAAGACGCTGCCCAGTAACCAATGGGGAGGCCCATTGGTTTAATTTCTTGTTTTTTTTTTTTTTTTTTTTTCCCATAGGCTGCGGCACAATATGATACTAGGCCGCTGCCCAGTAACCAATGGGGAGGCCTTTGGTTTAATTTCCTGTTTTTTTTTTTTTTTTTATTTTTTTTTCTATAGGCAGCGGCCCAGCATGATACTGGGCCGCTGCCCAGTAACCAATGGGGAAGCCCATTGGTTACATTTTTTTTTTTTTTTTCCTATGGGCTGCGGCCTAGCATGATACTGGGCCGCTGCCCAGTAACCAATGGGGAGGCCCATTGGTTTAATTTCCAATTTTTTTTTTCCTATGGGCAGCGGCCCAGTATGATACTGGGCCGCTGCCCAGTAACCCATGGGGAGGCCCATTGGTTAAATTTCATGTTTTTTTTTTTTTCCCTATAGGCAGCGGCCAAGCATGATACTCGGCCGCTGCCCAGTAACCAATTGGGAGGCCCATTGGTTAAGTTTCATGTTTTTTTTTTTTTTTTTCCTATAGGCAGCGGCCTAGCATGGTACTCGGCCGCTGCCCAGTAACCAATGGGGAGGCCCATTGGTTTAATTTCCTTTTTTTTTTTTTCCTATTTCCAGCCGCCTAGCATGATACTAGGACGCTGCCCAGTAACCATTGGGCAGGCCCATTAGTTTAATTTCTAGTTTTTTTTTTTCCCATAGGCAGCGGCCTAGCATGATACTAGGCCGCTGCCCTGTAACCAATGGGGAGGCCCATTGTTTTAATTTCCTATTTTTTTTTTTTTCCTATAGGCAGCGGCCTAGCATGATACTCGGCCGCTACCTAGTAACCAATGGGGAGGCCCATTGGTTTAATTTCCTTTTTTTTTTTTTTTTTTTTCTATTTCCAGCCGGCTAGCATGATACTAGGCCGCTGCCCAGTAACCAATGGGGAGGCCCATTGGTTTAATTTCTTGTTTTTTTTTTTCCCCATAGGCAGCGGCCTAGCATGATACTAGGCCGCTGCCCAGTCACCAATGGGGAGGCCCATTGGTTAAATTTCTTTTTTTTTTTCTTTTTTTTTTTTTTTTTCCTATGGGCAACGGCCCAGCATGATACTGGGTCGCTGCCCAGTAACCAATGGGGAGGCCCATTGGTTTAATTTCCATTTTTTTCCCTATTGGCAGCCGCCTAGCATGATACTAGGCCGCTGCCCAGTAACCAATTGGGAGGCCCATTGGTTTAATTTCGTTTTTTTTTTTTTTTTTTTCCTATTTCTAGCCGCCTAGCATGATACTAGGCCGCTGCCCAGTAACCAATGGGGAGGCCCATTGGTTTAATTTCTTGTTTTTTTTTTTTCCCATAGGCAGCGGCTTAGCATGATACTAGGCCGCTGCGCAGTAACCAATGGGGAGGCCCATTGTTTTAATTTCCTGTCTTTTTTTTTTTTTTTTTTTTTCCCTATGGGCAGCGGCCTAGCATGATACTGGGCCGCTGCCCAGTAACCAATGGGGAGGCCCATTGGTTTAATTTCTTGTTTTTTTTTTTTCCCATAGGCAACGGCCTAGCATGATACTAGGCCGCTGCCCAGTAACTACTGGGGAGACCCATTGTTTTAATTTCCTGTTTTTTTTTTTTTTTTTTTTTTTTTTTTTTTTTTTTTTTCCTATAGGCAGCGGCCTACCATGATACTAGGCCGCTGCCCAGTAACCAATGGGGAGGCCCATTGGTTTAATTTCCTTTTTTTTTTTTTTTTTTTTTTTTTCCTATCGGCAGCGGCCCAACATGATACTGGGCCGCTGCCCAGTAACCAATGGGGAGGCCCATTGGTTTAATTTTCTTTTTTTTTCCCTATTGGCAGCCGCCTAGCATGATACTAGGCCGCTGCCCAGTAACCAATGGGGAGGCCCATTGGTTTAATTACCTTTTTTTTTTTTTTTTTTTTTTTTTTTTCCTATTTCTAGCCGCCTAGCATGATACTAGGCCGATGCTCAGTAACCAAAGGGGAGGCCCATTGGTTTAATTTCTTATTTTTTTTTTTCCCATAGGCAGCGGCTTAGCATGATACTAGGCCGCTGCGCAGTAACCAATGGGGAGGCCCATTGTTTTAATTTCCTGTTTTTTTTTTTCCTATGGGCAGCGGCCTAGCATGATACTGGGCCGCTGCCCAGTAACCAATGGGGAGGCCCTTTGGTTTAATTTCCTGTTTTTTTTTTTTTTTTTCCTATGGTCAGCGGCCCAGCATGATACTGGGCCGCTGCCTAGCATGATACTGGGCCGCTGCCCAGTAACCAATGGGGTGGCCCATTGGTTTAATTTCCAATTTTTTTTCCTATGGGCAGCGGCCCAGCATGATACTGGGCCGCTGCCCAGTAACCAATGGGGAGGCCCATTGTTTGAATTTCCTGTTTTTTTTTTTTTTTTTCCCTATTGGCAGCCGCCTAGCATGATACTAGGCCGCTTCCCAGTAACCAATGAGGAGGCCCATTTTCGGGTAATTCAACCTCACGTGAGTCTTTGTCTAGTTTCACTAATGTCTAAAGCACCTAAAGGAAGCCTCAATTCAATCTAATTAACAAATTATATAATATAAAAAAAAAACCCCAAATTTTCAAATTTTACTATTCACTGCACTATTCATCACCTCTTTGATCAATTTCAAGTTTCAACCATTAACTTTGCTATCAAACCTCAAAAGTTAACTCTATAGATATCAAATAACTCATAGAAAGCATTCATAACAAGCTTTATAGCTAATATCAACAAATCAATAAAATTCAATATATGCACATAAACTTTAAAAACAAATAAATGCATCTCCCTCACAATTTTTGAAGATGATGAAGCTTGTTGAAGACCCTAGGTTGCTCAAAACCCTCCCAAGAACAATCTAGAAGCTCAAAATGCAAGGATGTTGAAGCAAAATCTCCTCTTTTCCTTCTCCTTTGGTATTTTCGGACTGCTACAGTAATTCCTGCACATTGTTCTTTTTTTTTTTTTTGTGTTTTAATGAGCTTAGGTGATTTATATAAGGTTAAGTTGAGGTGGGGTCATGTTTGGGTATTTAAAAGGTCACTAGAATGCGCGTTATTAACTTCAAAACGAGCATAAGGTGAAAAATAATGTTAGTTATTTAAATCTCTAAGTTTGTTACGTAACACTATTCACTTAACTACTAAAAAATATTTTCTAAATGAGCTCTCCTATCGCCTCTAGCTCAATTGCACATTTTTCCCATTCCTCTATCAATTAATGTGATTTAATAAAAATACTAATTCACTAATAGAATATAGTTTGAAAACGGGATGAATAGTAGCTAAAAAAGACAGTTTATAAAGCACCGAAGGAAATGCGCAAACAATAGATGCAACAGTAAATGAATGTACAGCTAAAATCTCGGGCGTCACACCCTCTCCCCCTTAAACTAATTGCGTCCTCGCAATTTCTTACACATACAAGCGAGTTACCCTCATACATAAAACACATTGTTTCACATAAGCATGCTTAACACATAAAACACATTGATCACGTTAGTAATTTATAACAAGTAAAGTCACATAAGCAACAAGTTCACATACACAAATTATAAACTACTAAGTCATTTAAACAACAACTTCACCTAAAACAAGTTAATCACATATTCACATTAGTCATATAAAGCATATCGAGCACTCAAGTACATAAAGCACATAATTCACACAAGGCACGTTAATCACATCCATTCCACTTATCACACAAGCACATAAACCACAACTAGTTCACTCAACATATAAAACATGTTGATCACATAAGCACATTGATCACATTAAATCTCTTATCACATAAGACATGCACATACACTTTCTAAACACATTGACACTAAGGCCACTACCCCACAAGCCGAAGACCCTATCCCGGCTTGCGCCTAGCTAACTAGCTAAGCTCTGATACCACTTCTGTAACGCCCCGATCCCTCACGAGACCGGGACTCCTATTTATCATGCTATTCTCACCCAATTCCAAACCCTAGGTATAAAATTTAGGAGAAAACAGATGGAGTCTCCTCTGTTTATAGGACTAAACTGGTACCTACAAAAGACACCTATGATGCTAGATCCACAAACAGCAACTCTTATAACCAATCCTCCAAGATTTTTATGGGCCACCCGCGATCACAAGGCCATCCGAGCCTTGGAACAACAATTACATATAACACACAAGCAAGCAAAGCATTTCTAATTTTAACTATAGGTAGTTAGATACAACAATAGCCAAGTTCTACTTCCAAGTTTGTTAATCACACAAGCATGCAAAAGAATAAGTTTACTATGGATTATTACATGTCATTCCACTTTATATCCAACATACAAGATTACAAATTATTACATTCACCAATTATACTCGAGACCCCAAGGTCACAAAAAGGCAATCAACAACAACTCCACGCAAGCTTCTCATTTTAGACAACCTTATCACACAAGAAGTCAGGGAAATTGCTTAACTAGCACTTCCTCCTCTTCTACTACCGCTACTAGCTGAAGGTCTACCTCAAGTTCTCCTGAAACATATTAAATGAGGAGTGAGCAACGAAGTTGCCCAGTGAGGGAGGTGATGCAACATGCCAACGTGCAATATGATATGTAAACACAAGAAAACATATATAAGCCATGTAAATCAACAAGATAATAAGCCAAGCAATTAATCACTTTTAAAAAGGATACGGTTCCACTTCCAAGTCTTCATTCACGAGCCACGAACCACGAGCATCACGAACATGCCGGCTAACCCCAAACACCACAATTGGGATACTCCGGATGTATCCCGATCCTACGACCCTTTCTCCCGAGGTAGGTCCATGCCCAGCAGGTGAACCACGCCTCTGGGGTAGTGGAGTATGCCTCAACGAGAAGGGAATAGGCACCATGGTAGTCGAGGGAGCACGGCAAGCCCGACGCCGCCCGTGTTTCTCGACGCTACCATGTCCGAAAAAGGTTGCGCAACCCGATTTTTGATCAAAAGCAATCAAGATAACACATAACACATAAAAGGGACGACAAAGTAGGCCGCCCTCACAAATAAGCACGATATAAATTCACATAAGCATGAAATTAGCTTAAAGATACCAAAAGAAGCAATCAACACAATTAATTCCAATAATCTACTCAATTAGCTTAAATATATCCTAAATATTCCATGCAAGGCACTACGATCCCTCAACAAGTTCTAAATGCAACTCAAATGGCTAAAAACTACATTTTCCCTTTCTTTAACCGAGTTTTATTTCTCTTAAACATGGTTCGAGATTCCCAATCATACCCTAGTCTTTTTATATTCTTAATTAAGCTCAAAGATACCTTTTAAAGTCATCAAAACTCATTTTTGAAGCAAAAGTTCGGGAAGGCCCCGAACGGGTTTGAACTACAACTATACTAACCGAACCTCATTTTCCCGTAACGAAAGCACCAAAAGTGTTTCCTTACCCCAAGGATACCCAAACCATAGCCCAAACGCACCCGGATTGCACAATGAGAAAAGTCCCCTTTTTAAAGTTAACAAATTTTGCATTTTAACTCATTTTCGGGTAATTCAACCTCACGTGAGTCTTTGTCTAGTTTCACTAATGTCTAAAGCACCTAAAGGAAGCCTCAATTCAATCTAATTAACAAATTATATAATCTATAAAAAAAACCCTAAATTTTCAAATTTTACTATTCACTGCACTATTCATCACCTCTTTGATCAATTTCAAGTTTCAACCATTAACTTTGCTATCAAACCTCAAAAGTTAACTCTATAGATATCAAATAACTCATATAAAGCATTCATAACAAGCTTTATAGCTAATATCAACAAATCAATAAAATTCAATATATGCACATAAACTTTAAAAACAAATAAATACATCTCCCTCACAATTTTTGAAGATGATGAAGCTTGTTGAAGACCCTAGGTTGCTCAAAACCCTCCCAAGAACAATCTAGAAGCTCAAAATGCAAGGATGTTGAAGCAAAATCTCCTCTTTTCCTTCTCCTTTGGTATTTTCGGACTGCTACAGTAATTCCTGCACATTGTTCTTCCTTTTTTTTTGTGTTTTAATGAGCTTAGGTGATTTATATAAGGTTAAGTTGAGGTGGGGTCAAGTTTGGGTATTTAAAAGGTCACTAGAATGCGCGTTATTAACTTAAAAATGAGCATAAGGTGAAAAGTAATGTTAGTTATTTAAATCTCTAAGTATGTTACGTAACACTATTCACTTAACTACTAAAAAATATTTTCTAAATGAGCTCTCCTATCGCCTCTAGGTCAATTGCACATTTTTCCCATTCCTCTATCAATTAATGTTATTTAATAAAAAAACTAATTCACTAATAGAATATAGTTTGAAAACGGGATAAATAGTAGCTAAAAAAGACAGTTTATAAAGCACAGAAGGAAATGCGCAAACAATAGATGCAACAGTAAATGAATGTACAGCTAAAATCTCGGGCGTCACATGGGCAGCGGCCTAGCATGATACTAGGCCGCTGCCCAGTAACCAATGGGGAGTCCCATTGGTAAAATTTCCTGTTTTTTTTTTTTTCCTACGGGTAGCGGCCTAGCATGATACTGGGCCGCTGCCCAGTAACCAATGGGGAGGCCCATTGGTTTAATTTCCTGTTTTTTTTTTTTTTCCCTATAGGCAGCAGCCTAGCATGATACTAGGCCGCTGCCCAGTAACGAATGGGGAGGCCCATTGTTTTAATTTCCTTTTTTTTTTTTTTTTTTCCTATGGGCAGCGGCCTAGCATGATACTAGGCCGCTGCCCAGTAACCAATGGGGAGTCCCATTGGTAAAATTTCCTGTTTTTTTTTTTTTTTTTTTTTTTTTCCTATGGGCAGCGGCCTAGAATGATACTGGGCCGCTGCCCAGTAACCAATGGGGAGGCCCATTGGTTTAATTTCCTGTTTTTTTTTTTCCTATAGGCAGCGGCCTAGCATGATACTAGGCCGCTGCCCAGTAACAAATGGGGAGGCCCATTGTTTTAATTTCCTATTTTTTTTTTTTTTCTTTTTTCTTTTTTCTTTTTTCCTATGGGCAGCGGCCTAGCATGATACTAGGCCTCTGCCCAGTAACCAATGGGGAGTCCCATTGGTTAAATTTCCTGTTTATTTTTTTTTTATTTTTTTTTTTCCTATTGGCAGCCGCCTAGCATGATACTAGGTCGTTGCCCAGTAACCAATGGGGAGGCCCATCGGTTAAATTTCCTGTTTTTTTTTTTTTTTTTTTTTTTTTTTTTTCCCTATAGGCAGCGGCCTAGCATGATACTAGGCCGCTGCCCAGTAACCAATGGGGAAGCCCATTGTTTTAATTTCCTTTTTTTTTTTTTTTTTTTTTCCTATGGGCAGCGGCCCAACATGATACTGGGCCGCTGCCCAGTAACCAATGGGGAGTCCAATTGGTTTAATTTCCTTTTTGGTTTTTTTTTTTCCTATAGGCAGCGACCTAGCATGATACTCGGCCGCTGCCCAATAACCAATGGAGAGGCCCATTGTTTTAATTTCTTGTTTTTTTTTTCTTTTTTTTTTTTTTTCCTATAGGCAGCAGCCTAGCATGATACTAGGCTGCTGCCCAGTAACCAATGGGGAGGCCCATTGTTTTAATTTCCTTTTTTTTTTTGTTTTTTTTTTGTTTGTTTTTTTTTTTTTTCCTATGGGCAGCGGCCTAGCATGATACTAGGCCGCTGCCCAGTAACCAATGGGGAGTCCCATTGGTTAAATTTCTTGTTTTTTTTTTTTTTTTTTTTTCCTATTGGCAGCCGCCTAGCATAATACTAGGCCGCTGCCCAGTAACCAATGGGGAGGCCCATCGGTTAAATTTCCTATTTTTTTTTTTTCCTCTAGGCAGCGGCCTAGCATGATACTAGGCCGCTGCCCATTAACAAATTGGGAGGCCCATTGTTTTAATTTCCTGTTTTTTTTTTTTTTTTTTTTTTTCCTATGGGTAGAGGCCCAGCATGATACTGGGCCGCTGCCCAGTAACCAATGGGGAGGCCAATTGGTTTAATTTCCTTTTTTTTTTTTTTTCCTATGGGCAGCGACCTAGCATGATACTCGGCCGCTGCCCAGTAACCAATGGATAGGCCCATTGTTTTAATTTCGTGTTTTTTTTTTTTCTTTTTCCTGTAGGCAGCAGCCTAGCATGATACTAGGCCGCTGCCCAGTAACCAATGGGGTGGCCCATTATATTAATTTCCTTTTTTTTTTTTTTTTTTTTTTTTTTTTTCCTATGGGCAGCGGCCTAGCATGATACTAGGCCGCTGCCTAGTAACCAATGGGGAGTCCCATTGGTTAAATTTCCTGTTTTTTTTTCCTATGGGCAGCGGCCTTGCATGATTCTAGGCCGCTGCCCAGTAACCAATGGGGAGACCCATTGGTTTAATTTCCTGTTTTTTATTTTTTTATTTTTTTACTATTGGCAACTGCCTAGTATGATACTAGGCCGCTGCCCAATAACCAAAGGGGAGGCCCATTGGTAAAATTTACTTTTTTTTTTTTCCTATGTGCAGCGGCATAGCATGATACTGGGCCGCTGCCCAGTAACCAATGTGGAGGCCCATTGGTTTAATTTCCTGTTTTGTTTTTTTTTTTTTTCCTATATCCAGCAGCCTAGCTTGATACTAGACCGCTGACCAGTAACCAATGGGGAGGCCAATAGTTTTAATTTCCTGTTTTTTTTTTTTTTTCCTTTTGGCAGCGGCCTAGCATGATACTAGGCCGCTGCCCAGTAACCAATGGGGAGTTCCATTGGTTAAATTTCATGTTTTTTTTTTTTTTTTTTTTTTTTTTTTTTTTTTTTTTTCCTATTGGCAGCCGCCTAGCATGATACTAGGCCGCTGCCCAGTAACCAATGGGGAGGCCCATCGGTTAAATTTCCTGTTTTTTTTTTTTTTTCCTATAGGTAGCGGCCTAGCATGATACTAGGCCGCTGCCCATTAACCAATGGGGAGGACCATTGTTTTAATTTCCTGTTTTTTTTTTTTTTTTTTTTTTTTTTTTTTTTTTTTTTTTCCTATGGGTAGAGGCCCAGCATGATACTGGGCCGCTGCCCAGTAACCAATGGGGAGGCCAATTGGTTTAATTTCCTTTTTTTTTTTTTCCTATGGGCAGCGACCTAGCATGATACTCGGCCGCTGCCCAGTAACCAATGGATAGGCCCATTGTTTTAATTTCGTGTTTTTTTTTTTTTCTTTTTCCTGTATGCAGCAGCCTAGCATGATACTAGGCCGCTGCCCAGTAACCAATGGGGTGGCCCATTATTTTAATTTCCTTTTTTTTTTTTTTTTCCTATGGGCAGCGGCCTAGCATGATACTAGGCCGCTGCCAAGTAACCAATGGGGAGTCCCATTGGTTAAATTTCCTGTTTTTTTTTCCTATGGGCAGCGGCCTAGCATGATACTAGGCTGCTGCCCAGTAACCAATGGGGAGGCCCATTGTTTTAATTTCCTGTTTTTTTTTTTTTTTTTTCCTATGGGCAGCGGCCTAGCATGATACTAGGCCGCTGCCCAGTAACCAATGGGGAGTCCCATTGGTAAAATTTACTTTTTTTTTTTTCCTATGTGCAGCGGCATAGCATGATACTGGGCCGCTGCCCAGTACCAATGTGGAGGCCCATTGGTTTAATTTCCTGTTTTTTTTTTTTTTTTTTTTTCCTATAGGCAGCAGCCTAGCATGATACTAGGCCGCTGCCCAGTAACCAATGGGGAGGCCCATTGTTTTAATTTCATGTTTTTTTTTTTTTCCCATGGGCAGCGGCCTAGCATGATACTAGGCCGCTGCCCAGTAACCAATGGGGAGTTCCATTGGTTAAATTTCCTGTTTTTTTTTTTTTTTTTTTTTATTTATTTTTTTTTTTCCTATTGGCAGCCGCTTTGCATGATACTAGGCCGCTGCCCAGTAACCAATGGGGAGGCCCATCGGTTAAATTTCCTGTTTTTATTTTTATTTTTTTTCCTATAGGCAGCGGCCTAGCATGATACTAGGCCGCTGCCCATTAACCAATGGGGAGGCCCATTGTTTTAATTTCCTCTTTTTTTTTTTTTTTTTTTTTTTTTTTTTTTTTTTTCCTATGGGTAGAGGCCCAGTATGATACTGGGCCGCTGCCCAGTAACCAATGGGGAGGCCAATTGGTTTAATTTCTTTTTTTTTTTTTTTTTTTCCTATGGGCAGCGACCTAGCATGATACTCGGCCGCTGCCCAGTAACCAATGGATAGGCCCATTGTTTTAATTTCGTGTTTTTTTTTTTTTTTTTTTCCTGTAGGCAGCAGCCTAGCATGATACTAGGCCGCTGCCCAGTAACCAATGGGGAGGCCCATTGCTTTAATTTCCTTTTTTTTTTTTTTTCCTATGGGCAGCGGCCTAGCATGATACTCGGCCGCTGCCCAGTAAACAATGGGGAGTCCCATTGGTTAAATTTCCTGTTTTTTTTTCCTATGGGCAGCGGCCTAGCATGATACTAGGCCGCTGCCCAGTAACCAATCGGGAGGCGCATTGTTTTAATTTTCTTGTTTTGTTTTTTTGTTTTTTTTTTTCCTATGAGCAGCGGCCTAGCATGATACTAGGCCGCTGCCCAGTAAACAATGGGGAGTCCCATTGGTAAAATTTCTGATTTTTTTTTTTTTTTCCTATGGGCAGCGGCATAGCATGATACTGGGCCGCTGCCCAGTAACCAATGGGGAGGCCCATTGGTTTAATTTCCTATTTTTTTTTTTTTTTTTTTCCTATAGGCAGCAGCCTAGCATGATACTAGGCCGCTGCCCAGTAACCAATGGGGAGGCCCATTGTTTTAATTTCATGTTTTTTTTTTTTTTTTTTTTCCTATGGGCAGCGGCTTAGCATGATACTAGGCCGCTGCCCAGTAACCAATGGGGAGTCCCATTGGTTAAATTTCCTTTTTTTTTTTTCCTATGGGCAGCGGCCTAGCATGATACTGGGCCGCTGCCCGGTAACCAATGGGGAGGCCCATTGGATTAATTTCCTGTTTTTTTTTTTTTTTTTTTTTTTTTTTTCTATGGGCAGCGGCCTAGCATGATACTAGGCTGCTGCCCAGTAACCAATGGGGAGTCCCATTGTTTTAATTTTTTTTTTTTTTATTATTTTTTTTTATTTTTTTTTTAATTCTATAGGCAGCGGCCTAGCATGATACTAGGCCGCTGCCCAGTAACCGATGGGGAGTCCCATTGGTAAAATTTCCTTTTTTTTTTTCCTATGGGCAGCGGCCTAGCGTGATACTGGGCCGCTGCCCAGTAACCAATGGGGAGGCCCATTGGATTAATTTCCTGTTTTTTTTTTTTTTTTTTCCTTTAGGCAGCGGCCTAGCATGATAATAGGCCGCTGCCCAGTAACCAATGGGGAGGCCCATTCTTTAAATTTCCTTTTTTTTTTTTTTTTTTTTTTTTTTTTTTTTTTTTTTTTTTCTAGGCCGCTGCCCAGTAACCAATAGGGAGGCCCATTGTTTTAATTTCCGGTTTTTTTTTTCCTATGGGCAGCGGCCTAGCATGATACTAGGCCGCTGCCCAGTAACCAATGGGGAGTCCCATTGGTAAAATTTCCTGTTTTTTTTTTTTTCTTTTTTTTTACCTATGGGCAGCGGCCTTGCATGATACTGGGCCGCTGCCCAGTAACCAATGGGGAGGCCCATTGGTTTAATTTCCTGTTTTTTTTTTCCTATGGGAAGCGGCCTAGCATGATACTAGGCCGCTGCCCTGTAACCAATGGGGAGTCCCATTGGTTAAATTTCATGTTTTTTTTTTTTTTTTTTTTTTTTTTTTTTTTTTTTTTTTTCCTGTTGGCAGCCGCCTAGCATGATGCTAGGCCGCTGCCCAGTAACCAATGGGGAGGACCATTGGTTTAATTTCCTTTTTTTTTTTTTCCTATAGGCAGCAGCCTAGCACGATGCTAGGCCGCTGCCCAGTAACCAATGGGGAGTCCCATTGGTTAAATTTCCTGTTGTTTTTTTTTTTTTTTTTTTTTTTCCTGTGGGCAGCGGCCTAGCATGATACTAGGCCGCTGCTCAGTAACCAATGGGGAGGCCCATTGGTTTAATTTCCTGTTTTTTTTTTTTCTCCTCTAGGCAGCGGCCTACCATGATACTAGGCCGCTGCCCAGTAACCAATGGGGAGGCCCATTGGATTAATTTCCTATTTTTTTTTGTTTTTTTTTGTTTTTTTTTTTCCTATAGGCAGCAGCCTAGCATGATACTAGGCCGCTGCCCAGAAACCAATGGGGAGTCCCATTGGTTAAATTTCCTGTTTTTTTTTTTTTTTTTTTTTTTCCTGTGGGCAGCGGCCTAGCATGATACTAGGCCGCTGCCCAGTAACCAATGGGGAGTACCATTGGTTAAATTTCCTGTTTTTTTTTTTTTTTTTTTTTCTATGGGCAGCGGCCTAGCATGATACTAGGTTGCTGCCCAGTAACCAATGGGGAGGCCCATTGTTTTAATTTCCTGTTTTTTTTTTTATTTTTTTTATTTTTTTTTTATTTTTATCCTATGGGCAGCGGCCTAGCATGATACTAGGCCGCTGCCCAGTAACCGATGGGGAGTCCCATTGGTAAAATTTCCTTTTTTTTTTTCCTATGGGCAGCGGCCTAGCATGATACTGGGCCGCTGCCCAGTAACAAATGGGGAGGCCCAGTGGATTAAATTCATGTTTTTTTTTTTTTTTTTCCTATAGGCAGCGGCCTAGCATGATACTAGGCCGCTGCCCAGTAACCAATGGGGAGGCCCATTGTTTTAATTTCCTGTTTTTTTTTTTTTTTTCCTATGGGCAGGGGCCTAGCATGATAATAGGCCGCTGCCCAGTAACCAATGGGTAGTCCCATTGGTTAAATTTCCTGTTTTTTTTTTTTTTTTTTTTTTTTTTTTTTTTTCCTATTGGCTGCCGCCTAGCATGATACTAGGCCGCTGCCCAGTAACCAATGGGGAAGCCCATTGGTTTAATTTCCTTTTTTTTTTTCCTATAGGCAGCAGCCTAGCATGATACTGGGCCGCTGCCCAGTAACCAATGGGAAGGCCCATTGGTTTAATTTCCTTTTTTTTTTTTTTTTTTTTCCTATAGGCAGCGGCCTAGCATGATACTAGGCCGCTGCCCAGTAACCAATGGGGAGGCCCATTGTTTTAATTTCCTGTTTTTTTTTTTTTTTTTTTTTTTCCTATGTGCAGCGGCCTTGCATGATACTGGGCCGCTGCCCAGTAACCAATGGGGAGGCCCATTGGTTTAATTTCCTTTTTTTTTTTTTTTTTCCTATTGGCAGCCGCCTAGCATGATACTAGGCCGCTGCCCAGTAACCAATTGGGAGGCCCATTGGTTTAATTTCCTTTTTTTTTTTTTCCTATAGGCAGCAGCCTAGCATGATACTAGGCCGCTGCCCAGTAACCAATGGGGAGTCCCATTTGTTAAATTTCCTTTTTTTTTTTTTTTTTTTCCTGTCGGCAGCGGCCTAGCATGATACTAGGCCGCTGCCCAGTAACCAATGGGGAGGCCCATTGGTTTAATTTCCTGTTTTTTTTTTTTTTTTCCTCCAAGCAGCGGCCTACCATGATACTAGGCCGCTGCCCAGTAACCAATGGGGAGGCCCATTGTTTTAATTTCCAGTTTTTTTTTTTTTTTTTTCCTATTGGCAGCCGCCTAGCATGATACTAGGCCGCTGCCTAGTAACCAATGGGGAGGCCCATTGGTTTAATTTCATTTTTTTTTTTTTTGCCTATGGGCAGCGGCCTAGCATGATACTAGGCCGCTGCCCAATAACCAATGGGGAGTACCATTGGTTAAATTTCCTATTTTTTTTTTTTTTTCCTGTGGGCAGCGGCCTAGCATGATACTAGGCCGCTGCCCAGTAACCAATGGGGAGGGCAATTGGTTTAATTTCCTTTTTTTTTTTTTTTTTTTTTTTTCCTCTAGGCAGCGGCCTACCATGATACTAGGCCGCTGCCCAGTAACCAATGGGGAGGCCCATTGTTTTAATTTCCTGTTTTTTTTATTTTTATTTTTTTTATTTTTTATTTTTCATGTCGGCAGCAGCCTAGCATGATACTAGGCCGCTGCCCAGTAACCAAGGTGGAGTCCCATTGTTTAAATTTCCGGTTTTTTCTTTTTTTATTTTTATTTTTTTCTTTTTTATTTTTTTTCCCTATTGGCAGCGGCCTAGCATGATACTAAGCCGCTGCCCAATAACCAATGGGGAGTCCCATTGGTTAAATTTCCTGTTTATTTATTTATTTTTTTTCCTATGGGCAGCGGCCTTGCATGATACTGGGCCGCTGCCCAGTAACCAATGGGGAGGCCCATTGGTTTCATTTCCTTTTTTTTTTTTTTTTTTTTTTTTTTTCCTATGGGCAGCGGCCTAGCATGATACTAGGCTGCTGCCCAGTAACCAATCGGGAGGCCCATAGTTTTAATTTCCTTTTTTTTTTTTTTTTTTTTTATCCTATGGGCAGTGGCCTAGCATGATACTAGGCCGCTGCCCAGTAACCGATGGGGAGTCCCATTGGTAAAATTTACTTTTTTTTTTTTCCTATGGGCGGCGGCCTAGCATGATACTGGGCCGCTGCCCAGTAACCAATGGGGAGGCACATTGGATTAATTTCCTGTTTTTTTTTTTTTTTTTTTTTTTTTTTTTTTTTTCCTATTGGCAGCCGCCTAGCATGATACTAGGCCGCTGCCCAGTAACCAATGGGGAGGCCCATTGGTTTAATTTCCTTTTTTTTTTTTTCCTATAGGCAGCAGCCTAGCATGATACTAGGCCGCTGCCCATTAACCAATGGGGAGTCCCATTGGTTAAATTTCTTGTTATTTTTTTTTTTTTTTTTTCCTGTGGGCAGCGGCCTAGCATGATACTAGGCCGCTGCCCAGTAACCAATGGGGAGGCCCATTGGTTTAATTTCCTGTTTTTTTTTTTTTTTTTCCTCTAGGCAGCGGCCTACCATGATACTAGGCCGCTGCCCAGTAACCAATGGAGAGGCCCATTGTTTTAATTTCCTGTTTTTTTTTTTTTTTTTTTTTTTTTTTTCCTATTGGCAGCCGCCTAGCATGATACTAGGCCGCTGCCTAGTAACCAATGGGGAGGCCCATTGGTTTAATTTCATTTTCTTTTCTTTTTTTTTTTTTTTTTTTTTGCCTATGGGCAGCGGCCTAGCATGATACTAGGCCGCTGCCCAGTAACCAATGGGGAGGCCCATACTTTTAATTTCATGTTTTTTTTTTTCTATGGGCAGCGGCCTAGCATGATACTAGGCCGCAGCCCAGTAACCAATGGGAGTCCCATTGGTTTAATTTCCTGTTTTTTTTTTTTTTTTCTATTGGCAGCGGCATAGCATGATACTAGGCTGCTGCCCAGTAACCAATGGGGAGGCCCATTGTTTTAATTTCCTGTTTTTTTTTTTTGGTTTTTTTTCCTATTGGGAGGCCCCTAGCATGTTACTAGTCCGCTGCCCAGGAACCAATGGGGAGTCCATTGGTTAAATTTCCTATTTTTTTTTTTTTTTCCTATGGGCTGCGGCCTAGCATGATACTAAGCCGCTGCCCAGTAACCAATGGGGAGGCCCACTGTATTAATTTCCTTTTTTTTTTTTTTTTTTTTTTTTTCCTATAGGCAACGGCCTAGCATGATACTAGGCCGCTGCCCAGTAACCAATGGGGAGTCCCATTGGTAAAATTTCCTGTTTTTTTTTTTTTTTTTTTTTTTTTCCTATGGGCAGCGGCCTAGCATGATTCTGGGCCGCTGCCCAGTAACCAATGGGAAGGCCCATTGGTCTAATTTCCTGTTTTTTTTTTTTTTTTTTTTTTTTTTTCCTATAAGCAGCGGCCTAGCATGATACTAGGCCGCTGCCCAGTAACCAATGGGCAGGCCCATTGTTTTAATTTCTTGTTTTTTTTTTTTTTTTTTTTTTTTTTTTTTTTTTTTTTTTTTTTTTTTTTTTTTTTTTTTTTTTCCTATGGGCAGCGGCCGCTGCCCAGTAACCAATGGGGAGTCCCATTGGTTAAATATCCTTTTTTTTTTTTTTTTTATCTATGCCGCTGCCCAGTAACCAATGGGGAGGCCCATTGTTTTAATTTCCTGTTTTTTTTTTTTTTCCTATGGGCAGCGGCCTAGCATGATACTAAGCCGCTGCCCAGTAACCAATGGGGAGTCCCATTGGTAAAATTTCCTGTTTTTTTTTTTTTCCTATGTGCAGCGGCCTAGCATGATACTAGGCCGCAGCCCAGTAACCAATGGGGAGTCCCATTGGTTAAATTTCCTGTTTTTGTTTTTTTGTTTTTTTGTTTTTTTTTTTTTTCCTATTGGCAGCGGCCTAGCATGATACTAGGCCGCTGCCCAGTAACCAATGGGGAGTCCCATTGGTTAAATTTCCTGTTTTTTTTTTTTTTTTTTTTTTTTTCCATTTAGGCAGCGGCCTAGCATGATACTAGGCCGCTGCCCAGTTTCCAATGGGGAGTCCCATTGGTTTAATTTCCTGTTTTTTTTTTTTTTTCCTATAGGCAGCGGCCTAGCATGATACTAGGCCGCTGCCAAGTAACCAATGGGGAGGCCCATTGGTTAAATTTCCTTTTTTTTTTTTTGTTTTTTGTTTTTTTCCTATAGGCAGCGGCCTACCATAATACTAGGCCGCTGCCCAATAACCAATGGGGAGGCCCATTGTTTTAATTTCCTGTTTTTTTTTTTTTTTTTTTTTTTTTATTTTTCCTATGGGTAGCCGCCTAGCATGATACTAGGCCGCTGCCCAGTACCCAATGGGCCTTTTTTTGTTTTTTTGTTTTTTTGTTTTTTGTTTTTTTCCTATGGGCAGCCGCCTAGCATGATACTAGGCCGCTGCCCAGTAACCAATGGGGAGGCCCATTGGTTTAATTTCCTGTTTTTTTTTTTTTTTCCCTATGGGCAGCGGCCTAGCATGATATTAGGCCGCTGCCCAGTAACCAAAGGGGAGTCCCATTGGTTAAATTTCCTGTGTTTTTTTTTTTTTTTTTTTTTTTTTTTTTCCTATAGGCAGCGGCCTAGCATGATACTCGGTCGCTGCCCAGTAACCAATGGGGAGGCCCATTGTTTGAATTTCCTGTTTTTTTTTTTTTTTCGCAGCCGCCAAGCATGATACTAGGCCGCTTCCCAGTAACCAATGGGGAGGCCCATTGGTTTAATTTCCTTTTTTTTTTTTTTTTTTTTTTTTCCTATTTCCAGCCGCCTAGCATGATACTAAGCCGCTGCCCAGTAACCAATTGGGAGGCCCATTGGTTTAATTTCTTGTTTTTTTTTTTTCCCGTAGGCAGCGGCCTAGCATGATACTAGGCCGTTGCGCTGTAACCAATGGGGAGGCCCATTGTTATAATTTCATGACTTTTTTTTTCCTATGGGCAGCGGCCTAGCATGATGCTGGGCCGCTGCCCAGTAACCAATGGGGAGGACCATTGGTTTAATTTCCTTTTTTTTTTATATATTTTTTTTCTTATAGGCAGCGGCCTAGCATGATACTAGGCCGCTGCCCAGTAACCAATGGGGAGGCCCATTGGTTTAATTTCTTGTTTTTTTTTTTTCCCATAGGCAGCGGCCTAGCATGATACTAGGCCGCTGCGCAGTAACCAATGGGGAGGCCCATTGTTATAATTTCCTGACTTTTTTTTTTCCTATGGGCAGCGGCCTAGCATGATACTGGGTCGCTGCCCAGTAACCAATGGGGACGCCCATTGGTTTAATTTCCTGTTTTTTTTTTTTCCTATAGGCAGCAGCCTAGCATGATACTAGGCCGTTGCCCAGTAACCAATGGGGAGGCCCATTGTTTTAATTTCCTTTTTTTTTTTTTTTTTTTTCCTACAGACAGCTGCCTAGCATGGTACTTGGCCGCTGGCCAGTAACCAATGGAGAGGACCATTGTTTTAATTTCCTGTTTTGTTTTTTTTTTTTTTTTTTGTTTTTTTTTTTCCTATAGGCAGCGGCCTAGCATGATACTAGGCCGCTGCCCAGTAACCAATGGGGAGGCCCATTGGTTTAATTTCCTATTTTTTTTTCCTATAGGCAGCAGCCTAGCATGATACTAGGCCGCTGCCCAGTAACCGATGGGAAGGCCCATTGGTTAAATTTCATGTTTTTTTTTTTTTTTTTTTTTTTCCTACAGACAGCTGCCTAGCATGGTACTTGGCCGCTGGCCAGTAACCAATGGAGAGGACCATTGTTTTAATTTCCTTTTTTTTTTTTTTTTTTTTTTTTTTTTTTTTTTCCTATTGGCAGCCGCCTAGCATGATACTAGGCCGCTGCCCAGTAACCAATGGGGAGTCCCATTGGTTAAATTTTCTGTTTTTTTTTTTTTCTTCCTATAGGCAAAGGCCTAGCATGATACTCGGCCGCTGCCCAGTAACCAATGGGGAGGCCCATTGTTTTAATTTCCTTTTTTTTTTTTTTGTTTTTTTTTTTTTCCCTATTGGCAGCCGCCTAGCATGATACTAGGCCGCTTCCAAGTAACCAATGGGGAGGCCCATTGGTTTAATTTCTTGTTTTTTTTTTTTTTTCCCATAGGCAGCGGCCTAGCATGATACTAGGCCGCTGCGCAGTAACCAATGGGGAAGCCCATTGTTATAATTTCCTGATTTTTTTTTCCTATGGGCAGCGGCCTAGCATGATACTGGGTCGCTGCCCAGTAACCAATGGGGAGGCCCATTGGTTTAATTTCCTGTTTTTTTTTTTTTTTTGTTCCTATGGTCAGCGGCCCAGCATGATACTGGGCCGCTGCCCAGTAACCAATGGGGAGGCCCATTGGTTAAATTTCATGTTTTTTTTTTTTCCTATGGGCAGCGGCCTAGCATGATACTGGGCCGCTGCCCAGTAACCAATGGGGAGGCCCATTGGTTTAATTTCCTATTTTTTTTTTCCTATAGGCAGCGGCCTAGCATGATACTCGGCCGCTGCCCAGTAACCAATAGAGAGGCCCATTGTATTAATTTTCTGTTTTTTTTTTTTTTTCCTATTGGCAGCCGCCTAGCATGATACTAGGCCGCTGCCTAGTAACCAATGGGGAGGCCCATTAGTTTTATTTCCTGTTTTTTTTTTTTTTTTTTTTTTTTTTTTTTTCCTATATGCAGTTGCGTAGCATGATACTAGGCCGCTGCCCAGTAACCAATGGGGAGGACCACTGTTTTAATTTTCCTGTTTTTTTTTTTTTTTTTTTTTTTTTTTTTTTTTTTTTTTTTTTTTTTTTTTTTTTTTTTTTTCCTATAGGCAGCGCCCTAGCATGATACTAGGCCGCTGCCCAGTAACCAATGGGGAGTCCCATTGGTTAAATTTCTTGTTTTTTTTTTTTGTTTTTTTTTTTCCTATTGGCAACCGCCTAGCATGATACTAGGCCGCTGCCCAGTAACCAATGGGGAGGCCCATTGTTTTAATTTCCTGTTTTTTTTTTTTTCCCATGGACAGCGGCCCAGCATGATACTGGGCCGCTGCCCAGTAAGCAATGGGGAGGCCAATTGGTTTAATTTCCTGTTTTTTTTTTTTTCCCATGGACAGCGGCCCAGCATGATACTGGGCCGCTGCCCAGTAACCAATGGGGAGGCCAATTGGTTTAATTTCCGGTTTTTTTTTTTCCTATAGGCAGCGACCTAGCATGATACTAGGCCGCTGCCCAGTAACCAATGGGGAGCCCCATTGCTTTAATTTCCTGTTTTTTTTTTTTTTTTTCCTATGGGCAGCGGCCTAGCATGATACTAGGCCGCTGCCCAGTAACCAATGGGGAGTCCCATTAGTTAAATTTCCTGTTTTTTTTTTTTTTTTTTTTTTTTTTTTTTTTTTTTTTCCAATGGGCAGCGGCCTAGCATGATACTATGCCGCTGCCCAGTAACCAATGGGGAGGCCCATTGTTTTAATTTCCTTTTTTTTTTTCTTTTTTTTTTTCCTATGGGCAACGGCCTAGCATGATACTAGGCCGTTGCCCAGTAACCAATGGGGAGACCCATTGGTAAAATTTCATGTTTTTATTTTTATTATTATTTTTTTTTCCTATGGGCAGCCGCCTAGCATGATACTAGGCCGCTGCCCAGTAACCAATGGGGAGGCCCATTGGTTTAATTTCTTTTTTTTTTTTTTTTTACTATAGGCAGCGGCCTAGCATGATACTAGGCCGCTGCCCAGTAACCAATGGGGAGGCCTATTGTTTACATTTCCTGTTTTTTTTTTTTTTTTTTTTTTTCTTTCTTTTTTTCCTTTGGGCAGCGGCCTAGCATGATACTAGGCCGCTGCCCAGTAACCAATGGGGAGTCCCATTGGTTAAATTTCCTGTTTTTTTTTTTTTTTTTTTTTCCTAAGGGCAGCGGCCTAGCATGATACTGGGCCGCAGCCCAGTAACCAATGGGAAGGCCCATTGGTTTAATTTAATGTTTTTTTTTTTTTTTTTTTTTTCCTATAGGCAGCGGCCTAGCATGATACTAGGCCGCTGCCCAGTAACGACTGGGGCGGCCCATTGTTTTAATTTCCTTTTTTTTTTTTTTTTTTTTTTTTTTTTTCCTATGGGCAGCGGCCTAGCATGATACTAGGCCGCTGCCCAGTAACCAATGGGGAGTCCCATTGGTTAAATTTCCTGTTTATTTTTATTTTTTTTTTTTCCTATAGGCAGCGGCCCAGCATGATACTAGGCCGCTGCCCAGTAACCAATGGGAAGGCCCATTGTTGTAATTTCCTTTTTTTTTATTTTTTTATTTTTTTTCTATAGGCAGCGGCCCAGCATGATACTAGGCCGCTGCCCAGTAACCAATAGGGAGGCCCATTGTTTTACTTTCCTTTTTTTTTCCTATGGGCAGCGGCCTAGCATGATACTAGGCCGCTGCCCAGTAACCAATGGGGAGTCCCATTGGTTTAATTTCCTGTTTTTTTCTTCTTTTTTTTTTTTTTCTATAGATAGCGGCCCAGCATGATACTAAGCCGCTTCCCAGTAACCAATCGGGAGGCCCATTGTTGTAATTTCCTTTTTTTTTTTTTTTCTATAGGCAGCGGCCCAGCATGATACTAGGCCGCTGCCCAGTAACCAATGGGGAGGCCCATTGGTTTAATTTCCAGTTTTTTTTTTCCCTATAGGCAGCGTCCCAGCATGATACTAGGCCGCTGCCCAATAACCAATGGGGAGGCCAATTGGTTTAATTTCCTGTTTTTTTTTTTTTTTTTTTTTTTTTTCTATGGGCCGCCGCCTAGCATGAAACTAGGCCCCGGCCAAAGAACCAAAGGGGAGGCCCCATGGTTTAATTTCCTTTTTATTTTTTTTTTTATTTTTTTTTTTTTTTTTTTTTTTTTTTTTTTTTTTTTTTTTTTTTTCCTATGGGCAGCCGCCTAGCATGATACTAGGCCGCTGCCCAGTAACCAATGGGGAGGCCCATTGGTTTAATTTCCTGTTTTTTTTTTTTTTTTTTCCTATTGGCAGCCGCCTAGCATGATACTTGGCCGCTGCCCAGTAACCAATGGGGAGGCCCATGGGTTTAATTTCCTGTTTTTTTTTTTTTTTTTTTTTTTTTTTTTTTTTCCTATGGGCAGCCGCCTAGCATGTTACTAGGCCGCAGCCCATTAACCAATGGGGAGGCCTATTGGTTTAATTTCTTTTTTTTTTTTTTCCTATACAGAGCGGCCCAGAATGATACTAGGCCGCTGCCCAGTAACCAATGGGGAGGCCCATTGGTTTAATTTCCTGTTTTTTTTTTTTTTTTTTTTTTCTCCTATTTGCAACCGCCTAGCATGATACTAGGCTGCTGCCCAGTAACCAATGGGGAGGCCCAATGGTTTAATTTCCTGTTTTTTTTTTTTTCCTATATTGAGCGGCCCAGAATGATACTAGGCCGCTGCCCAGTAACCAATGGGGAGGCCCATTGGTTTAATTTCCTGTTTTTTTTTTTTTTTTTTTTTTTTTTTTTTTTTTTTTTTTTTTTTTTTTTTTTTTTTCTTTCCTATGGGCAGCCGCCTAGCATGATACTAGGCCGCTGCCCAGTAACCTATGGGGAGGCCCATTGGTTTAATTTCCTTTTTTTTTTTTTTCCTATTGGCAGCGGCCTAGCATGATACAAGGCCGCTGCCCAGTAACCAATGGGGAGGCCCATTGGTTTAATTTCCTGTTTTTTTTTTTTCCCTATATGCATCGTCCCAGCATGATACTAGGCCGCTGCCCAGTAACCAATGGGGAGGCCCATTAGTTTAATTTCCTGTTTTTTTTTTTTTTTTTTTTTTTTTCTGTGGGCAGCAGCCTAGCAAGATACTAGGCCGCTGCCCATTAACCAATGGTGAGGCCCATTGGTTTAATTTCCTTTTTTTTTTTTTTTTTTTTCTATAGGCAGCGGCCCAGCATGATACTAGGCTGCTGCCCAGTAACCAATGGGGAGGCCCATTGTTTTAATTTCTGGTTTTTTTTTTTTTTTTTTTCCTATGGGCAGCCGCCTAGCATGATACTAGGCCGCTGCCCAGTAACCAATGGGGAGGCCCATTGGTTTAATTTCCTGTTTTTTTTTTTTTTTTTTTTTTTTTTTCCATTTGCCAGCCGCCTAGCATGATACTAGGCCGCTGCCCAGTAACCAATGGGGAGGCCCATTGGTTTAATATCCTGGTTTTTTTTTCCCTATAGGCAGCGTCCCAGCATGATACTAGGCCGCTGCCCAGTAACCAATGGGGAGGCCCATTGGTTTAATTTCCTTTTTTTTTTTTTTTTTTTTTTCTGTGGGCAGCCGCCTAGCAAGATAATAGGCCGCTGCCCCTTAACCAATGGTGAGGCCCATTGTTTTAATTTCCTTTTTTTTTTTTTTTTTTTTTTTCTATATGCAGCGGCCCAGCATGATACTAGGCCGCTGCCCAATAACCAATGGGGAGGCCCATTGTTTTAATTTCCGGTTTTTTTTTTTTTTTTTTTTCCTATAGGCAGCGGCCCAGCATGATACTAGGCCGCTGCCCAGTAACCAATGGGGAGGCCCATTGGTTTAATTTCCTGTTTTTTTTTTTTTTTTTTTCCCTATGGGCAGCCGCCTAGCATGATACTAGGCCGCTGCCCAGTAACCAATGGTAAGGCCCATTGGTTTAATTTCCTTTTTTTTTTTCTTTTTTTTTTTTTTCTATAGGCAGCGGCCCAGCATGATACTAGGCCGCTGCCCAGTAACCAATGGGGAGGCCCATTGTTGTAATTTCCTTTTTTTTTTCCTATGGGCAGCCGCCTAGCATGATACTAGGCCGCTGCCCAGTAACCAATGGGGAGGTCCATTGGTTTAATTTCCTGTTTTTTTTTTTTTTTTTTTTTTTTTTTTCCTATAGGGAGCGGCCCAGAATGATACTAGGTCGCTGCCCAGTAACCAATGGGGAGGCCCATTGGTTTAATTTCGTGTTTTTTTTTTTTTTTTTCCCCATTGGCAGTGGCCTAGAATGATACTAGGCCGCTGCCCAGTAACCAATGGGGAGGCCCATTGGTTTAATTTCCTAGTTTTTTTTTTTTTTTTTTTTTTTCCTATGTGCAGCCGCCTAGCATGATACTAGGCCGCTGCCCAGTAACCAATGGGGAGGCCCATTGTTTTAATTTCCTGTTTTTTTTTTCCCTAAAGGCAACGGCCCAGCATGATACTAGGCCGCTGCCCAGTAACCAATGGGGAGGCCCATTGGTTTAATTTCCTATTTTTTTTTTTTTTTTTTTTTTTTTTTTGCCCTATAGGCAGAGGCCCAGCATGATACTAGGCCGCTGCCCCGTAACCAATGGGGAGGCCCATTGGTTTAATTTCCTGCTTTTTTTTTTGTTTTTGTTTTTTTTTTCCTATGGGCAGACGCCTAGCATGATACTAGGCCGCTGCCCAATAACCAATGGGGAGGCCCATTGGTTTAATTTCCAGTTTTTTTTTTTTTTTTTTTTGCCCTATAGGCAGAGGCCCAGCATGATACTAGGCCGCTGCCCCGTAACCAATGGGGAGGCCCATTGGTTTAATTTCCTGCTTTTTTTTTTGTTTTTGTTTTTTTTTTCCTATGGGCAGACGCCTAGCATGATACTAGGCCGCTGCCCATTAACCAATGGGGAGGCCCATTGTTTTAATTTCCTTTTTTTTTTTCCTATGGGCAGCCGCCTAGCATGATACTAGGCCGCTGCCCAGTAACCAATGGGGGAGGCCCATTGGTTTAATTTCTTTTTTTTTTTTTTTTTTTCCTATAGGCAGCGGCCTAGCATGATACTATGCCGCTGTGCAGTAACCAATAAGGAGGCCCATTGTTTTGATTTCTTTTTTTTTTTTATTTTTCTATAGGCAGCGGCCCAGCATGATACTATGCCGCTGACCAGTAACCATTGGGGAGGCCCATTGTTTTAATTACATTTTTTTTTTCTCCTATAGGCAGCGGCCCAGCATGATACTAGGCCGCTGCCCAATAACCATTGGGAAGGCCCATTGTTGTAATTTCCTGTTTTTTTTTTTTTCCTATGGGCAGCCATCTACCATGATACTAGGCCGCTGCCCAGTAACCAATGGTGAGGCCCATTGGTTTAATTTCCAGTTTTTTTTTTTTTTTTTTTTTTTCCAATGATCAGCCGCCTAGCATGACACTAGGCCGCTGCCCAATAACCAATGGGGAGGCCCATTGGTTTAATTTCCTATTTTTTTTTCCCTATAACCAGCGACCCAGCATGATACTACGTCGCTGCCCAGTAACCAATGGGGAGGCCCATTGGTTTAATTTCCTGTTTTTTTTTTTTTTTTTTTTTTTTTTTTCCTATAGGCAGCGGCCCAGCATGATACTAGGCCGCTACCCAGTAACCAATGGGGAGGCCCTTTGGTATAATTTCCTGTTTTTTTTTTTTTTCCTATGGGCAGCCGCCTAGCATGATACTAGGCCGTTGCCCAGTAACCAACGGTGAGGACCATTGGTTTAATTTTTTTTTTTTTTTTTTATTTTCTATAGGCAGTGGCCAAGCATGATACTAGGCCGCTGCCCAGTAACCAATGGGGAGGCCCATTGGTTTCATTTCCTTTTTTTTTTTTTTTTTGTTTTGTTTTCCTATATGCAGCGGCCCAGCTTGATACTTGGCCGCTGCCCAGTAACCAATGGGGAGGTCCTTTGTTTTATTTTCCATTTTTTTTTTCTCCATTGGGCAACTGCCTAACATGATACTAGGCCGCTGCCCAGTAACCAATGAGGAGGCCAATTAGTTTAATTTCCTGTTTTTTTTTTCTTTTTTTTTCTTTTATATAGGCAGCGGCCCAACTTGATACTAGGCCGCTGCCCAGTAACCAATGGGGAGGCGCATTGTTTTAATTTCCTCTTTTTTTTTTTTTTTTTTTCTATAGGCAGCGACCCCGCATGATACTAGGCCGCTGCCCAGTAACCAATGGGGAGGCCCATTGATTTAATTTCCTGTATTTTTTTTTCTATGGGCAGCCGCCTAGCATGATACTAGGCCGCTGCCCAGTAACCAATGGGGAGGGCCATTGGTTTAATTTCCTGTTTTTTTTTTTTTTTTTTTTTTTTTTTTTTTCCTATAGGTAGCGGCACAGCATGATACTAGGCCGCTGCCCAGTAACCAATGGGTAGGCCCATTGGTTTAATTTCCTGTTTTTTTTTTTTTTTCCAATGGGCAGCCGTCTAGCATGATACTAGGCCGCTGCCCAGTAACCAATGGGGAAGCCCATTGGTTAAATTTCCTTTTTTTTTTTTTTTTTTTTTTCCTATGGGCAGCCGCTTAGCATGATACTAGGCCGCTGCCCCGTAACCAATGGGGAGGCCCATTGGTTTAATTTCCGGTTTTTTTTTTTTTTTCCCTATAGGCAACGGCCCAGCATGATACTAGGTCGCTGCCCAGTAACCAATAGGGAGGCCCATTTGTTTAATTTCCTGTTTTTTTTTTTTTCCCCTATAGGCAGCAGCCCTGCATGATACTAGGCCGCTGCCCAGTAACCAATGGGGAGGGCCATTGTTTTAATTTCCTGTTTTTTTTTTTTTTTTTTTTTCTATGGGCAGCCGCCTACCATGATACTAGGCCGCTGCCCAGTAACCAATGGGGAGATCCATTGGTTTAATTTCCTGTTTTTTTTTTTCCTATGGGCAGCCGCCTAGCATGATACTAGGCAGCTGCCCAGTAACCAATGGGGAGGCCCATTGGTTTAATTTCCTGTTTTTTTTTTTTTTTTTTTTTTTCCCTATAGGCAGCGGCCCAGCATGATACTAGGTCGCTGCCCAGTAACCAATGGGGGGGCCCAATGGGCTAATTTCCTGTTTTTTTTTTTTTTTTTAGTTTTTTTTTTTCCCTATAGGCAGCGGCCCAGCATGATACTAGGCCGCTGCCCAGTAACCAATAGGGAGGCCCATTGTTTTAATTTCCTGTTTTTTATTTTTTTATTTTTTATTTTTTATTTTTTCTATGGGCAGCCACCTAGCATAATACTAGGCTGCTGCCCAGTAACCAATGGTGAGGCCCATTGGTTTAATTTCCTTTTTTTTTTTTTTTTTTTTTTTTTCTATAGGCAGCGGCCCAGCATGATACTAGGCCGCTGCCCAGTAACCAATGGGGAGGCCCATTATTTAAATTTCCTGTTTTTTTTTTTTTTTTTTTCCTATATTCAGCGGCCCAGCATGATACTAGGCCGCTGCCCAGTAACCAATGGGGAGGCCCATTGGTTTAATTTCCTGTTTTTTTTTTTTTTTTTTTTTTTTTTCCTATGGGCAGCCGCCTAGCATGATACTAGGCCGCTGCCCAGTAACCAATGGTGAGGCCCATGGGTTTAATTTCCTTTTTTTTTTTTTTCTATAGGCAGCGGCGCAGCATGATACTTGGCCGCTACCCAGTAACCAATGGGGAGGCCAATTTGTTTAATTTCCTGTTTTTTTTTTTTTTTTTTTTTTTCATTTGGGCAGCCGCCTAGCATGATACTAGGCCGCTGCCCAGTAACCAATGGTGAGGCCCATTGGTTTAATTTCCTTTTTTTTTCTATAGGCAGCGGCCCAGCTTGATACTAGGCCGCTGCCCAGTAACCAATGGGGAGGCCCATTGTTTTAATTACCTTTTTTTTTTTTTTTTTTTTTTTTCTATAGGCAGCGGCCCAGCTTGATACTAGGCCGCTGCCCAGTAACCAATGGGGAGGCCCATTTGTTTAATTTCCTGTTTTTTTTTTTTTTCCCCTATGGGCAGCCGCCTAGCATGATACTAGGCCGCTGCCCAGTAACCAATGGGGAGGCCCATTTGTTTAATTTCCTGTTTTTTTTTTTTTTTTTTTTTTTTTTTTTTCCCTGTAGGCAGCGGCCCAGCAAGATACTAGGTCGCTGCCCAGTAACCAATGGGGAGGCCCATTGTTTTAATTTCGTGTTATTTTTTTTATTTTTATTTTTTATCTATGGGCAGCCGCCTACCATGATACTAGGACGCTGCCTAGTAACCAATGGTGAGGCCCATTGGTTTAATTTCCTGTTTTTTTTTTTTTTTTTTTTTTTTTTCCTGTGGGCAGCCGCCTAGCATGATACTTGGCAGCTGCCCAGTAACCAATGGGGATGCCCATTGGTTTAATTTCCTGTTTTTTTTTTCCCTATAGGCAGCGGCCCAACATGATACTAAGTCGCAGCCCAATAACCAATGGGGACGCCGATTGGTTTAATTTCCTGTTTTTTTTTTTTTTTTTTTTTTTTTTTTTTTTTTTTTTTTTTTTTTTTTTCCCTATAAGCAGCGGCCCAGCATGATACTAGGTCGCTGCCCAGTAACCAATGGGGAGGGCCATTGGTTTAATTTCCTGTTTTTTTTTTTTTTTTTTCCCTATAGGCAGCGTCCCAGCATGATACTAGGTCGTTGCCCATTAACCAATGGGGAGGCCCTTTGGTTTAATTTCCTGTTTTTTTTTTTTTCCTATGGGCAGCCGCCTAGCATCATACTAGGCCGCTGCCCAGTAACCAATGGTGAGGACCATTCGTTTAATTTCTTTCTTTTTTTTTTCTATAGGCAGCGGCCCAGCATGATACTAGGCCGCTGCCCAGTAACCAATGGGGAGGCCCATTGTTTTAATTTCCTTTTTTTTTATTTATTTTTTTATTTTTTCCTATATTCAGCGGCCCAGCATGATCCTAGGCCGCTCCCCAGTAACCAATGGGGAGGCCCATTGGTTTAATTTCCTGTTTTTTTTTTTTTTTCCTATGGGCAGCCGCCTAGCATGATACTAGGCCGCTGCCCAGTAACCAATGGTGAGGCCCATGGGTTTAATTTCCTTTTTTTTTTTTTTTTTTTTTTCTATAGGCAGCGGCCCAGCATGATACTAGGCCGCTGCCCAGTAACCAATGGGGAGGCCCATTGGTTTAATTTCCTGTTTTTTTTTTTTTTTTTCATATGGGCAGCCGCCTAGCATGATACTAGGCCGCTGCCCAGTAACCAATGGTGAGGCCCATTGGTTTAATTTCCTTTTTTTTTTTTTTTCTTTTTTTTTTTTTTTTTTTCTATAGGCAGCGGCCCAACTTGATACTAGGCCGCTGCCCAGTAACCAATGGGGAGGCCAATTGTTTTAATTACCTGTTTTTTTTTTCTTTTTCTTTTTTTTTTTTTTTTTTCTATAGGCAGCGGCCCAGCTTGATACTAGGACGCTGCCCAGTAACCAATGGGGTGGCCCATTGTTTTAATTTCGTGTTTTTTTTTTATTTTTTTTTTTATTTTTTATTTTTTATATCTATAGGCAGCCGCCTAGCATGATACTAGGCCGCTGCCCAGTAACCAATGGGGAGGCCCATTGGTTTAATTTCCTGTTTTTTTTTTTTTTTTTTTTTTTTTTTTCCTATTGGCAGCCGCCTAGCATGATACTTGGCAGCTGCCCAGTAACCAATGGGGATGCCCATTGGTTTAATTTCCTGTTTTTTTTTTCCCTATAGGCAGCGGCCCAGCATGATACTAGGTCGCAGCCCAATAACCAATGGGGAGGCCCATTGGTTTAATTTCCTATTTTTTCTTTTTTCTTTTTCTTTTTTTTTTTTTCCTATAGGCAGCGGCCCAGCATGATACTAGGCCGCTGCCCAGTAACCAATGGGGTGGCCCATTGGTTTAATTTCCTTTTTTTTTTTTTTTTTTTTTTCTATGGGCAGCCGTCTAGCATGATACTAGGCCGCTGCCCAGTAACCGATGGGGAGGCCCATTGGTTCAATTTCCAGTTTTTTTTTTTTTCCTATGGGCAGCCGCCTAGCATGATACTAGGACGCTGCCCAGTAACCAATGGGGAGGCCCATTGGTTTAATTTCCTGTTTTTTTTTTCTTTTTTTCCTATAGGCAGCGTCCCAGCATGATACTAGGCCGCTGCCCATTAACCAATGGGGAGGCCCTTTGGTTTAATTTCATGTTTTTTTTTTTTTCCTATGGGCAGCCGCCTAGCATGATACTAGGCCGCTGCCCAGTAACCAATGGTGAGGACCATTTTTTTAATTTCCTTTTTTTTTTTTTTTTCTATAGGCAGCGGCCCAGCATGATACTAGGCCGCTGCCTAGTAACCAATGGGGAGGCCCATTTGTTTAATTTCCTTTTTTTTTTTTTTTTTTTTTTTTCCTATGGGCAGCCGCCAAGCATGATACTAGGCCGCTGCCCAGTAACCAATGGTGAGGCCCATGGGTTTAATTTCCTTTTTTTTTTTTTTTTTTTTTTTTCTATAGGCAGCGGCCCAGCATGATACTAGGCTGCTGCCCAGTAACCAATGGGGAGGCCCATTGGTTTAATTTCCTTTTTTTTTTTTTTTTTTTTTTTTTCATATGGGCAGCCGCCTAGCATGATACTAGGCCGCTGCCCAGTAACCAATGGTGAGGCCCATTGGTTTAATTCCCTTTTTTTTTTTTTTTTTTTCTATAGGCAGCGGCCCAGCTTGATACTAGGCCGCTGCCCAGTAACCAATGGGGAGGCCCATTGTTTTAATTAACTGTTTTTTTTTTTTTTTTTTTTTTTCCTACGGGCTGCCGCCTAGCATAATATTAGGCCGCTGCCCAGTAACCAATGGGGAGGCCCATTGGTTTAATTTCCTTTTTTTTTTTTTTTTTTTTTTCCTATGGGCAGCCGCCTAGCATGATACTAGGCCGCTGCCCAGTAACCAATGCGGAGGACCATTCGTTTAATTTCCTGTTTTTTTTATTTTTCCTATAGGCAGCCGCCTAACATGATACTAGGCCGCTGCCCAGTAACCAATGGGGAGGCCCATTGTTTTAATTTCCAGTTTTTTTTTTTTTTTTTTTTTTTTTTTTTTCCCTATAAGCAGCGGCCCAGCATGATACTAGGTCGCTGCCCAGTAACCAATGGGGAGGCCCATTGGTTTAATTTCCTGTTTTTTTTTTTTTTTTTTTTTTCTATAGGCAGCGGCCCAGCATGATACTAGGCCGCTGCCCAGTAACCAATGGGGAGGCCCATTGGTTAAATTTCCTGTTTTTTTTTTTTTTTCCTATGGGCAGCTGCCTAGCATGATACTAGGCCGCTGCCCAGTAACCAATGGGGAGGCCAATTGTTTTAATTTCCTGTTTTTTTTTTTTTTTTTTTTTTTTTTTCATATAGGCAGAGGCCCAGCATGATACTAGGCCGCTGCCCAGTAACCAATGGGGAGGACCATTGGTTTAATTTCCTGTTTTTTTTTTTTTTTTTTTTTTTTTTTCCTATGGGCAGCCGTCTAGCATGATACTAGGCCGCTGCCCAGTAACCAATGGGGAGGCCCATTGGTTTAATTTCCTTTTTTTTTTTCCGATGAGCAGCCGCCTAGCATGATACTAGGCCGCTGCCCAGTAACCAATGCGAAGATCCATTGGTTTAATTTCATGTTTTTTTTTTTTCCCTATAGGAAACGGCCCAGCATGATACTAGTTCGTTGCCCAGTAACCAATTGGGAGGCCCATTGGTTTACTTTCCTGTTTTTTTTTTTTTTTTTCCCTATAGGCAGCGGCCCGGCATGATACTAGGCCGCTGCCCAGTAACCAATGGGGAGGCCCATTGTTTTAATTTCCTGTTTCTTTTTTTTTTTTTTTTTCTATGGGCAGCCGTCTAGAATGATACTAGGCCGCTGCCCAGTAACCAATGGGGAGGCCCATTGGTTTAATTTCCTGTTTTTTTTTTTTTTTTTTTTTTTTTTTTTCCTATGTGCAGCCGCCTAGCATGATACTTGGCAGCTGCCTTGTAACCAATGGGAAGGCCCATTGGTTTAATTTCTTTTTTTTTTTTTTTTTTTTTTTTCCCTATAGGCAGCGGCCCAGCATGATACTAGGTCGCTGCCCAGTAACCAATGGGGAGGACCATTTGTTTAATTTCCTGTTTTTTTTTTTCCCTATAGGCAGCCGCCTAGCATGATATTAGGCCGCTGCCCAGTAACCAATGGGGAAGCCCATTGTTTTAATTTCCTGTTTTTTTTTTTTTTTTTTTTTTTTTTTTTTTTTTCTATAGGCAGCGGCCCAGCATGATACTAGGCCGCTGCCCAGTTACCAATGGGGAGGCCCATTGTTTTAATTACCTGTTTTTTTTTTTTTTTTTTTTTTTCCTATAGGCAGCGGCCCAACATGATACTTGGCCGCTGCCCAGTAACCAATGGGGAGGCCCATTGGTTTAATTTCCTTTTTTTTTTTTTTTTTTTTTTTTCCTATGGGCAGCCGCATAGCATGATACTAGGCCGCTGCCCAGTAACCAATGGTGAGGCCCATGGGTTTAATTTCCTTTTTTTTTTTTTTTTCTATAGGCAGCGGCCCAGCATGATACTAGGCCGCTGCCCCGTAACCAATGGGGAGGCCCATTGGTTTAATTTACTGTTTTTTTTTTTTTTTTTTTTTTTTCATATGGGCAGCCGCCTAGCATGATGCTAGGCCGCTGCCCAGTAACCAATGGTGAGGCCCATTGGTTTAATTTCCTTTTTTTTTTCTTTTATTATTATTTTTTTCTATAGGCAACGGCCCAGCTTGATACTAGGCCGCTGCCCAGTAACCAATGGGGAGGCCCATTGTTTTAATTACCTGTTTTTTTTTTTTTTTCCTACGGGCTGCCGCCTAGCATGATATTAGGCCGCTGCCCAGTATCCAATGGGGAGGCCAATTGGTCTAATTTCCTGTTTTTTTTTTTTTTTTTTTTTTTTCCTCTGGGCAGCCGCCTAGCATGATACTAGGCCGCTGCCCAGTAGCCAATGGTGAGGCCCATTAGTTTAATTTCCTTTTTTTTTTTTTCCTATAGGCAGCGGCCCAGCATGATACTAGGCCGCTGCCCAGTAACCAATGCGGAGGCCCATTAGTTTAATTTCCTTTTTTTTTTTTTTTTTTCCTATAGGCAGCCGGCTAGCATGATACTAGGCCGCTGCCCAGTAACCAATGGGGAGGCCCATTGTTTTAATTTCCTTTTTTTTTTTTTTTCCTATAGGCAGCGGCCCAGCATGATACTAGGCCGCTGCCCAGTAACCAATGGGGAGGCCCATTGTTTTAAGTTCAATTTTTTTTTCATATGGGCAGCCGCCTAGCATGATACTAGGCCGCTGCCCAGTAACCAATGTTGAGGTCCATTGGTTTAATTTCCTTTTTTTTTTTTTTTTCTATAGGCAGCGGCCCAGCATGATACTAGGCCGCTGCCCAGTAACCAATGGGGAGGGCCATTGGTTTAATTTCCTTTTTTTTTTTTTTTTTTTTGTTTTCCTATGGGCAGCTGCCTAGCATGATACTAGGCCGCTGCCCAGTAACCAATGGGGAGGCCCATTGGTTTAATTTCCTGTTTTTTTTTTTTCCTATGGGCAACCGACTAGCATGATACAAGGCCGCTGCCTAGTAACCAATGTGGAGGCCCATTGGTTTAATTTCCTTTTTTTTTTTTTTTTCCTATAGGCAGCGGCCTAGCATGAAACTAGGTCGTTGCCCATTAACCAATGGGGAGGCCCATTGGTTTAATTTCCTGTTTTTTTTTTTTTTTTTTTTTTTTTTTTCCTATAGGCAGCCGCCCAGAATGATACTATGCCGCTGCCCAGTAACCAATGGGGAGTTCCATTGGTTTAATTTCCTGTTTTTTTTTTCCTATGGGCAGCCGCCTAGCATGATACTAGGCCGCTGCCCAGTAACCAATGGTGAGGCCCATTGTTTTAATTTCCATTTTTTTTTTTCCCTATATTCAGCGGCCCAGCATGATACTAGGCCGCTGCCCAATAACCAATTAGGAGGCCCATTGGTTTAATTTCCTGTTTTTTTTTTTTTTTTTTCCTATGGGCAGCCGCCGAGCATGATACTAAGCCGCTGCCCAGTAACCAATGGTGAGGCGCATGGGTTTAATTTCCTTTTTTTTTTTTTTTTTTTTTCTATAGGCAGCGGCCCAGAATGATACTAGGTCGCTGCCCAGTAACCAATGGGGAGGCCCATTGGTTTAATATCCTTTTTTTTTTTTTTTTTTTTTTTTTTTTTTTTTTTTTCATATGGGCAACCGCCTAGCATGATACTAGGCCGCTGCCCAGTAACCAATGGTGAGGCCCATTGGTTTAATTTCTTTTTTTTTTTTTTTTTTTTTCTATAGGCAGCGGCCCAGCTTGATACTAGGCCGCTGCCCAGTAACCAATGGGGAGGCCCATTGTTTTAATTACCTGTTTTTTTTTTTTTTTTCCTACTGCAGCCGCCTAGCATGATATTAGGCCGCTGCCCAGTAACCAATGGGGAGGCCCATTGGTTTAATTTCCTGTTTTTTTTTTTTTTTTTTTTTTTTTTTTTTTTCCTATGGGCAGCCGCCTAGCATGATACTAGGCTGCTGCCCAGTAACCAATGGTGAGGCCCATGGGTTTAATTTCCATTTTTTTTTTCTATAGGAAGCGGCCCAGAATGATACTAGGCCGCTGCCCAGTAACCAATGGGGAGGCCCATTGGTTTAATATCCTGTTTTTTTTTTTTTTTTTTTTTTTTTTTTTTTTTTTCATATGGGCAGCCGCCTAGCATGATACTAGGCCGCTGCCCAGTAACCAATGGTGAGGCCCATTGGTTTAATTTCTTTTTTTTTTTCTATAGGCAGCGGCCCAGCTTGATACTAGGCCGCTGCCCAGTAACCAATGGGAGGCCCATTGTTTTAATTACCTGTTTTTTTTTTTTTTTCCTACTGGCAGCCGCCTAGCATGATATTAGGCCGCTGCCCAGTAACCAATGGGGAGGCCCATTGGTTTAATTTCCTGTTTTTTTTATTTTTATTTTTTTTTTTTTTTTTCCTATGGGCAGCCGCCTAGCATGATACTAGGCCGCTGCCCAGTAACCAATGGTGAGGCCCATTGGTTTAATTTCCTTTTTTTTTTTTTCCTATAGGCAGCGGCCCAGCATACTAATAGGCCGCTGCCCAGTAACCAATGGGGAGGCCCATTGGTTTAATTTCCTGTTTTTTTTTTTTTTTGTTTTTCCTATAGGCAGCCGCCTAGCATGATACTAGGCCGCTGCCCAGTAACCAATGGGGATGCCCATTGGCTTAATTTCCTCCTTTTTTTTCCCATGAGCAGCCGCCTAGCATGGTACTAGGCCGTTGCCCAGTAACCAATGGGGAGGCCCATTGTTTTAATTACCTTTTTTTTTTTTCCTATAGGCAGCGGCCCAGCATGATACTAGGCCGCTGCCCAGTAACCAATGGGGAGGCCCATTGTTTTAATTTGCTGTTTTTTTTTTTTTTTTTTTCCCATGGGCAGCCGCCTAGCATGATACTAGGCCGCTGCCCAGTAACCAATGGGGAGGAACATTGGTTTAATTTCCTGTTTTTTTTTTTTTTTTTTTTTTTCCTATTGGCAGCCGCCTAGCATGATACTAGGCCGCTGCTCAGTAACCAGTGGAGGCCCATTGTTTTAATTTCCTGTTTTTTTTTCTTTTTTTTTTTTTCTTTTTTTCCTATAGGCAGCCGCCCAGAATGATACTAGTCCGCTGCCCAGTAACCAATGGGGAGGCCCATTGGTTTAATTTCCTGTTTTTTTTTTTTTTTTTTTTTTTCCTATGGGCAGCCTCTAGCATGATACTAGGCCGCTGCCCAGTAACCAATGGTTAGGCCCATTGGTTTAATTTCCTTTTTTTTTTTTTCCTATAGGTAGCGGCCCAGAATGATACTAGGCCGCTGCCCAGTAACCAATGGGGAGGCCCATTGGTTTTATTTCCTGTTTTTGTTTTTATTTTTTTATTTTTTTTTCTATTGGCAGCGGCCCAGCATGATACTAGGCCGCTGCCCAGTAACCAATGGGGAGGCCCATTGTTTTAATTTCCTGATTTTTTTTTTCCTATAGGCAGCGGCCTAGCATGATACTAGACCGCTGCCAAGTAACCAATGGGGAGGTCCATTGGTTTAATTTCCTTTTTATTTTTTTCCTATAGGTAGCGGCCCAGCATGATACTAGGCCGCTGCCCAGTAACCAATGGTGAGGCCCATTGGTTTAATTTCTTGTTTTTTTTTTTTTTTTTTTTTTTTTCCCATGGGCAGTCGCCTAGCATGATACTAGGCCGCTACCCAGTAACCAATGGGGAGGCCCATTGGTTTAATTTCCTTTTTTTTTTTTCCTATGGGCAGCCGCCCAGCATGATACTAGGCCGCTGCCCAGTAACCAATGGGGAGGCCCATTGTTTTAATTTCCTGTTTTTTTTTTTTTTTTTTTTTTTTTTTTTTTTTTTTTTTTTTTTTTTTTTCCTATGGGCATCCGCCTAGCATGATACTAGGCCGCTGCCCAGTAACCAATGGGGAGGCCCATAGTTTTAATTTCCTTTTTTTTTTTTTTTTTTTTCTATAGGCAGCGGCCCATCATGATACTAGGCCGCTGCACAGTAACCAATAGGGAGGCCTATTGTTTTAATTTCCTGTTTTTTTTTTTTTCCTATAGGCAGCCGCCCAGAATGATACTAGGCCGCTACCCAGTAACCAATGGGGAGTTCCATTGGTTTAATTTCCAGTTTTTTTTTTTTTTCCTATGGGCAGCCGCCTAGCATGATACTAGGCCGCTGCCCAGTAACCAATCGTGAGGCCCATTGTTTTAATTTCCAGTTTTTTTTTTTTTCCTATATTCAGCGGCCCAGCATGATACTAGGCCGCTGCCCAGTAACCAATGGGGAGGCCCATTGGTTTAATTTCCTGTTTTTTTTTTTTTTTTTTTCCTATGGGCAGCCGCCTAGCATGATACTAGGCCGCTGCCCAGTAACCAATGGTGAGGCCCATGGGTTTAATTTCCTTTTTTTTTTTTTTTTTTTTTTTCTATAGGCAGCGGCCCAGCATGATACTAGTCCGCTGCCCAGTAACCAATGGGGAGGCCCATTGGTTTAATATCCTGTTTTTTTTTTTTCTTTTTTTTTTTTTTTTTTCATATGGGCAGCAGCCTAGCATGATACTAGGCCGCTGCCCAGTAACCAATGGTGAGGCCCATTGGTTTAATTTCCTTTTTTTTTTTTTCTTTTTTTTTTTTTTTTTTTTTTCTATAGGCAGCGGCCCAGCTTGATACTAGGCCGCTGCCCAGTAAGCAATGGGGAGGCCCATTGTTTTAATTACCTGTTTTTTTTTTTTTTTCCTACTGGCACCCGCCTAGCATGATATTAGGCCGCTGCCCAGTAACCAATGGGGAGGCCCATTGGTTTAATTTCCTATTTTTTTTTTCCTATGGGCAGCCGCTTAGCATGATACTAGGCCGCTGCCCAGTAACCAATGGTGAGGCCCATTGGTTTAATTTCCTTTTTTTTTTTTTTTTTCTATAGGCAGCGGCCCAGCTTGATACTAGGCCGCTGCCCAGTAACCAATGGGGAGGCCCATTGTTTTAATTACCTGTTTTTTTTTTTTTTCCTACTGGCAGCCGCCTAGCATTATATTAGGCCACTGCCCAGTAACCAATGGGGAGGCCCATTGGTTTAATTTCCTTTTTTTTTTTTTTTCCTATGGGCAGCCGCCTAGAATGATACTAGGCCGCTGCCCAGTAACCAATGGTGAGGCCCATTGGTTTAATTTTTTTTTTTTTTTTTTCCTATATGCAGCGGCCCAGCATGATAATAGGCCGCTGCCCAGTAACCAATGGGGAGGCCCATTGGTTTAATTTCCTGTTTTTTTTTTTTTTTTTTTTTTCCTAATGGCAGCCGCCTAGCATAATACTAGGCCGCTGCCCAGTAACCAATGGTGAGGCCCATTGGTTTAATTTCCTTTTATTTTTTTTTCCTATAGGCAGCGGCCCAGCTTTATACTAGGCCGCTGCCCAGTAACCAATGGGGAGGCCCATTGTTTTAATTACCTGTTTTTTTTTTTTTTTTTTTTCCTACTGGCAGACGCCTAGCATGATATTAGGCCGCTGCCCAGTAACCAATGGGGAGGCCCATTGGTTTAATTTCCTTTTTTTTTTTTTTTCCTATGGGCAGCCGTCGAGAATGATACTAGGCCGCTGCCCAGTAACCAATGGTGAGGCCCATTGGTTTAATTTTCTTTTTTTTTTTTTTCCTATAGGCAGCGGCCCAGCATGATAATAGGCCGCTGCCCAGTAACCAATGGGGAGGCCCATTGGTTTAATTTCCTGTTTTTTTTTTTTTTTTTTTTTTTCCTATAGGCAGCCGCCTAGCATGATACTAGGCCGCTGCCCAGTAACCAATGGTGAGGCCCATTGGTTTAATTTCCTTTTTTTATTTTTTTTTTTTTTTTCTATAGGCAGCGGCCCAGCTTGATACTAGGCCGCTGCCCAGTAACCAATGGGGAGGCCCATTGTTTTAATTACCTATTTTTTTTTTTTTCCTACTGGCAGCCGCCTAGCATGATATTAGGCCGCTGCCCAGTAACCAATAGGAAGACCCATTGGTTTAATTTCCTATTTTTTTTTTTTCCTATGTGCAGCCGCCTAGCATGATACTAGGCCGCTGCCCAGTAACCAATGGTGAGGCCCATTGGTTTAATTTCTTTTTTTTTTTTTTCCTATAGGCAGCGGCCCAGCATGATAATTGGCGCTGCCCAGTAACCAATGGGGAGGCCCATTGGTTTAATTTCCTGTTTTTTTTTTTTTTTTTTTTTTTTCCTATAGGCAGCCGCCTAGCATGATACTATGCCGCTGCCCAGTAACCAATGGGGTGGCCCATTGTTTTAATTTCCAGTTTTTTTTTTTTTTTTTTTTTTTTTTTTTTTTTTTTTTCCTATATGCAGCGGCCCAGAATGATACTAGGCCGCTGCCCAGTAACCAATAGGGAGGCCCATTGGTTTAATTTCTTTTTTTTTTTTTTTTTTTCTAAAGGCAGAGGCCCAACAAGAAACTAGGCCACTGCCCAATAACCAAAGGGGGAGCCCAATGGTTTAATTTCCTGTTTTGTTTTGTTTTTTTTTTTTTTTTCCTATAGGCAGCGGCCCAGAATGATACTAGGCCGCTACCCAATAACCAATGGGGAGGCCCATTGGTTTAATTTCCTTTTTTTTTTTTTTCCTATGGGCAGCCACCTAGCATGATACTAGGCCGCTGCCCAGTAATCAATGGGGAGGCCCATTGGTTTAATTTCCTGTTTTTTATTTTTTATTTTTTATTTTTTATTTTTTTTTTAATTCCTATAGGCAACGGCCCAGCATGATACTAGGCCGCTGCCCATTAACCAATGGTGATGACCATTGGTTTAATTTGCTGTTTTTTTTTTTTTTTTTTTTTCCCATGGGCAGCCGCCTATCATGATACTAGGCCGCTGCCCAGTAACCAATGGGGACGCCATTTGGTTTATTTTGTTTTTTTTTTTTTTTTTTTTTCCTTTGGGCAGCCGCCTAGAATGATACTAGGCCGCTGCCTAGTAACCAATGGGGACGCCCATTGATTTAATTTCCTGGTTTTTTTTTTTTTTTTTTTTCTTTTTTTCCTATAGGCAGCCGCCCAGAATGATACTAGTCCGCTGCCCAGTAACCAATGGGGATGCCCATTGGTTTAATTTCCTATTTTTTTTTTTTTTTTGCCTATGGGCATCCGCCTAGCATGATACTAGGCCGCTGCCCAGTAACCAATGGGGAGTGCCATTGTTTTAATTTAATTATTATTTTTATTATTTTTTTCTATAGGCAGCGTGCCATCATGATACTAGGCCGCTGCCCAGTAACCAATGGGGAGACCCATTGTTTTAATTTCCTGTTTTTTTTTTTTTTTTTTTTTTTTTTTTCATATAGGCAGCTGCCCAGAATGATACTAGGCCATAGCCAAGTAACCAATGGGGAGGCCCATTGGTTTAATTTCCTTTTTTTTTTTTTTTTTTTTTTTCCTATGGGCAGCCGCTTAGCATGATACAAGGCCGCTGCCCAGTAACCATTGGTGAGGCCCATTGGTTTAATTTCTTTTTATTTTTTTTTTCTATAGGCAGCTGCCCAGCATGATACTAGGCTGCTGCCCAGTAACCAATGGAGAGGCCCATTGCTTTAATTTCCTGTTTTTTTTTTTTTTCCTATGGGCAGCCTCCTAGCATGATAATAGGCCGCTGCCCAGTAACCAATGGGGAGACCCATTGGTTTAATTTCCTGTTTTTTTTTTTTTTTTTTTTTTTTGTTTTTTTCCTATAGGCAGCGGCCCAGAATGATACTAGGCCGCTGCCCAGTAACCAATGGGGAGGCCCATTGGTTTAATTTCCTGTTTTTTTTTTTCTATAGGCAACGGCCCAGCATGATACTACGCCGCTGCCCTGTAACCAATGGTGAGGCCCATTGGTTTAATTTCTTGTTTTTTTTTTTTTTTTTTTTTTTTTTCCAATGGGCAGCCGCCTAGCATGATACTAGGCCGCTGCCCAGAAACCAATGGGGAGGCCCATTGGTTTAATTTCCTGTTTTTTTTTTTTTTTTTTTTTTTTTTTTTTTTTTTTTTTTTTTTTTTTTTTTATTCCTATGGGCAGCCGCCTAGCATGATACTAGGCCGCTGCCCAATAACCAATGGGGAGGCCCATTGTTTTAATTAACTTTTTTTTTTTATTTTTTTTATTTTTTTTTTCTATAGGCAGCTGCCCAGTAACCAATGGGGAGGCCCATTGTTTTAATTTCCTGTTTTTTTTTTTTATTTATTTATTTTTTATTTTTATTTTTTTACTATAGGCAGCGGCCCAGAATGATACTAGGCCGCTGCCCAGTAACCAATGGGGAGGCCCATTGTTTTAATTTCTGTTTTTTTTTTTTTTTTCCTATAGGCAGCGGCCCAGAATGATACTAGGCCGTTGCCCAGTAACCAATGGGGAGGCCCATTGGTTTAATTTCCTTTTTTTTTTTTTTTACCTATAGGCAGCTGCCTAGTCCTGTTGCCCAGTCACCTTTGGTTTAATTTCCTTCTTTTTATTTATTTATTTTTTTTTAACTATAGGCAGCGACCTCGTCCTGCTGCCTAGTCCCCATTGGTTTAATTTCCTTCTTCTTTTTTTATTTTTTTTATTTTTTTTACCTATAGGCAGCGGCCTAGTCCTGCTGTCCAGTCCCCATTGGTTTAATTTCCTTCTTTTTTTATTTTTTTTTATTTTTTATTTTTTTTTACCTATAGGCAGCGGCCTAGTCCTGCTCTCTAGTCCCCATTGGTTTAATTTCCTTCTTTTTTTTCTTTTTTTTTTTACCTATAGGCAGCGGTCTAGTCCTGCTGCCCAGTCCCAATTGGTTTAATTTCCTTCTTTTTTTATTTTTTCTTATTTTTTATTTTTTAACCTAAAGCCAGCGGCCTAGTCCTGCTGTCCAGTCCCCATTGGTTTAATTTCCTTCTTTTTTTTATTTATTTTTTTTTACCTATAGGCAGCGGCCTAGTCCTGCTGCCCAGTGCCCATTGGTTTAATTTCCTTCTTTTTTTTCTATTTTTTTTTTTTACCTATAGGAAGCGGCCTAGTCCTGCTGCCCAGTCCCCATTGGTTTAATTTCCTTCTTTTTTTCATTTTTATTTTTTATTTACCTATAGGCAGCGGCCTAGTCCTGCTGCCCAGTCCCCATTGGTTTAATTTCCTTCTTTTTTTTTCTTTTTTTTTTTTTTTTTTTTTTTTTTTTTTTACCTATAGGTAGCGGCCTAGTCCTGCTGCCCAGTCCCCATTGGTTTAATTTCCTTTTTTTTATTATTTTTTTTTTATTTTTATTTTTTTTACCTATAGGCAACGGCCTAGTCCTGCTGCCCAGTCCCCATTGGTTTAATTTCCTTCTTTTTTTTCTTTTTTTTTTCTTTTTTTTTTACCTGTAGGCAGCGACCTAGTCCTGCTGCCCAAACCCCAATTGTTTAATTTCCTTTTTTTTTTTTTACCAATAGGCAGCGGCCTAGTCCTGCTGCCCAGTCCCCATTGGTTTAATTTCCTTCTTTTTTTTCTTTTTTTTTTTACCTATAGGCAGCGGCCTAGTCCTGCTGCCCAGTCCCCATTGGTTTAATTTCCTTCTTTTTAATTATTATTATTATTTTTTACCTATAGACAGCGGCCTAGTCCTGCTGCCCAGTCCCCATTGGTTTAATTTCCATCTTCTTTTTTTTTTTTTTTTTTTTTTTTTTTTTTTTTTTTTTTTTTTTTTTTTTTAACCTGTAGGCAGCGGCCTAGTCTTGCTGCCCAGTCCCCATTGGTTTAATTTCCTTCTTTTTTTTTTTTACCTATAGGCAGCGGCCTAGTTCTGCTGCCCAAAACCCATTGGTTTAATTTCATTTTTTTTTATTTTTTATTTTTTTTTTACCTATAGGCAGCGGCCTAATCCTGCTGTCCAGTCCCCATTGGTTTAATTTCCTTCTTTTTTTTCTTTTTTTTTTTTTTTTTTTTATGCCTATAGGCAGCGGCCTAGTCTTGCTGCCCAGTCCCCATTCGTTTAATTTCCTTCTTTTTTTTTATTTTTTCTTATTTTTTAGTTTTTTACCTATAGGCAGTGGCCTAGTCCTGCTGTCCAGTCCCCATTGGTTTAATTTCCTTCTTTTTTTATTTATTTTTTATTTTTACCAATAGGCAGCGGCCTAGTCCTGCTGCCCAGTCCCCATTGGTTTAATTTCCTTCTTTTTTTTTCTTTTCTTTTTTTTTTTTTACCTATAGGCAGCGGCCTATTCCTGCTGCCCAGTCCCCAGTGGGTTAATTTCCTTCTTTTTTTATTTTTTTTTTTTTTTACCTGTAGGCAGCGGCCTAGTCCTGCTGCCCATACCCCATTGGTTTAATTTCCTTTTTTTTATTTTTTTTTTTTTTTTACCTATAGGCAGCGGCCTAGTCCTGCTGTCCAGTCCCCATTGGTTTAATTTCCTTCTTTTTTTTCTTTTTTTTTTTTTTTTTTTTTTACCTATAGGCAGCGGCCTAGTCTTGCTGCCCAGTCCCCATTGGTTTAATTTCCTTCTTTTTTTTTTTTTTTCTTATTTTTTATTTTTTTACCTATAGGCAGCGGCCTAGTCCTGCTGTCCAGTCCCCATTGGCTTAATTTCCTTCTTTTTTTATTTATTTTTTATTTTTACCAATAGGCAGCGGCCTAGTCCTGCTGCCCAGTCCTCATTGGTTTAATTTCCTTCTTTTTTTTTCTTTTTTTCTTTTTTTTTTTTTTTTTTTTTTTACCTATAGGCAGCGGCCTAGTCCTGCTGCCCAGTCCCCATTGGTTTAATTTCCTTATTTTTTTTTATTTTTTATTTTTACCTATAGGCAGCTGCCTATTCCTGCTGCCCAGTCCCCATTCGTTTAATTTCCTTCTTTTATTTATTTATTTTTTATTTTTACCAATAGGCAGCGGCCTAGTCCTGCTGCCCAGTCCCCATTGGTTTAATTTCCTTCTTTTTTTTTTCTTTTTTTATTTTTTTTTATTTTTTATTTTTTTTACCTATAGGCAGCGGCCTAGTCCTGCTGCCCAGTCCCCATTGGTTTAATTTCCTTCTTTTTTTTCTTTTTTTTCTTTTTTTTCTTTTTTTTTTTACCTGTAGGCAGGGGCCTAGGCCTGCTGCCCAAACCCCATTGGTTTAATTTAATTCTTTTTTTTTTTTTTTTTTTTACCTATAGCCAGCGGCGTAGTCCAACTGCCCAGTCCCCATTGGTTTAATTTATTTTTTATTTTATTTTATTTTTTTATTTTACCTATAGACAGCGGCCTAGTCCTGTTGCCCAGTCTCAATTGGTTTAATTTAATTTTTTTTTTTTTCCCTATAGGCAGCGGCCTAGTCTTGCTGCACAGTCCCCATTGGTTTAATTTTCTTCTTTTTTTTTCTTTTTTTTTTATTTTTTTTACCTATAGGCAGCGGCATAGACCTGCTTCCCAGTCCCCATTGGTTTAATTTCCTTTTTTTTATTTTATTTTATTTTTTACCTATAGGCAGCGGCCTAGTTCTTCTTCCCAGTCCCCATTGGTTTAATTTCCTTCTTTTTTTTTTCCCTATAGGCAGCGGCCTAGTCCTGCTGCCCAAACCCCATTGGTTTAATTTCCTTTTTTATATTATTATTTTTTATTATTTTTTTTTTACCTATAGGCAGCGGCCTAGTCCTGCTGCCCAAACCCCATTGGTTTAATTTCCTTTTTTTTTTTTTACCAATAGGCAGCGGCCTAGTCCTACTGCCCAGTCCCCATTAAACCTTCTTTTTTTTTTTTTTACCTATAGGTAGCGGCCTAGTCCTGCTACCCAAACCCCATTGGTTTAATTTCCTTTTTTTTGTTTTTTTTTGTTTTTTTGTTTTTTACCTATAGGCAGCGGCCTAGTCCTGCTGCCCAGTCCCCATTGGTTTAATTTCCTTCTTTTTTTTATTTTTTATTTTTTATTTTTACCTATTGGCAGCGGCCTAGTTCTGCTGCCTAGTCCCCATTGGTTTAATTTCCTTCTTTTTTCTCTTTTTTTTTTTTTTTTTTTTTTTTTTTTTTTTTTTTTTTTTTACCTATATGCAGCGGCCTAGTCCTGCTGTCCAAACCCCATTGGTTTAATTTCCTTCTTTTTTTATTTTTTTTTATGTTTTATTTTTTTTTACCTATAGGCAGCGGCCTAGTCCTGCTGCCCAAACCCCATTGGTTTAATTTCCTTTTTTTTTTTTACCTATAGGTAGCGGCCTAGTCCTGCTGCCCAGTCCCCATTGGATTAATTTCGTTCTTTTTTTTTTTTTTTTTTTTTTTTTTACCTATAGGCAGCGGCCTAGTCCTGCTGCTCAGTCCCCATTTGTTTAATTTCCTTCTTTTTTTTCTTTTTTTTTTTTTTTTTTACCTATAGGCAGCGGCCTAGTCCTGCTGCCCAAACCCCAATTGTTTAATTTCCTTTTTTTTTTTTTTTTACCTATAGGCAGCGGCCTAGTCCTGCTGCCCAGTCCCCATTGGTTTAATTTCCTTCTTTTTTTTATTTTTATTTTTACCTATAGACAGCGGCCTAGTCCTGCTGCCCAGTCCCCATTGGTTTAATTTAATTCTTTTTTTTATTATTATTATTTTTTTACCTATAGACAGCGGCCTAGTCCTGCTGCCCAGTCCCAATTGGTTTAATTTCCTTCTTCTTTTTTATTTATTTTTTATTTTTACCAATAGGCAGCGGCCTAGTCCTGCTGCCCAGTCTCCATTGGTTTAATTTCCTTCTTTTTTTTTTCTTTTTTTTTTACCTATAGGCAGCGGCCTAGTCCTGCTTCCCAAACCCCATTGGTTTAATTTCCTTTTTTTTTTTTTTTTTTACCTATAGGCAGCGGCCTAGTCCTGCTGCCAAAACCCCATTGGTTTAATTTCCTTTTTTTTTTTTTTACCTATAGGCAGCGGCCTAGTCCTCCTGCCCAGTCCCCATTGGTTTAATTTCCTTCTTTATTTATTTATTTATTTATTTTTTACCTATAGGCTGCGGCCTAGTCCTGCTGCTCAGTCCCTATTGGTTTAATTTCCTTCTTTTTTTTCTTTTTATTTTTATTTTTTTAAATATTGGCAGCGGCCTAGTTCTGCTGCCCAGTCCCCATTGGTTTAATTTCCTTCTTTTTTTTCTTTTTTTTTTTTTTTTTTTTTTTACCTATAGGCATCGGCCTAGTCCTGCTGCCCAAACCCCATTGGTTTAATTTCCTTTTTTTTATTTTTTTTTATTTTTTATTTTTTTTTTTACCTATAGGCAGCGGCCTAGTACTGCTGTCCAGTCCCCATTGGTTTAATTTCATTCTTTTTTTATTTTTTATTTTTATTTTTTTTTTACCTATAGGCAGCGGCCTAGTCTTGCTGCCTAGATCCCATTGGTTTAATTTCCTTCTTTTTTTATTTTTTCTTATTTTTTATGTTTTTACATATAGGCAGCGGCCTAGTCCAACTGTCCAGTCCCCATTGGTTTAATTTCCTTCTTTTTTTTATTTATTTTTTATTTTTACCAATAGGCAGCGGCCTAGTCCTGCTGCCCAGTCCCCATTGGTTTAATTTCCTTCCTTTTTTCATTTTTTTTTTTTTTTTTTTTTTTTTTTACCTATAGACAGCGGTCTAGTCCTGCTGCCCAGTCCCCATTGGTTTAATTTCCTTCTTTTTTTTATTTTTATTTTTACCTATAGACAGCGGCCTAGTCCTGCTGCCCAGTCCCCATTAGTTTAATTTCCTTCTTCTTTTTTTTTTTTTCTATAGGCAGCGGCCCAGCTTGATACTAGGCCGCTGCCCAGTAACCAATGGGGAGGCCCATTGTTTTAATTACCTGTTTTTTTTTTTTTTTTTTCCTACTGGCAGCCGCCTAGCATGATATTAGACCGCTTCCCAGCAACCAATGGGGGGGCCCATTGGTTTAATTTCCTTTTTTTTTTTTTTTTCCTATGGTCAGCCGCCTAGCATGATACTAGGCCGCTGCCCAGTAACCGATGGTGAGGCCCATTGGTTTAATTTCCTTTTTTTTTTTCCTATAGGCAGCGGCCCAGCATGATAATAGGCCGCTGCCCAGTAACCAATGGAGAGGCCCATTGGTTTAATTTCCTCTTTTTTTTTTTTTTTTTTTTTTTCCTATAGGCAGCCGCCTAGCATGATACTAGGCCGTTGCCCAGTAACCAATGGTGAGGCCCATTGGTTTAATTTACTTTTTTTTTCTATAGGCAGCTGCCCAGCTTGATACTAGGTCGCTGCCCAGTAACCAATGGGGAGGCCCATTGTTTTAATTCCCTGTTTTTTTTTTTTTTCCTACTGGCAGCCGCCTAGCATGATATTAGGCCGCTGCCCAGTAACCAATGGGGAGGCCCATTGGTTTAATTTCCTGTTTTTTTTTTTTTTTTTTTTTTTTCCTATGGGCAGCCGCCTAGCATGATACTAGGCCGCTGCCCAGTAACCAATGGTGAGGCCCATTGGTTTAATTTCCTTTTTTTTTTTTTTCCTAAAGGCAGCGGCCCAGCATGATAATAGGCCGCTGCCCAGTAACCAATGGGGAGGCCCATTGGTTTAATTTCCTGTTTTTTTTTTTTCTTTTTTTTTTCCTATATGCAGCTGCCTAGCATGATACTAGGCCGCTGCCCAGTAACCAATGGGGAGGCCCATTGTTTTAATTTCCTGTTTTTTTTTTTTTTTTTTTTTTTTTTTTTTTTTTTTTTTTTTTTTTTTTTTTTTTTCCTATATGCAGCGGCCCAGAATCATACTAGGCCGCTGCCCAGTAACCAATGGGGAGGCCCATTGGTTTAATTTCAATTTTTTTTTCTATAGGCAGCGGCCCAGCATGATACTAGGCCACTGCCCAGTAACCAATGGGGAGGCCCATTGTTTTAATTTCCTGGTTTTTTTTTTTGTTTTTTTTTCCTATGGGCAGCCGCCTAGCGTGATACTTGGCCGCTCCCCAGTAACCAATGGGGAGGCCCTTTGTTTTAATTTCCTTTTTTTTTTCCCTATGGGCAGCCTCCTAGCATGATACTAGGCCGCTGCCCAGTAATCAATGGGGAGGCCCATTGGTTTAATTTCCTGTTTATTTTTTTTTTTCCTATAGGCAGCGGCCCAGCATGATACTAGGCCGCTGCCCAGTAACCAATGGTGAGGACCATTGGTTTAATTTGCTGTTTTTTTTTTTTTTTTTTTCCCATGGGCAGCCGCCTAGCATGATACTAGGCCGCTGCCCAGTAACCAATGGGGAGGCCCATTGGTTTAATTTCCTGTTTTTTTTTTATTTTTTATTTTTTCCTATTGGCAGCCGCCTAGCATGATACTAGGCCGCTGCCCAGTAACCAATGGGGAGGCCCATTGTTTTAATTTCCTTTTTTTTTTCTTTTTTTCCAATAGGCAGCCGCCCAGAATGATACTAGTCCGCTGCCCAGTAACCAATGGGGAGGCCCATTGGTTTAATTTCCTGTTTTTTTTTTTTTTTCCTATGGGCAGCCGCCTAGCATGATACTAGGCCGCTGCCCCGTAACCAATGGTGAGGCCCATTGGTTTAATTTCCTTTTTTTTTTTTTTCTTTTTTTTTTTTTTTTTCTATAGGCAGCGGCCAAGCTTTATACTAGGCCGCTGCCCAGTAACCAATGGGGAGGCCCATTGTTTTAATTACCTGTTTTTTTTTTTTTTTATATAGGCAGCTGCCCAGTAACCAATGAGGAGGCCCATTGTTTTAATTTCCTTTTTTTTTTTTTTTTTTTTTTTTTTTACTATAGGCAGCGGCCCAGAATGATACTAGGCCGCTGCCCAGTAACCAATGGGGAGGCCCATTGGTTTAATTTCCTGTTTTTTTTTTTTCCCATGGGCTGCCTAGCATGATACTAGGCCGCTGCCTAGTAACCAATGGGGAGGCCGATTGTTTTAATTTCCTGTTTTTTTTTTTTTTTTTTTTTTTTTTTTTTTTTTTTTTCTATAGGCAGCGGCCCAGCATGATACTTGGCCGCTGCCCAGTAACAAATGGGGAGGACCATTGTTTTAATTTCCTGTTTTTTTTTTTTTTTTTTTTCCTATAGGCAGTGGCCCAGAATGATACTAGGTCGCTGCCCAGTAACCAATGGGGAGGCCCATTGGTTTAATTTCTTTTTTTTTTTTCCTATGGGCAGCCGCCTAGCATGATACTAGGCCGCTGCCCAGTAATCAATGGGGAGGCCCATTGGTTTAATTTCATGTTTTTTTTTTTTTTTTTTTTTTTTCTATAAGCAGCGGCCCAGCATGATACTAGGCCGCTGCCCAGTAACCAATGGGGTGGCCCATTGTTTTAATTTCCTGTTTTTTTTTTTTCCTATAGGCAGCGGCCTAGAATGATACTAGGCCGCTGCCTAGTAACCAATGGGGAGGCACATAGGTTTAATTTCCTGTTTTTTTTTTCCTATAGGCAGTGGCCCAGCATGATACTAGGCCACTGCCCAGTAACCAATGGGGAGGCCCATTGTTTTAATTTACTGTTTTTTTTTTTTTTTTCTATGGGCAGCTGCCTAGTACGATACTAGGCCGCTGCCCAGTAACCAATGGGGAGGCCCATTGTTTTAATTTCCTGTTTTTTTTTTTTTTTTTTTTTTTTTTTTTTTTCTATAGGCAGCGGCCCAGCATGATACTAGGCCGCTGCCTAGTAACCAATGGGGAGACCCATTGTTTTAATTTCCTGTACTTTTTTTTTTCCTATGGGCAGCCGCCTAGCATGATACTAGGCCGCTGCCCAGTAACCAATGGGGAGGCCCATTGGTTTAATTTCCTGTTTTTTTTTTTTTTTTTTTTTTTTTTTTTTTTTTTTTTTTATAGGCAACGGCCCAGCATGATACTAGGCCGCTGTCCAGTAACCAATGGGGAGGCCCATTGGTTTAATTTCCTGTTTTTTTTTCCTATAGGCAGCGGCCCAGCATAATACTAGGCCGCTGCCCTGTAACCAATGGTGAGGCCCATTGGTTTAATTTCATGTTTTTTATTTTTTTTTTTTTCCCATGGGCATCCGCCTAGCATGATACTAGGCCGCTGCCCAGTAACCATTGGGGAGGCCCATTGGTTTAATTTCTTTTTTTTTTTTCCTATGGGCAGCCGCCTAGCATGATACTCGGCCACTGCCCAGTTTTTTTTTCCTATAGGCAGCGGCCAAGAATGATACTAGGCCGCTGCCCAATAACCAATGGGGAGGCCCATTGGTTTAATTTCCTTTTTTTTTTTTTTTTTTTCTTTTTTTCTTTTTTTTTTCTATAGGCAGCGGCCCAGCATGATATTAGGCCGCTGCCCAGTAACCAATGGGGAGGCCCATTGGTTTAATTTCCTGTTTTTTTTTTTTTTTTTCCCGTGGGCTGCCTAGCATGATACTAGGCCGCTGCCCAGTAACCAATGGGGAGGCCCATTGGTTTAATTTCCTGTTTTTTTTTTTCCCATGGGCTGCCTAGCATGATACTAGGCCGCTGCCTAGTAACCAATGGGGAGGCCCATTGTTTTAATTTCCTGTTTTTTTTTTTTTTTTTTTTTTTTCTATAGGCAGCGGCCCAGCATGATACTTGGCAGCTGCCCAGTAAAAAATGGGAAGGACCATTGTTTTAATTTCCTGTTTTTTTTTTTTTTTTTTTTTTTTTCCTATAGGCAGTGGCCCAGAATGATACTAGGCCGCTGCCCAGTAACCAATGGGGAGGCCCATTGGTTTAATTTCTTTTTTTTTTTTTTTTTTTTTTCCTATGGGCAGCCGCCTAGCATGATACTAGGCCGCTGCCCAGTAATCAATGGGGAGGCCCATTGGTTTAATTTCATGTTTTTTTTTATTTATTTATTTATTTTTTTCTATAGGCAGCGGCCGAGCATGATACTAGGCCGCTGCCCAGTAACCAATGGGGAGGCCCATTTTTTTAATTTCCTTTTTTTTTTTTTTTTCCCTATAGGCAGCGGCCTAGAATGATACTAGGCCGCTGCCAAGTAACCAATGGGGAGGCCCATTGGTTTAATTTCCTGTATTTTTTTTCCTATAGGCAGCGGCCCAGCATGATACGAGGCCGCTGCCCAGTAACCAATGGGGTGGCCCATTGTTTTAATTTACTGTTTTTTTTTTTTTTTTTTTTTTTTTTTTTTTTTTTTTTCTACAGGCAGCGGCCCAGCATTATACTAGGGCGCTGCCCAGTAACCAATGGGGAGGCCCATTGTTTTCATTTCCTGTTTTTTTTTTTTTTTTTTTTTTTCCTATAGTTAGCGGCCCAGAATGATAATAGGCCGCTGCCCAGTAACCAATGCGGAGGCCCATTGGTTTAATTTACTATTTTTTTTTTCTATAGGCAGCGGCCCAGCATGATACTTGGCCGCTGCCCAGTAACAAATGGGGAGGCCCATTGTTTTAATTTCTTGTTTTTTTTTTTTTTTTTTTTTTTTTTTTTTTTTTTCCTATAGGCAGCGGCCCAGAATGATACTAGGCCGCTGCCCAGTAACCAATGGGGAGGCCCATTGGTTTAATTTCTTTTTTTTTTCCTATGGGCAGCCGCGTAGCATGATAATAGGCCGCTGCCCAGTAACCAATGGTGAGGACCATTGGTTTAATTTTTTTTTTTTTTTTTTTCTATAGGCAGCTGCCCAGCATGATACTAGGCCGCTGCCCAGTAACCAATGGGGAGGCCCATTGTTTTAATTTCCTGTTTTTTTTTTTTTTTTTTTTTTTTTTCCTATAGGCAGCGGCCCAGAATGATACTAGGCCGCTGCCCAGTAACCAATGGGGAGGCCCATTGGTTTAATTTCCTGTTTTTTTTTTCCTATAGGCAGCGGCCTAGCATGATACTAGGCCGCTGCCCTGTAACCAATGGTGAGGCCCATTTGTTTAATTTCCTGTTTTTTTTTTTTTTTTTTTTTTTTTTTTTTTTTTCCCTGGGGCAGCCGCCTAGCATGATACTAGGCCGCTGCCCAGTAACCAATGGGGAGGCCCATTGTTTTAATTTCCAGTTTTTTTTTTTTTTCCTATAGGCAGCGGCCCAGAATGATAATAGGCCGCTGCCCAGTAACCAATGCGGAGTCCCATTGGTTTAATTTCTTGTTTTTTTTTTTTTTTTTTTTTTTTTCTATAGGCAGCGGCCCAGCATGATACTTGGCCGCTGCCCAGTAACAAATAGGGAGGCCCATTGTTTTAATTTCCTGTTTACTTTTTTATTTTTTTTTCCTATAGGCAGCGGCCCAGAATGATACTAGGCCACAGCCCAGTAACCAATGGGGAGGCCCATTGGTTTAATTTCTTTGTTTTTTTGTTTTTTTTTTTTCCTATGGGCAGCCGCCTCGCATGATACTAGGCCGCTGCCCAGTAATCAATGGGGAGGGCCATTGGTTTAATTTCATGTTTTTTTTTTTTTTCTATAAGCAGCGGCCCAGCATGATACTAGGCCGCTGCCCAGTAACCAATGGGGAGGCCCATTGTTCTAATTTCCTGTTTTTTTTTTTTTTTTTTTTTTTTTTTTTTCATATAAGCAGCGACCCAAAATGATACTAGGCCGCTGCACAGTAACCAATGGGGAGGCCCATTGGTTTAATTTCCTTCTTTTTTTTTTTTTTTTTTTTTTTTTTTACCTTTAGGCAGCGGCCTAGTCCTGCTGCCCAGTCCCCATTGGTTTAATTTCCTTCTTTTTTTTTTTATTTATTTATTTTTTATTTATTTTTTACCTATAGGCAGTGGCCTAATCCTGCTGCCCAGTCCCCATTGGTTTAATTTCTTTCTTTTTTTTTTTTTTTTTTTTTTACCTATAGGCAGCGGTCTAGTCCTGCTGCCCAGTCCCCATTGGTTTAATTTCTTTCTTTTTTTTATTTTTTCTTATTTTTTATTTTTTTACCTAAAGCCAGCGGCCTAGTCCTGCTGTCCAGTCCCCATTGGTTTAATTTCCTTCTTTTATTTATTTATTTTTTTTACCTATAGGCAGCGGCCTAGTCCTGCTGCCCAGTCCCCATTGTTTTAATTTCCTTCTCTTTTTTCTTTTTTTCTTTTTTTACCTATAGGAAGCGGCCTAGTCCTGCTGCCCAGTCCCCATTGGTTTAATTTCCTTCTTTTTTTCATTTTTATTTTTTTTTTACCTATAGGCAGCGGCCTGGTCCTGCTGCCCATTCCCCATTGGTTTAATTTACTTCTTTTTTTTTTTTTTTTTTTTTTACGTATATGCAGCGGCCTAGTCCTGCTACCCAGTCCCCATTGGTTTAATTTCTTTTTTTTTTTACCTATAGGCAGCGGCCTAGTACTGCTGCCCAGTCCCTATTGGTTTAATTTCCTTCTTTTTTTTCTTTTTTTTTTCCCTATAGGCAGCGGCCTAGTCCTGCTTCCCAAACCCCATTGGTTTAATTTCCTTTTTTTTTATTTTTTTTTATTATTTTTTTTTACCTATAGGCAGCGGCCAAGTACTGCTGCCCAGTCCCTATTGGTTTAATTTCCTTCTTTTTTTTTCTCTTTTTTTTTTTTTTACCTATGGGCAGCGGCCTAGTCCTGCTGCCCAGTCCCCATTGGTTTAATTTCCTTCTTTTTTATTTTTTTTTATTTTTATTTTTTTACCTATAGGCAGCGGCCTAGTCCTGCTGCCCAATCCCCATTGGTTTAATTTCCTTCTTTTTTTATTTTTTTTATTTATTTTTTTTACCTATAGGCAGCGGCCTAGTCTTGCTGCCCAGTCCCCATTGGTTTAATTTCCTTCTTTTTTTCTTTTTTTCTTTTTTTTTTTTTTTTACCTATAGGCAGCGGCCTAGTCCTGCTGCCCAGTCCCCATTGGTTTAATTTCCTTCTTTTTTTTATTTTTTTTATTTTTCATTTTTTTATCTATAGGCAGCGGCTTAGTCCTGCTGCCCAGTACGCATTGGTTTAATTTCTTTCTTTTTTCTTTTTTTTACCTATAGGCAGCGGCCTAGTCCTGCTGCCCAAACTCCATTGGTTTAATTTCTTTTATTTTATTTTATTTTATTTTATTTTATTTTTTTCCCTATAGGCAGCGGCCTAGTCCTACTGCCTAGTCCCCATTGGTTTAATTTCCTTCTTTTAATTTATTATTATTATTTTTTTTTACATATTCGCAGCGGCCTAGTTCTGCTGCCCTGTCCCCATTGGTTTAATTTCCTTCTTTTTTTTTTTTTTTTTTTTTTTTTTTTTTTTTTTTTTTTTTTTTTTTTTTTTTTTTTTTTTTATACCTATAGGCAGCGGCCTAGTCCTGCTGCCCACTCCCCATTGGTTTAATTTCATTTTTTTTTTCTTTTTTTTTTTTTTTTTTTTTACCTGTAGGCAGCGGCCTAGTCCTACTGCCCAAACCCCAATTGTTTAATTTCCTTTTTTTTTTTACCCATTGGCAGCGGCCTAGTCCTGCTGCCCAGTCCCCATTGGTTTAATTTCCTTCTTTTTTTTCTTTTTTTTTTTTTTTTTTTTTTTTACCTATAGACAGCGGCGTAGTCCTGCTGCCCAGTCCCCATTGGTTTAATTTGCTTCTTTTTTATTATTATTATTTTTTTTACCTATAGACAGCGGCCTAGTTCTGCTGCCCAGTCCCCATTGGTTTAATTTCCTTCTTTTTTTTATTTATTTTTTATTTTTACCAATAGGCAGCGGCCTAGTCCTGCTGCCCAGTCCCCATTGGTTTAATTTCCTTCTTTTTTTTTACCTATAGGCAGCGGCCTAGTCCTACTGCCCAAACCCCATTGGTTTAATTTCCTTTTTTTTTTTTTTTTTTTACCTATATGCAGCGGTCTAGTCCTGCTGCCCAAACCCCATTGGTTTAATTTCCTTTTTTTTTTAATTTATTTTTTATTTTTTTTACCTATAGGCAGCGGCCTACTACTGCTGTCCAGTCCCCATTGGTTTAATTTCCTTCTTTTTTTTATTTTTTTTTTATTTTTTTTTTACCTATAGGCAGCGGCCTAGTCTTGCTGTCCAGTCCCCATTGGTTTAATTTCCTTCTTTTTTTTTCATATTTTTTATTTTTTTACTTATAGGCAGCGGCCTAGTCCTGCTGTCCAGTCCCCATTGGTTTAATTTCCTTCTTTTTTTTATTTATTTTTTATTTTTACCAATAGGCAGTGGCCTAGTCCTGCTGCCCAGTCCCCATTAGTTTAATTTCCTTCTTTTTTTTTTCTTTTTTTTTTTTTTTTTTTTCACCTATAGGCAGCGACCTAGTCCTGCTGCCCAGTCCCCATTGGTTTAATTTCCTTCTTTTTTTTATTTTATTTTTTTACCTATAGGCAGCGGCCTATTCCTACTGCCCAGTCCCCATTGGTTTAATTTCTTTCTTTTATTTTATTTTTTATTTTTTATTTTTACCTATAGGCAGCGGCCTAGACTTGCTGCCCAGTCCCCTTGGTTTAATTTCGTTCTTCTTTTTTTTTTTTTTTTTTTTTTTTTTTTTTTACCTATAGGCAGCGGCCTGGTTCTGCTGCCCAAACCCCATTGGTTTAATTTCCTTTTTTTTATTTTATTTTTTTTTTACCTATAGACAGCGGCCTAGTCCTGCTGCCCAGTCCCCATTGGTTTAATTTCCTTCTTTTTTTTATTTTTATTTTTATTTTTTACATATTGGCAGCGGCCTAGTTCTGCTGCCCAGTCCCCATTGGTTTAATTTCCTTCTATTTTTTTCTTTTTTTTATTTTTTTTATTTTTTATTTTTTTTTTTTTACCTATAGGCAGCGGCCTAGTCCTGCTGCCTAAACCCCATTGGTTTAATTTCCTTCTTTTTTTTTTTTTTTTTACCTATAGGCAGCGGCCTAGTCCTGCTGTCCAGTCCCCATTGGTTTAATTTCCTTCTTTTTTTTCTTTTTTTTCTTTTTTTTTTTTTACCTATAGGCAGTGGCCTAGTGCTGCTGCCCAGTCCCCATTGGTTTAATTTCCTTCTTTTTTTTATTTTTCCCTATTTTTTATTTTTTTAACTATAGGCAGCGGCATAGTCCTGCTGTCCAGTCCCCATTGGTTTAATTTCCTTCTTTTTTTATTTATTTATTTTTTTTTACCTATAGGCAGCGGCCTAGTCCTGCTGCCCAGTCCCCATTGGTTTAATTTCCTTCTTTTTTTTTCTATTTTTTTTTTGCAGCGGCCTAGTCCTGCTGCCCAGTCCCCATTGGTTTAATTTCCTTCTTTTTTTTCTTTTTTTACCTATAGGCAGCGGCCTACTCCTGCTACCCAGTCCCCATTGGTTTAATTTCCTTCTTTTATTTATTTATTTATTTATTTTTTACCTATAGGCAGCGGCCTAGTTCTGCTGCCCAGTCCACATTGGTTTAATTTCCTTCTTTTTTTTTTCCCTATAGGCAGCGGCCTAGTCCTGTTTACCAAACCCCATTGGTTTAATTTCCATTTTTTTATTTTTTTAATTTTTTTATTTTTTACCTATAGGCAGCGGCCTAGTCCTGCTGCCTAGTCCCCATTGGTTTAATTTCCTTCTTTTTTTATTTATTTATTTTTTACCTATAGGCAGCGTCCTAGTTCTGCTCCCCAGTTTCCATTGGTTTTATTTCCTTTATTTTTTTTTATTTTTTTTATTTTTATTTATTTTTTACCTATTGGCAGCGGCCTAGTTCTGCTGCCCAATCCCCATTGGTTTAATTTCTTTCTTTTTTTTTTGTTTTTTTTTTTTTTTTTTTTTACCTATAGGCAGCGGCCTAGTCCTACTGCCCAAACCCCATTGGATTAATTTCCTTTTTTTTATTTTTTTTTATTTTTTATTTTTTTTATTTTTTATTTTTTTTTACATATAGGCAGCGGCCTACTACTGCTGTCCAGTCCCCATTGGTTTAATTTCCTTCTTTTTTTTTTAATTTTTTATTATTTTTTTTTTTACCTATAGGCAGCGACCTAGTCTTGCTGTCCAGTCCCCATTGGTTTAATTTCCTTCTTTTTTTTATTTTTTCATATTTTTTATTTTTTTACTTATAGGCAGCGGCCTAGTCCTGCTGTCCAGTCCCCATTGGTTTAATTTCCTTCTTTTTTTTTATTTATTTTTTATTTTTACAAATAGGCAGCGGCCTAGTCCTGCTGCCCAGTCCCCATTAGTTCAATTTCCTTCTTTTTTTTTTCTTTTTTTTTTTTTTTTTTTTTTCACCTATAGGCAGCGACCTAGTCCTGCTGCCCAGTCCCCATTGGTTTAATTTCCTTCTTTTTTTTATTTTATTTTTTTACCTATAGGCAGCGGCCTAGTCCTGCTGCCCATTCCCCTTTGGTTTAATTTCTTTTTTTTTTTTTTCTTTTTATTTTTTTTTATTTTTTTTTTTTTACCTATAGGCAGCGGCCTAGTCCTGCTGCCCAGTCCCCCTTGGTTTAATTTCTTTCTTTTTTTTTTTTTTTTTTTTTTTTTTTTACCTATAGGCAGCGGCCTGGTCTGCTGCCCAAACCCCATTGGTTTAATTTCCTTTTTTTTTTTTATTTTTTTTTACCTATAGACAGCGGCCTAGTCCTGCTGCCCAGTCCCCGTTGGTTTAATTTCCTTCTTTTTTTTATTTTTATTTTTATTTTTTACATATTGGCAACGGCCTAGTTCTGCTGCCCAGTCCCCATTGGTTTAATTTCCTTCTATTTTTTTCTTTTTTTCATTTTTTTTTATTTTTTATTTATTTTTTTTTACCTATAGGCAGCGGCCTAGTCCTGCTGCCTAAACCCCATTGGTTTAATTTCCTTCTTTTTTTTTTCTTTTTTTTTTACCTATAGGCAGCGGCCTAGTCCTGCTGTCCAGTCCCCATTGGTTTAATTTCCTCCTTTTTTTTCTTTTTTTTCTTTTTTTTTTTTTACCTATAGGCAGTGGCCTAGTCCTGCTGCCCAGTCCCCATTGGTTTAATTTCCTTCTTTTTTTTTATTTTTTCTTATTTTTTATTTTTTTAACTATAGGCAGCGGCATAGTCCTGCTGTCCAGTCCCCATTGGTTTAATTTCCTTCTTTATTTATTTATTTATTTATTTTTTTACCTATAGGCAGCGGCCTAGTCCTGCTGCCCAGTCCCCATTGGTTTAATTTCCTTCTTTTTTTTTTCTATTTTTTTTTTGCAGCGGCCTAGTCCTGCTGCCCAGTCCCCATTGGTTTAATTTCCTTCTTTTTTTTACTTTATTTTTTTTTTACCTATAGGCAGCGGCCTAGTCCTGCTACCCAGTCCCCATTGGTTTAATTTCCTTCTTTTTATTTATTTATTTATTTTTTTTACCTATAGGCAACGGCCTAGTTCTGCTGCCCAGTCCCCATTGGTTTAATTTCCTTCTTCTTTTTTTTTCCCTATAGGCAGCGCCCTCGTCCTGCTCCCCAACCCCCATTGGTTTAATTTCCTTCTTTTATTTTTTTTTTATTTTTTTTTTACCTATAGGCAACGCCCTAGTCCTGTTGCCCAGTCCCCATTGGTATAATTTCCTTCTTTTTTTTATTTATTTATTTTTTACCTATAGGCAGCGTCCTAGTTCTGCTGCCCAGTCCCCATTGGTTTAATTTCCTTCTTTTTTTTCTTTTTCTTTTTTTAATTTTTTTTTACCTATAGGCAGCGGTCTAGTCCTGCTGCCCATTCCCCATTGGTTTAATTTTTTCTTTCTTTTATTTTTTTTTATTTTTTTATTTTTATTTTTTATTTTTACCTATAGGCAGCGGCCTAGTCCTGCTGCCCAAACCCCATTGGTTTAATTTCCTTTTTTTTTTATTTTTTTTATTTTTTATTTTTTTTTTTATTTTTTATTTTTTTTTTACCTATAGGCAGCGGCCTACTACTGCTGTCCAGTCCCCATTGGTAAAATTTCCTTCTTTGTTTTTTTATTTTTTATTTTTTATTTTTTATTTTTTATTTTTTATTTTACCTATAGGCAGCGGCCTAGTCTTGCTGTCCAGTCCCCATTGGTTTAATTTCCTTCTTTTTTTTTATTTTTTCATATTTTTTATTTTTTTACTTATAGGCAGCGGCCTAGTCCTGCTGTCCAGTCCCCATTGGTTTAATTTCCTTCTTTTTTTTTATTTATTTTTTATTTTTACCAATAGGCAGCGGCCTAGTCCTGCTGCCCAGTCCCCATTAGTTTAATTTCCTTCTTTTTTTTTTTCTTTTTTTTTTTTTTTTTTCACCTATAGGCAGCGACCTAGTCCTGCTGCCCAGTCCCCATTGGTTTAATTTCTTTCCTTTTTATTTTCTTTTTTTACCTATAGGCAGCGGCCTAGTCCTGCTGCCAAGTCCCCATTGGTTTAGTTTCTTTCTTTTTTTTTTTTTTTTTTTTTTTTTTTTCTTCTTTTACCTATAGGCAGCGGCCTAGTCCTGCTGCCCAGTCCCCCTTGGTTTAATTTCTTTCTTTTTTTTATTTTTTTATTTTTTTATTTTTTTACCTATAGGCAGCGGCCTGGTCCTGCTGCCCAAGCCCCATTGGTTTAATTTCCTTTTTTTATTTTATTTTTTTTTACCTATAGACAGCGGCCTAGTCCTGCTGCCCAGTCCCCATTGGTTTAATTTCCTTCTTTTTTTTATTTTTATTTTTATATTTTACATATTGGCAGCGGCCTAGTTCTACTGCCCAGTCCCCATTGGTTTAATTTCCTTCTATTTTTTTCTTTTTTTTATTTTTTTTTATTTTTTTTTTATTTTTTTTTACCTATAGGCAGCGGCCTAGTCCTGCTGCCTAAACCCCATTGGTTTAATTTCCTTGTTTTTTTTTTCTATTTTTTTTTTGCAGCGGCCTATCCTGCTGCCCAGTCCCCATTGGTTTAATTTCCTTCTTTTTTTTACTTTATTTTTTTTTTACCTATAGGCAGCGGCCTAGTCCTGCTGCCCAGTCCCCATTGGTTTAATTTTCTTTTTTTTATTTATTTATTTATTTTTTTTACCTATAGGCAACGGCCTAGTTCTGCTGCCCAGTCCCCATTGGTTTAATTTCCTTCTTTTTTTTTTCCCTATAGGCAGCGGCCTAGTCCTGCTTCCCAAACCCCATTGGTTTAATTTCCTTTTTTTATTTTTTTTTATTTTTTATTTTTTACCTATAGGCAGCGGCCTAGTCCTGTTGCCCAGTCCCCATTGGTTTAATTTCCTTCTTTTTATTTATTTATTTATTTTTTACCTATAGGCAGCGTCCTAGTTCTCCTGCCCGGCCCCCGTTGGTTTAATTTCCTTCTTTTTTTTATTTTTCTTTTTTTATTTTTTTTTTACCTATAGGCAGCGGCCTAGTCCTGCTGCCGAGTCCCCATTGGTTTAATTTCTTTCTTCTTTCTTTTTTTTTTTTTTTTTTTTTTTTTTTTTTTTTTTTTTTTTTGTACCTATAGGAAGCGGCCTAGTCCTGCTGCCCAAACCCCATTGGTTTAATTTCCTTTTTTTTATTTTTTTTTATTTTTTATTTTTATTTTATTTTTTATTTTATTTTTACCTATAGGCAGCGGCCTACTACAGCTGTCCAGTCCCCATTTGTTTAATTTCCTTCTTTTTTTTATTTTTTATTTTTTATTTTTTTTTTACCTATAGGCAGCGGCCTAGTCTTGCTGTCCAGTCCCCATTGGTTTAATTTCCTTCTTTTTTTTTATTTTTTCATATTTTTTATTTTTTTACTTATAGGCAGCGGCCTAGTCCTGCTGTCCAGTCCCCATTGGTTTAATTTCCTTCATTTTTTTATTTATTTTTTATTTTTACCAATAGGCAGCGGCCTAGTCCTGCTGCCCAGTCCCCATTAGTTTAATTTCCTTCTTTTTTTTTTCTTTTTTTTTTTTTTTTTCACCTATAGGCAGCGACCTAGTCCTGCTGCCCAGTCCCCATTGGTTTAATTTCCTTCTTTTTTTTATTTTATTTTTTTACCTATAGGCAGCGGCCTAGTCCTGCTGCCCAGTCCCCATTGGTTTAATTTCTTTCTTTTTTTTTTTTATTTTTTTTATTTTTTTTATTTTTTTTATTTTTTTTTTTTTTACCTATAGGCAGCGGCCTAGTCCTGCTGCCCAGTCCCCCTTGGTTTAATTTCTTTCTTTTTTTTTTTATTTTTTTTATTTTTTTACCTATAGGCAGCGGCCTGGTCCTGCTGCCCAAGCCCCATTGGTTTAATTTCCTTTTTTTTATTTTATTTTTTTTTTACCTATAGACAGCGGCCTAGTCCTGCTGCCCAGTCCCCATTGGTTTAATTTCCTTCTTTTTTTTATTTTTATTTTTATATTTTACATATTGGCAGCGGCCTAGTTCTGCTGCCCTGTCCCCATTGGTTTAATTTCCTTCTATTTTTTTCTTTTTTTTATTTATTTTTATTTTTTATTTATTTTTTTTTACCTATAGGCAGCGGCCTAGTCCTGCTGCCTAAACCCCATTGGTTTAATTTCCTTCTTTTTTTTTTTTTTTTTCTTTTTACCTATATGCAGCGGCCTAGTCCTGCTGTCCAGTCCCCATTGGTTTAATTTCCTTCTTTTTTTTCTTTTTTTTCTTTTTTTTTTTTACCTATAGGCAGTGGCCTAGTCCTGCTGCCCAGTCCCCATTGGTTTAATTTCCTACTTTTTTTTTATTTTTTCTTATTTTTTATTTTTTTAACTATAGGCAGCGGCATAGTCCTGCTGTCCAGTCCCCATTGGTTTAATTTCCTTCTTTATTTATTTATTTATTTATTTTTTTACCTATAGGCAGCGGCCTAGTCCTGCTGCCCAGTCCCCATTGGTTTAATTTCCTTCTTTTTTTTTCGATTTTTTTTTTTGCAGCGGCCTAGTCCTGCTGCCCAGTCCCCATTGGTTTAATTTCCTTCTTTTTTTTACTTTATTTTTTTTTTACCTATAGGCAGCGGCCTAGTCCTGCTACCCAGTCCCCATTGGTTTAATTTCCTTCTTTTTATTTATTTATTTATTTTTTTTACCTATAGGCAACGGCCTAGTTCTGTTCCCCAGTCCCCATTGGTTTAATTTCCTTCTTTTTTTTTCCCTATAGGCAGCGGCCTAGTCCTGCTTCCCAAACCCCATTGGTTTAATTTCCTTTTTTTTATTTTTTTTTTATTATTTTTTTTTTACCTATAGGCAGCGGCCTAGTCCTGTTGCCCAGTCCCCATTGGTTTAATTTCCTTCTTTTTTTTATTTATTTATTTTTTACCTATAGGCAGCGTCCTAGTTCTGCTGCCCAGTCCCCATTGGTTTAATTTCCTTCTTTTTTTTCTTTTACTTTTTTTATTTTTTTTTTACCTATAGGCAGCGGCCTAGTCTTGCTGCCCAGTCCCCATTGGTTTAATTTCTTTCTTTCTTTTTTTTTTTTTTTTTTTTTTTTTTTTTTTTTTTTTTTTTTTTTTTTTTTTTTTTTTTTTTACCTATACGCAGCGGCCTAGTCTTGCTGCCCAAACCCCATTGGTTTAATTTCCTTTATTTTATTTTATTTTATTATTTTTTTTACCTATAGGCAGCGGCCTAGTCCTGCTGCCAAGTCCCCATTGGTTTAATTTCCTTCTTTTTATTTATTTATTTTTTTTTTATATAGGCAGCGGCCTAGTTCTGCTGCCCAGTCCCCATTGGTTTAATTTTCTTCTATTTTTATTTTTATTTTTTTTCCCTATAGGCAGCGGCCTAGTCCTGCTGTCCAGTCCCCATTGGTTTAATTTCCTTCTTTTTTTTCTTTTTTTTTCTTTTTTTTCTTTCTTTTTTTTTTTTTACCTATAGGCAACGGCCTAGTTCTGCTGCCCAGTCCCCATTGGTTTAATTTCCTTCTATTTTTTTCTTTTTTTTATTTTTTTTTATTTTTTATTTATTTTTTATTACCTATAGGCAGCGGCCTAATCCTGCTGCCCAAACCCCATTGGTTTAATTTCATTTTTTTTTTACCTATATGCAGCGGCCTAGTCCTGCTGTCCAGTCCCCATTGGTTTAATTTCCTCCTTTTTTTTCTTTTTTTTCTTTTTTTTTTTTTTTACCTATAGGCAGTGGCCTAGTCCTGCTGCCCAGTCCCCATTGGTTTAATTTCCTTCTTTTTTTTATTTTTTCTTATTTTTTATTTTTTTACCTATAGGCAGCGGCCTAGACCTGCTGTCCAGTCCCCATTGGATTAATTTCCTTATTTATTTATTTATTTATTTATTTTTTTACCTATAGACAGCGGCCTAGTCCTGCTGCCCAGTCCCCATTGGATTAATTTCCTTCTTTTTTTTTCGATTTTTTTTTTTTGCAGCGGCCTAGTCCTGCTGCCCAGTCCCCATTGGTTTAATTTCCTTCTTTTTTTTCTTTTTTTACCTATAGGCAGCGGCCTACTCCTGCTACCCAGTCCCAATTGGTTTAATTTCCTTCTTTTATTTATTTATTTATTTATTTTTTTTTTCCCTATAGGCAGCGCCCTAGTTCTCCTCCCCAGTCCACATTGGTTTAATTTCCTTCTTTTTTTTTTCCCTATAGGCAGCGGCCTAGTCCTGTTTACCAAACCCCATTGGTTTAATTTCCATTTTTTTATTTTTTTTTTATTATTTTTTTTTTACCTATAGGCAGCGGCCTAGTCCTGTTGCCCAGTCCCCATTGGTTTAATTTCCTTCTTTTTTTTATTTATTTATTTTTTACCTATAGGCAGCGTCCTAGTTCTGCTGCCCAGTCCCCATTGGTTTAATTTCCTTCTTTTTTTTCTTTTACTTTTTTTATTTTTTTTTTACCTATAGGCAGCGGCCTAGTCCTGCTGCCCAGTCCCCATTGGTTTAATTTCTTTCTTTCTTTTTTTTTTTTTTTTTTTTTTTTTTTTTTTTTTTTTTTTTTTTTTTTTTTTTTTTTTTACCTATACGCAGCGGCCTAGTCTTGCTGCCCAAACCCCATTGGTTTAATTTCCTTTATTTTATTTTATTTTATTATTTTTTTTACCTATTGGCAGCGGCCTAGTCCTGCTGCCAAGTCCCCATTGGTTTAATTTCATTCTTTTTATTTATTTATTTTTTTTTTCTTATAGGCAGCGGCCTAGTTCTGCTGCCCAGTCCCCATTGGTTTAATATCCTTCTATTTTTTTTTTTTTTTTTTTACCTATAGGCAGCGGCCTAGTCCTGCTGTCCAGTCCCCATTGGTTTAATTTCCTTCTTTTTTTTCTTTTTTTTTCTTTTTTTTCTTTCTTTTTTTTTTTTTTTTTACCTATAGGCAGCGGCCTAGTCCTGCTGTCCAGTCCCCATTGGTTTAATTTCCTTTTTTTATTTTATTTTTTTTTTACCTATAGACAGCGGCCTAGTCCTGCTGCCCAGCCCCCGTTGGTTTAATTTCCTTCTTTTTTTTATTTTTATTTTTATTTTTTACATATTGGCAACGGCCTAGTTCTGCTGCCCAGTCCCCATTGGTTTAATTTCCTTCTATTTTTTTCTTTTTTTTATTTTTTTTTATTTTTTATTTATTTATTTTTACCTATAGGCAGCGGCCTAGTCCTGCTGCCTAAACCCCATTGGTTTAATTTCCTTCTTTTTTTTTTCTTTTTTTTTTACCTATAGGCAGCGGCCTAGTCCTGCTGTCCAGTCCCCATTGGTTTAATTTCCTCCTTTTTTTTCTTTTTTTTTTTTTTTTTTTTTACCTATAGGCAGTGGCCTAATCCTGCTGCCCAGTCCCCATTGGTTTAATTTCCTTCTTTTTTTATTTTTTCTTATTTTTTATTTTTTTAACTATAGGTAGCGGCATAGTCCTGCTGTCCAGTCCCCATTGGTTTAATTTCCTTCTTTTTTTATTTATTTATTTATTTTTTTACCTATAGGCAGCGGCCTAGTCCTGCTGCCCAGTCCCCATTGGTTTAATTTCCTTCTTTTTTTTTCTATTTTTTTTTGCAGCGGCCTAGTCCTGCTGCCCAGTCCCCATTGGTTTAATTTCCTTCTTTTTTTTACTTTATTTTTTTTTTACCTATAGGCAGCGGCCTAGTCCTGCTACCCAGTCCCCATTGGTTTTATTTCCTTCTTTTTATTTATTTATTTATTTTTTTTACCTATAGGCAACGGCCTAGTTCTGCTGCCCAGTCCCCATTGGTTTAATTTCCTTCTTTTTTTTTTTCCCTATAGGCAGCGGCCTAGTCCTGCTTCCCAAACCCCATTGGTTTAATTTCCTTTTTTTTATTTTTTTTTATTATTTTTTTTTACCTATAGGCAGCGGCCTAGTCCTGTTGCCCAGTCCCCATTGGTTTAATTTCCTTCTTTTATTTATTTATTTATTTTTTACCTATAGGCAGCGTCCTAGTTCTGCTGCCCAGTCCCCATTGGTTTAATTTCCTTCTTTTTTTTCTTTTTCTTTTTTTATTTTTTTTTTACCTATAGGCAGCGGCCTAGTCCTGCTGCCCAGTCCCCATTGGTTTAATTTCTTTCTTTCTTTTTTTTTTTTTTTTTTTTTTTTTTTTTTTTTTTTTTTTACCTATAGGCAGCGGCCTAGTCCTGCTGCCCAAACCCCATTGGTTTAATTTCCTTTTTTTATTTTTTATTATTTTTTATTTTTTTTTATTTTTCATTTTTGTTTTACCTATAGGCAGCGGCCTACTACTGCTGTCCAGTCCCCATTGGTTTAATTTCCTTCTTTTTTTTATTTTTTATTTTTTATTTTTTTTTTACCTATAGGCAGCGGCCTAGTCTTGCTGTCCAGTCCCCATTGGTTTAATTTCCTTCTTTTTTTTTATTTTTTCATATTTTTTATTTTTTTACTTATAGGCAGCGGCCTAGTCCTGCTGTCCAGTCCCCATTGGTTTAATTTCCTTCTTTTTTTTATTTATTTTTTATTTTTACCAATAGGCAGCGGCCTAGTCCTGCTGCCCAGTCCCCATTAGTTTAATTTCCTTCTTTTTTTTTTTTTTTTTTTTTTTTCACCAATAGGCAGCGACCTAGTCCTGCTGCCCAGTCCCCATTGGTTTAATTTCCTTCTTTTTTTTATTTTATTTTTTTACCTATAGGCAGCGGCCTAGTCCTGCTGCCCAGTCCCCATTGGTTTAATTTCTTTCTTTTTTTTTTTTTTTTTTTTTTTTTTTTTTTTTTTTTTTTTTTTTTTTTACCTATAGGCAGCGGCCTAGTCCTGCTGCCCAGTCCCCCTTGGTTTAATTTCTTTCTTTTTTTTATTTTTTTTATTTTTTGACCTATAGGCAGCGGCCTGGTCCTGCTGCCCAAGCACCATTGGTTTAATTTCCTTTTTTTTATTTTATTTTTTTTTTACCTATAGACAGCGGCCTAGTCCTGCTGCCCAGTCCCCATTGGTTTAATTTCCTTCTTTTTTTTATTTTTATTTTTATATTTTACATATTGGCAGCGGCCTAGTTCTGCTGCCCAGTCCCCATTGGTTTAATTTCCTTCTATTTTTTTATTTTTTTTTATTTTTTTTTATTTTTTATTTATTTTTTTTTACCTATAGGCAGCGGCCTAGTCCTGCAGCCTAAACCCCATTGGTTTAATTTCCTTCTTTTTTTTTTTTTTTTTTTTACCTATAGGCAGCGGCCTAGTCCTGCTGTCTAGTCCCCATTGGTTTAATTTCCTTTTTTGATTTTATTTTATTTTTACCTATAGACAGCGGCCTAGTCCTGCTGCCCAGTCCCCGTTGGTTTAATTTCCTTCTTTTTTTTATTTTTATTTTTATTTTTTACATATTGGCAACGGCCTAGTTCTGCTGCCCAGTCCCCCTTGGTTTAATTTCTTTCTTTTTTTTCTTTTTTTTATTTTTTTTATTTTTTGACCTATAGGCAGCGGCCTGGTCCTGCTGCCCAAGCACCATTGGTTTAATTTCCTTTTTTTTATTTTATTTTTTTTTTACCTATAGACAGCGGCCTAGTCCTGCTGCCCAGTCCCCATTGGTTTAATTTCCTTCTTTTTTTTATTTTTATTTTTATATTTTACATATTGGCAGCGGCCTAGTTCTGCTGCCCAGTCCCCATTGGTTTAATTTCCTTCTATTTTTTTATTTTTTTTTATTTTTTTTTTATTTTTTTTTACCTATAGGCAGCGGCCTAGTCCTGCTGCCTAAACCCCATTGGTTTAATTTCCTTCTTTTTTTTTTTTTTTTTTTTACCTATAGGCAGCGGCCTAGTCCTGCTGTCTAGTCCCCATTGGTTTAATTTCCTTTTTTTATTTTATTTTATTTTTACCTATAGACAGCGGCCTAGTCCTGCTGCCCAGTCCCCGTTGGTTTAATTTCCTTCTTTTTTTTATTTTTATTTTTATTTTTTACATATTGGCAACGGCCTAGTTCTGCTGCCCAGTCCCCATTGGTTTAATTTCCTTCTATTTTTTTCTTTTTTTTATTTTTTTTTATTTTTTATTTATTTTTTTTTACCTATAGGCAGCGGCCTAGTCCTGCTGCCTAAACCCGATTGGTTTAATTTCCTTTTTTTTTTTTTTTTTTTTTTTTTTTACCTATAGGCAGCGGCCTAGTCCTGCTGTCCAGTCCCCATTGGTTTAATTTACTCCTTTTTTTTCTTTTTTTTCTTTTTTTTTTTACCTATAGGCAGTGGCCTAGTCCTGCTGCCCAGTCTCCATTGGTTTAATTTCCTTCTTTTTTTTATTTTTTCTTATTTTTTATTTTTTTAACTATAGGCAGCGGCATAGTCCTGCTGTCCAGTCCCCTTTGGTTTAATTTCCTTCTTTTTTTATTTATTTATTTATTTTTTTACCTATAGGCAGCGGCCTAGTCCTGCTGCCCAGTCCCCATTGGTTTAATTTCCTTCTTTTTTTTTTCTATTTATTTTTTGCAGCGGCCTAGTCCTGCTGCCCAGTCCCCATTGGTTTAATTTCCTTCTTTTTTTTACTTTATTTTTTTTTTACCTATAGGCAGCGGCCTAGTCCTGCTACCCAGTCCCCATTGGTTTAATTTCCTTCTTTTTATTTATTTATTTATTTTTTTTACCTATAGGCAACGGCCTAGTTCTGCTGCCCAGTCCCCATTGGTTTAATTTCCTTCTTTTTTTTTTTCTTCCCTATAGGCAGCGGCCGAGTCCTGCTTCCCAAACTCCATTGGTTTAATTTCTTTTTTTTTATTTTTTTTTTATTATTTTTTTTTTACCTATAGGCAGCGGCCTAGTCCTGTTGCCCAGTCTCCATTGGTTTAATTTCCTTCTTTTTTTTATTTATTTATTTTTTACCTATAGGCAGCGTCCTAGTTCTGCTGCCCAGTCCCCATTGGTTTAATTTTCTTCTTTTTTTTCTTTTTCTTTTTTTATTTTTATTTTACCTATAGGCAGCGGCCTAGTCCTGCTGCCCAGTCCCCATTGGTTTAATTTCTTTCTTTCTTTTTTTTTTTTTCTTTTTTTTTTTTTTTTTTTTTTTTTTTTTTTTTTACCTATAGGCAGCGGCCTAGTCCTGCTGCCCAAACCCCATTGGTTTAATTTCCTTTTTTTATTTTTTATTATTTTTTATTTTTTTTTTATTTTTTATTTTTTTTTTACCTATAGGCAGCGGCCTACTACTGCTGTCCAGTCCCCATTGGTTTAATTTCCTTCTTTTTTTTATTTTTTTATTCTTTTTTTTTTTTACCTATAGGCAGCGGCCTAGTCTTGCTGTCCAGTCCCCATTGGTTTAATTTCCTTCTTTTTTTTTATTTTTTCATATTTTTTATTTTTTTACTTATAGGCAGCGGCCTAGTCCTGCTGTCCAGTCCCCATTGGTTTAATTTCCTTCTTTTTTTTTATTTATTTTTTATTTTTACCAATAGGCAGCGGCCTAGTCCTGCTGCCCAGTCCCCATTAGTTTAATTTCCTTCTTTTTTTTTTCTTTTTTTTTTTTTTTCACCTATAGGCAGCGACCTAGTCCTGCTGCCCAGTCCCCATTGGTTTAATTTCCTTCTTTTTTTTATTTTATTTTTTTACCTATAGGCAGCGGCCTAGTCCTGCTGCCCAGTCCCCATTGGTTTAATTTCTTTCTTTTTTTTTTTTTTTTTTTTTTTTTTTTTACCTATAGGCAGCGGCCTAGTCCTGCTGCCCAGTCCCCCTTGGTTTAATTTCTTTCTTTTTTTTTTTTTTTTTTTTTTTACCTATAGGCAGCGGCCTGGTACTGCTGCCCAAGCCCCATTTGTTTAATTTCCTTTTTTTTATTTTATTTTTTTTTTACCTATAGACAGCGGCCTAGTCCTGCTGCCCAGTCCCCATTGGTTTAATTTCCTTCTTTTTTTTTATTTTTATTTTTATATTTTACATATTGGCAGCGGCCTAGTTCTGCTGCCCAGTCCCCATTGGTTTAATTTCCTTCTATTTTTTTCTTTTTTTTATTTTTTTATTTATTTATTTTTTTTTACCTATAGGCAGCGGCCTAATACTGCTGCCTAAACCCCATTGGTTTAATTTCCTTCTTTTTTTTTTTTTTTTTTTTTTTTTCTTATAGGCAGCGGCCTAGTTCTGCTGTCCAGTCCCCATTGGTTTAATTTCCTTCTTTTTTTTCTTTTTTTTTCTTTTTTTTTTTACCTATAGGCAGTGGCCTAGTCCTGCTGCCCAGTCCCCATTGGTTTAATTTCCTTCTTTTTTTTATTTTTTCTTATTTTTTATTTTTTTAACTATAGGCATCGGCATAGTCCTGCTGTCCAGTCCCCATTGGTTTAATTTCCTTCTTTATTTATTTATTTATTTATTTTTTTACCTATAGGCAGCGGCCTAGTCCTGCTGCCCAGTCCCCATTGGTTTAATTTCCTTCTTTTTTTTTCTATTTTTTTTTTTGCAGCGGCCTAGTCCTGCTGCCTAGTCCCCATTGGTTTAATTTCCTTCTTTTTTTTACTTTATTTTTTTTTTACCTATAGGCAGCGGCCTAGTCCTGCTACCCAGTCCCCATTGGTTTAATTTCCTTCTTTTTATTTATTTATTTATTTTTTTTACCTATAGGCAACGGCCTAGTTCTGCTGCCCAGTCCCCATTGGTTTAGTTTCCTTCTTTTTTTTTTTCCCTATAGGCAGCGGCCTAGTCCTGCTTCCCAAACCCCATTGGTTTAATTTCCTTTTTTTTATTTTTTTTTTATTATTTTTTTTTTACCTATAGGCAGCGGCCTAGTCCTGTTGCCCAGTCCCCATTGGTTTAATTTCCTTCTTTTTTTATTTATTTATTTTTTACCTATAGGCAGCGTCCTAGTTCTGCTGCCCAGTCCCCATTGGTTTAATTTCCTTCTTTTTTTTCTTTTACTTTTTTTATTTTTTATTTACCTATAGGCAGCGGCCTAGTCCTGCTGCCCAGTCCCCATTGGTTTAATTTCTTTCTTTCTTTTTTTTTTTTTTTTTTTTTTTTACCTATAGGCAGCGGCCTAGTCCTGCTGCCCAAACCCCATTGGTTTAATTTCCTTTATTTTATTTTATTTTATTATTTTTTTTACCTATAGGCAGCGGCCTAGTCCTGCTGCCAAGTCCCCATTGGTTTAATTTCCTTCTTTTTATTTATTTATTTATTTTTTTATATAGGCAGCGGCCTAGTTCTGCTGCCCAGTCCCCATTGGTTTAATTTCCTTCCATTTTTATTTTTATTTTTTTTTCCCTATAGGCAGCGGCCTAGTCCTGCTGTCCAGTCCCCATTGGTTTAATTTCCTTCTTTTTTTTCTTTTTTTT
>CM075769.1:77397689-77410189 GCA_037974665.1 Ehretia macrophylla
TTTTTTTTTTTTTTTTTTTACCTATAGGCAGCTGCCTATTCCTGCTGCCCAGTCACCATTGCTTTAATTTCCTTCTTCTTCTTTTTTTTTTTTTTACCTATAGGCAGCTGCCTATTCCTGTTGCCCAGTCCCAATTGGTTTAATTTCTTTTTTTTTTTTATTTTTTTTTTATTTTTTTTATTTTTTTTTACCTATAGGCAGCGGCCTATTCCTGCTGCCCAGTACCCATTGGTTTATTTTCCTTCTATTTTTTTTTTATTTTTTTTTACCAATAGGCAGCTGCCTATTCCTGCTGCCCAGTTCCCATTGGTTTATTTTCCTTCTTTTTTTTTTTTTTTTTTTACCTATAAGCAGCTGCCTATTCCTGCTGCCCAGTCCCCTTTGGTTTAATTTACTTTTTTTTTTTTTTTTTTTTTTTTACCTATAGGCAGCGGCCTATTCCTGCTGCCCAGTCCCCATTGGTTTAATTTCCTTCTTTTTTTTTTTTTTTTTTTTTTTTTTTTTAATCTATAAGCAGCTGCCTATTCGTGCTGCCCAGTCCCCATTGGTTTAATTTCTTCATTTTTTTTTTTTTTTTTTATTTTTTTTTTTTACCTATAGACAGCTGCCTATTCCTGCTGCCCAGTCCCCATTGGTTTAGTTTCATTCTTCTTCTTTTTTTTTTTTTTTTTTTTTTACCTATAGGCAGCGGCCTATTCCTGCTGCCCAGTCCCTATTGGTTTATTTTCCTTCTTTTTTTTTTTGTTTTTTTTTTTTTGTTTTTTTGTTTTTTTGTTTTTTTTTTTGTTTTTTTTTTTACCTATAGGCAGCTGCCTATTCTTGCTGCCCAGTCCCCATTGGTTTAATTTCATTGTTCTTCTTTTTTTTTTTTTTTTTTATTTTTTTTTTTTTACCTATAGGCAGGCGCCTATTCCTGCTGCCCAGTCCCCATTGGTTTAATTTCCCTCTTTTTTTTTTTTTTTTTTTTTTTTTTTTTTTACCTATAGGCAGCGGCCTATTTCTGCTGCCCAGTCCCCATTGGTTTATTTTCCTTCTTTTTTTTTTTTTTTTTTTTTTTTTTTTTTTTTTTTTTTTTTTTTTTTTTTTTTTACCTATAGGCAGCTGCCTATTCCTGCTGCCCAGTCCCCATTGGTTTAATTTCATTCTTCTTCTTTTTTTTTTTTTTTTTTTTTTTTTTTTTTTACCTATAGTCAGCGGCCTATTCCTGCTGCCCAGTCCCCATTGGTTTATTTTCCTTCTTTTTTTTTTTTTTTTACCTATAGGCTGCTGCCTATTCCTGCTGCCCAGTCACCATTAGTTTAATTTCCTTCTTCTTTTTTTTTTTTTTTTTACCTATAGGCAGCTGCCTATTCCTGCTGCCCAGTCCCCATTGGTTTAATTTCTTTTTTTTTATTTTTTATTTTTTTTTTACCTATAGGCAGCTGCCTATTCCTACTGCCCAGTCCCCATTGGTTTATGCCCAGTCCCCATTGGTTTATTTTCCTTCTTTTTTTTTTTACCTATAGGCAGCGGCCTAGTCCTGCTGCCCAAACCCCATTGGTTTAATTTCCTTTTTTTTTTTTTTTTTACCTATAGGCAGCGGCCTAGTCCTACTGTCCAGTCCCCATTGCTTTAATTTCTTTCTTTTTTTTCTTTTTTTTTCTTTTTTTTACCTATAGGCAGCGGCCTAGACCTGCTGCCCAGTCCCCATTGGTTTAATTTCCTTCTTTTTTTTTATTTTTTTTTTTACCTATAGGGAGCGGCCTAGTCCTGCTGCCCAGTCCCCATTGGCTTAATTTCCTTCTTTTTTTTATTTATTTTATTTTTTTATTTTTATTTTATTTTTTTTTTTTTTTTACCTATAGGCAGCGGCCTAGTCCTGCTGTCCAGTCCCCATTGTTTTAATTTCCTTCTTTTTTATTTTTATTTTATTTTACCTATAGGCAGCGGCTTAGTCCTGTTGTCCAGTCCCCATTGGTTTAATTTCCTTTTTTTTTTTTTTTAACCTATAGGCAGCGGCCTAGTCCTGCTGTCCAGTCTCCATTGGTTTAAATTCCTTCCTTTTTTTTTTTTTTTTTTTTATTTTATTTTTTTACCTATAGGCAGCTGCCTAGTCCTGCTACCCAGTCCCTATTGGTTTAATTTCCTTCTTTTTTTTTTTTACCTATAGGCAGCGGCCTAGTCCTGCTGCCCAGTCCCCATTGGTTTAATTTCCTTCTTTTTTTTTATACCTATAGGCAGCGGCCTAGTCCTTCTGCCCAGTCCCCATTGGTTTAATTTCCTTCTTTTTATTTTTTTTACCTATAGGCAGCGGCCTAGTCCTACTGTCCAGTCCCCATTGGTTTAATTTCTTTCTTTTTTTTCTTTTTTTTTTCTTTTTTTTACCTATAGGCAGCGGCCTAGTCCTGCTGCCCAGTCCCCATTGGTTTAATTTCCTTCTTTTTTTTTTTTTACCTATAGGCAGCTACCTATTCTTGCTGCCCAGTCCCCATTGGTTTAATTTCATTCTTCTTCTTTTTTTTTTTTTTTTTTTTTTTTTTTTTTTTTTTTTTTTACCTATAGGCAGCTGCCTATTCCTGCTGCCCAGTCCCCATTGGTTTATGCCCAGTCCCCATTGGTTTATTTTCATTTTTTTTTTTTTACCTAATGGCAGCTGCCTATTCCTGCTGCCCAGTCCCCATTGGTTTAATTTCCTTCTTTTTTTTTATTTTATTTTATTTTTATACCTATAGGCAGCTGCCTATTCCTGCTGCCCAGTCCCCATTGGTTTAATTTCCTTCTTTTTTTTTTTTTTTTTTTTTTTTTTTTTTTTTTTTTTTTTTTTTTTTTTTTACCTATAGGCAGCTGCCTATTCCTGCTGCCCAGTCCCCATTGGTTTAATTTCATTCTTCTTCTTTTTTTTTTTTTTTTTTTACCTATAGGCAGCGGCCAATTCCTGCTGCCCAGTCCCTATTGGTTTATTTTCCTTCTTTTTTTTTTTTGTTTTTTTGTTTTTTGTTTTTTTTTTTTTTTTGTTTTTTTTTTTGTTTTTTTTTTTACCTATAGGCAGCTGCCTATTCCTGCTGCCCAGTCCCCATTGGTTTAATTTCATTCTTCTTCTTTTTTTTTTTTTTTTTTTTTTTTTACCTATAGTCAGCGGCCTATTCCTGCTGCCCAATCCCCATTGGTTTATTTTCCTTCTTTTTTTTTTTCTTTTTTTTTTTACTTATAGGCAGCTGCCTATTCCTGCTGCCCAGTCACCATTGGTTTAGTTTCCTTCTTCTTCTTTTTTTTTTTTACCTATAGGCAGCTGCCTATTCCTGCTGCCCAGTCCCAATTGGTTTAATTTCTTTTTTTTTTTATTTTTTTTATTTTTTTTTACCTATAGGCAGCGGCCTATTCCTGCTGCCCAGTACCCATTGGTTTATTTTCCTTCTATTTTTATTTTATTTTATTTTTACCAATAGGCAGCTGCCTATTCCTGCTGCCCAGTCCCCATTGGTTTAATTTCCTTCTTTTTTTTTTTTTTTTTTACCTATAAGCAGCTGCCTATTCCTGCTGCCCAGTCCCCTTTGGTTTAATTTACTTTTTTTTTTTTTTTTTTTTACCTATAGGCAGCGGCCTATTCCTGCTGCCCAGTCCCCATTGGTTTAATTTCCTTCTTTTTTATTTTTTATTTTTTATTTTTTATTTTTATCTATAAGCAGCTGCCTATTCCTGCTGCCCAGTCCCCATTGGTTTAATTTCTTCTTCTTTTTTTTTTTTTTTTTTTTTTTTTTTTTTTTTTTTTTTTTTTTTTTTTTTACCTATATGCAGCTGCCTATTCCTGCTGCCCAGTCCCCATTGGTTTAGTTTCATTCTTCTTCTTTTTTTTTTTTTTTTTTTTTTACCTATAGGCAGCGGCCTATTCCTGCTGCCCAGTCCCTATTGGTTTATTTTCCTTCTTTTTTTTTTGTTTTTTTTTTTTTTTGTTTTTTTTTTTGTTTTTGTTTTTTTTTTAACTATAGGCAGCTGCCTATTCCTGCTGCCCAGTCCCCTTTGGTTTAATTTACTTTTTTTATTTTTTTTATTTTTTATTTTTTTTTTGACCTATAGGCAGCGGCGTATTGCTGCTGCCCAGTCCCCATTGGTTTAATTTCCTTCTTTTTTTTTTTTTTTTTTTTTTTTTATCTATAGGCAGCGGCCTATTTCTGCTGCCCAGTCCCCATTGGTTTATTTTCCTTCTTCTTTTTTTTTTTTTTTTTTTTTTTTATACCTATAGGCAGCTGCCTATTCCTGCTGCCCAGTCCCCTTTGGTTTAATTTACTTTTTTTATTTTTTTTATTTTTTATTTTTTTTTTGACCTATAGGCAGCGGCGTATTCCTGCTGCCCAGTCCCCATTGTTTTATTTTCTTTCTTTTTTTTTTATTTTTTTATTTTTATTTTATTTTATTTTATTTTATTTTATTTACCTATAGGCAGCTGCCTATTCCTGCTGCCCAGTCCCGATTGGTTTATTTCCCTTCTTTTTTTTTTTTTTTTTTTTTTTTTTTTTTTTTTTTTTTTTTTTTTTTTAACCTATAGGCAGCTGCCTATTCCTGCTGCCCAGTCCCCATTGGTTTATTTTCCTTTTTTATTTTTATTTTTATTTTTTTTTTACCTATAGGCAGCTGCCTATCCCTGCTGCCCATTCCCCATTGGTTTATTTTCCTTTTTTTTTTTTTTTTTTTTTTTTTTTTTTTTTTTTTACCTATAGGAAGCTCCCTATTCCTGCTGCCCAGTCCCCATTGGTTTAATTTCCTTGTTTTTTTAATTTTTTATTTTTTTATACCTATAGGCAGCTGCCTATTCCTGCTGCCCAGTCCCCATTGGTTTAATTTCCTTCTTTTTTTTTTTCTTTTTTTTTTTTTTTTACCTATAGCCAGCTGCCTATTCCTGCTGCCCAGTCCCCATTGGTTTAATATCATTCTTCTTCTTTTTTTTTTTTTTTTTTTTTTTACCTATAGGCAGCGGCCTATTCCTACTGCCCAGTCCCTATTGGTTTATTTTCCTTCTTTTTTTTTTTTGTTTTTTTTTTTTTGTTTTTTTTTTTTTTTGTTTTTTTTTGTTTTTTTTTTTACCTATAGGCAGCTGCCTATTCTTGCTGCCCAGTCCCCATTGGTTTAATTTCATTCTTCTTCTTTTTTTATTTTTTATTTTACCTATAGGCAGCGGCCTATTTCTGCTGCCCAGTCCCCATTGGTTTAATTTCATTCTTCTTCTTTTTTTTTTTTTTTTTTTTTTTACCTATAGGCAGCGGCCTATTCCTGCTGCCCAGTCCCCATTGGTTTATTTTCCTTCTTTTTTTTTTTTTTTTTTTTTTTTACCTATAGGCAGCTGCCTATTCCTGCTGCCCAGTCACCATTGGTTTAATTTCCTTCTTCTTTTTTTTTTTTTTTTGACCTATAGGCAGCTGCCTATTCCTGCTGCCCAGTCCCCATTGGTTTAATTTCTTTCTTTTTTTTTTTTATTTTTTATATTTATTTTTTTTTATCTATAGGCAGCGGCCTATCCCTGCTGCCCAGTACCCATTGGTTTATTTTCCTTCTTTTTTTTTTTTTTTTTTTTTTTTTTTTTTTTTTTTTTTTTTTTTTTTACCTATAGGCAGCGGCCTATTCCTGCTGCCCAGTCCCCATTGGTTTAATTTCCCTATTTTTTTTTTTTTTTTTTTTTTTACCTATAGGCAGCGGCCTATTTCTGCTGCCCAGTCCCCATTGGTTAATTTTCCTTCTTTTTTTTTTTTTTTTTTTTTTTTTTTTTACCTATAGGCAGCTGCCTATTCCTGCTGCCCAGTCCCCATTGGTTTATTTTCTTTCTTTTTTTTTTTTTTTTTTTTTTTTTTTTTTTTTTTTTTTTTTTTTTTTTTTTTTTTACCTATAGGCAGCTGCCTATTCCTGCTGCCCAGTCCCCATTGGTTTAATTTCATTCTTCTTCTTTTTTTTTTTTTTTTTTTTTTTTTACCTATAGTCAGCGGCCTATTCCTGCTGCCCAGTCCCCATTGGTTTATTTTCCTTCTTTTTTTTTTTTTTTTACCTATAGGCTGCTGCCTATTCCTGCTGCCCAGTCACCATTAGTTTAATTTCCTTCTTTTTTTTTTTTTTTTTTTTTTCCTATAGGCAGCTGCCTATTCCTGCTGCCCAGTCCCCATTGGTTTAATTTTTTTTTTTTTATTTTTATTTTTTATTTTTATTTTTTTTTTACCTATAGGCAGCTGCCTATTCCTGCTACCCAGTCCCCATTGGTTTATGCCCAGTCCCCATTTGTTTATTTTCCTTTTCTTTTTTTTTCTTTTTTTTTTTTTTTTTTTTTTTTTTTTTTTTTTTTTACCTATAGGCAGCTGCCTATTCCTGCTGCCCAGTCCCCATTGGTTTATGCCCAGTCCCCATTGGTTTATTTTCCTTTTTTTTTTTTTTTTTTTTTTTTTTTTACCTATTGGCAGCTGCCTATTCCTGCTGCCCAGTCCCTATTGGTTTATTTTCCTTCTTTTTTTTTGTTTTTTTTTTTTTGTTTTTTTGTTTTTTTGTTTTTTTTTTGTTTTTTTTTTTTACCTATAGGCAGCTGCCTATTCTTGCTGCCCAGTCCCCATTGGTTTAATTTCATTCTTCTTCTTTTTTTTTTTTTTTTTTTTTTTTTTTTTTTTTTTACCTATAGGCAGCTGCCTATTCCTGCTGCCCAGTCCCCATTGGTTTATGCCCAGTCCCCATTGGTTTATTTTGCTTTTTTTTTTTTTTTTTTTTTTTTTTTTTTACCTATTGGCAGCTGCCTATTCCTGCTGCCCAGTCCCCATTGGTTTAATTTCCTTCTTTTTTTATTTTATTTTTTTTTAATACCTATAGGCAGCTGCCTATTCCTTCTGCCCAGTCCCCATTGGTTTAATTTCCTTCTTTTTTTTTTTTTTTTTTTTTTTTTTTTTTTTTTTTTTTTTTTACCTATAGGCAGCTGCCAATTCCTGCTGCCCAGTCCCTATTGGTTTATTTTCCTTCTTTTTTTTTTGTTTTTTTTTTCTTTGTTTTTTTTTTTTGTTTTTTTTTTACCTATAGACAGGTGCCTATTCCTGCTGCCCAGTCCCAATTGGTTTAATTTCCTTCTTCTTTTTTTTTTTATTTATTTTTATTTACCTATAGGCAGCGGCCTATTCCTGCTGCCCAATCCCCATTGGTTTTTTTTCCTTCTTTTTTTTTTTTTTTTTTTTTAACTATAGGCAGCTACCTATTCCTGCTGCCCAGTCACCATTGCTTTAATTTCCTTCTTCTTTTTTTTTTTTTTTTTACCTATAGGCAGCTGCCTATTCCTGTTGCCCAGTCCCAATTGGTTTAATTTCTTTTTTTTTTTTTATTTTTTTTTTATTTTTTTTATTTTTTTTTACCTATAGGCAGCGGCCTATTCCTGCTGCCCAGTACCCATTGGTTTATTTTCCTTCTATTTTTTTTTTATTTTTTTTTACCAATAGGCAGCTGCCTATTCCTGCTGCCCAGTTCCCATTGGTTTATTTTCCTTCTTTTTTTTTTTTTTTTTTTTTTTTTTTTTACCTATAAGCAGCTGCCTATTCCTGCTGCCCAGTCCCCTTTGGTTTAATTTACTTTTTTTTTTTTTTTTTTTTTTACCTATAGGCAGCGGCCTATTCCTGCTGCCCAGTCCCCATTGGTTTAATTTCCTTCTTTTTTTTTTTTTTTTTTTTTTTTTTTTTTTTTTTTTTTAATCTATAAGCAGCTGCCTATTCGTGCTGCCCAGTCCCCATTGGTTTAATTTCTTCATTTTTTTTTTTTTTTTTATTTTTTTTTTTTTACCTATAGGCAGCTGCCTATTCCTGCTGCCCAGTCCCCATTGGTTTAGTTTCATTCTTCTTCTTTTTTTTTTTTTTTTTTTTTTACCTATAGGCAGCGGCCTATTCCTGCTGCCCAGTCCCTATTGGTTTATTTTCCTTCTTTTTTTTTTTGTTTTTTTTTTTTTGTTTTTTTGTTTTTTTGTTTTTTTTTTTGTTTTTTTTTTTACCTATAGGCAGCTGCCTATTCTTGCTGCCCAGTCCCCATTGGTTTAATTTCATTGTTCTTCTTTTTTTTTTATTTTTTTATTTTTTTTTTTTTTTACCTATAGGCAGCGGCCTATTCCAGCTGTCCAGTCCCTACTGTTTTAATTTCCCTCTTTTTTTTTTTTTTTTTTTTTTTTTTTTTTTTTTTTTTTTTTTTTTTTTACCTATAGGCAGCGGCCTATTTCTGCTGCCCAGTCTCCATTGGTTTATATTCCTTCTTTTTTTTTTTTTTTTTTTTTTTTTTTTTTTTTTTTTTTTTTTTTTTTTTTTTTTTTTTTTACCTATAGGCAGCTGCCTATTCCTGCTGCCCAGTCCCCATTGGTTTAATTTCATTCTTCTTCTTTTTTTTTTTTTTTTTTTTTTTTTTTTTTTACCTATAGTCAGCGGCCTATTCCTGCTGCCCAGTCCCCATTGGTTTATTTTCCTTCTTTTTTTTTTTTTTTTACCTATAGGCTGCTGCCTATTCCTGCTGCCCAGTCACCATTAGTTTAATTTCCTTCTTCTTTTTTTTTTTTTTTTACCTATAGGCAGCTGCCTATTCCTGCTGCCCAGTCCCCATTGGTTTAATTTCTTTTTTTTTATTTTTTATTTTTTTTTTACCTATAGGCAGCTGCCTATTCCTACTGCCCAGTCCCCATTGGTTTATGCCCAGTCCCCATTGGTTTATTTTCCTTTTTTTTTTTTTTTTTTTTTTTTTACCTATTGGCAGCTGCCTATTCCTGCTGCCCAGTCCCCATTGGTTTATGCCCAGTCCCCATTGGTTTATTTTTCTTTTTTTTTTTTTTTTTTTTTTTTTTTTTACCTATTGGCAGCTGCCTATTCCTGCTGCCCAGTCCCTATTGGTTTATTTTCCTTTTTTTTTTTTTCTTTTTTTTTTTTTTGTTTTTTTGTTTTTTTGTTTTTTTTTTTGTTTTTTTTTTTACCTATAGGCAGTTGCCTATTCTTGCTGCCCAGTCCCCATTGGTTTAATTTCATTCTTCTTCTTTTATTTTTTTTTTTTTTTTTTTTTTTTTTTTTTTTTTTACCTATAGGCAGCTGCCTATTCCTGCTGCCCAGTCCCCATTGGTTTATGCCCAGTCCCCATTGGTTTATTTTCCTTTTTTTTTTTATTTTTTTTTTTACCTATTGGCAGCTGCCTATTCCTGCTGCCCAGTCCCCATTGGTTTAATTTCCTTCTTTTTTTTTATTTTATTTTTTTATAATACCTATAGGCAGCTGCCTATTCCTGCTGCCCAGTCCCCATTGGTTTAATTTCCTTCTTTTTTTTTTTTTTTTTTTTTTTTTTTTCTTTTTTTTTTTTTTTTTTGCCTATAGGCAGCTGCCAATTCCTGCTGCCCAGTCCCTATTGGTTTATTTTCCTTCTTTTTTTTTTTTTTTTTTTTCTTTGTTTTTTTTTTTTGTTTTTTTTTTTACCTATAGGCAGCTGCCTATTCCTGCTGCCCAGTCCCCATTGGTTTAATTTCATTCTTCTTCTTTTTTTTTTTTTTTTTTTTTTTTTTTACCTATAGGCAGCGGCCTATTCCTGCTGCCCAATCCCCATTGGTTTATTTTCCTTCTTTTTTTTTTTTTTTTTTTTTTTTTTTTACCTATAGGCAGCTGCCTATTCCTGCTGCCCAGTCACCATTGCTTTAATTTCCTTCTTCTTTTTTTTTTACCTATAGGCAGCTGCCTATTCCTGCTGCCCAGTCCCAATTGGTTTAATTTCTTTTTTATTTTATTTTTTTTTTATTTTTTTTTATTTTTTTTTACCTATAGGCAGCGGCCTATTCCTGCTGCCCAGTACCCATTGGTTTATTTTCCTTCTATTTTTTTTTTTATTTTTTTTTTACCCATAGGCTGCTGCCTTTTCCTGCTGCCCAGTCCCCATTGGTTTATTTTCCTTTTTTTTTTTTTTTTTTTTTTTTTTTTTTTTTTTTTACCTATAGGCAACTGCCTATTCCTGCTGCCCAATCCCCATTGGTTTATTTTCTTTCTTTTTTTTTTTTTTTTTTTTTTTTTTTTTTTTTTTTTTACCTATAGGCAGCTGCCTATTCCTGCTGCCCAGTCCCCATTGGTTTAATTTCATTCTTCTTCTTTTTTTTTCTTTTTTTTTTTTTTTTTACCTATAGGCAGCGGCCTATTCCTGCTGCCCAGTCCCCATTGGTTTATTTTCCTTCTTTTTTTTTTTTTTTTTTTTTTTTTTACCTATAGGCAGCTGCCTATTCCTGCTGCCCAGTCACCATTAGTTTAATTTCCTTCTTCTTTTTTTTTTTTTTACCTATAGGCAGCTGCCTATTCCTGCTGCCCAGTCCCAATTGGTTTAATTTCTTTTTTATTTTTATTTTTTTTTTATTTTTTTTATTTTTTTTTACCTATAGGAAGCGGCCTATTCCTGCTGCCCAGTCCCCATTGGTTTAATTTCCTTCTTTTTTTTTTTTTTTTTTTTTTTTTACCTATAAGCTGCTGCCTATTCCTGCTGTCCAGTCGCCTTTGGTTTAATTTACTTTTTTTTTTTTTTTTTTTTTTACCTATAGGCAGCGGCCTATTCCTGCTGCCCAGTCCCCATTGGTTTAATTTCCTTCTTTTTTTATTTTTTATTTTATTTTATTTTATCTATAAGCAGCTGCCTATTCGTGCTGCCCAGTCCCCATTGGTTTAATTTCTTCTTTTTTTTTTCTTTTTTTTTTTTTTTTTTTTTTTTTTTTTTTACCTATAGGCAGCTGCCTATTCCTGCTGCCTAGTCCCCATTGGTTTAATTTCATTCTTCTTCTTTTTTTTTTTTTTTTTTTTACCTATAGGCAGCGGCCAATTCCTGCTGCCAGTCCCTATTGGTTTATTTTCCTTCTTTTTTTTTTGTTTTTTTTTTCTTTGTTTTTTTTTTTTTGTTTTTTTTTTTGTTTTTTTTTTTACCTATAGGCAGCTGCCTATTCCTGCTGCCCAGTCCCCATTGGTTTAATTTCATTCTTCTTCTTTTTTTTTTTATTTTATTTTTTTTACCTATTGGCAGCGGCCTATTCCTGCTGCCCAATCCCCATTGGTTTATTTTCCTTCTTTTTTTTTTATTTTTTTTTATAGCTATAGTCAGCGGCCTATTCCTGCTGCCCAGTCCCCATTGGTTTAATTTCCTTTTTTTTTTTTTTTTTTTTTTTTTTTTTTTTTTTTTTTTTTTTTTTTTTTTTTTTTTTTTACCTATAGGCAGCTGCCTATTACTGCTGCCCAGTCCCCATTGGTTTATTTTCTTTCTTTTTTTTTTTTTTTTTTTTTTTTTTTTTTTTTTTTTTTTTTTACCTATAGGCAGCTGCCTATTCCTGCTGCCCAGTCCCCATTGGTTTAATTTCATTCTTCTTCTTTTTTTTTCTTTTTTTTTTTTTTTTACCTATAGGCAGCGGCCTATTCCTGCTGCCCAGTCCCCATTGGTTTATTTTCCTTCTTTTTTTTTTTTTTTTTTTTTTTTTTACCTATAGGCAGCTGCCTATTCCTGCTGCCCAGTCACCATTAGTTTAATTTCCTTCTTCTTTTTTTTTTTTTTTACCTATAGGCAGCTGCCTATTCCTGCTGCCCAGTCCCCATTGGTTTAATTTCTTTTTTATTTATTTATATATTTTTATTTTTATTTTTTTTTTACCTATAGGCAGCGGCCTATTCCTGCTGCCCAGTACCCATTGGTTTATTTTCCATCTATTTTTTTTTTTTTTTTTTTTTTTACCTATAGGCAGCTGCCTATTCCTGCTGCCCAGTCCCCATTGGTTTAATTTCTTTTTTTATTTTTTTATTTTTATTTTTTGACCTATAGGCAGCGGCGTATTCCTGCTGTCCAGTCCCCATTGGTTTAATTTCCTTCTTTTTTTTATTTTTTTTTTACCTATAGGCAGCGGCCTATTTCTGCTGCCCAGTCCCCATTGGTTTAATTTCCTTCTTTTTTTTTTTTTTTTTTTTTTTTTTTTTTTTTTTTTTTTTTACCTATAGGCAGCTGCCTATTCCTGCTGCCCAGTCCCCATTGGTTTAATTTACTTCTTTTTTTTTTTTTTTTTTACCTATAGGCAGCTGCCTATTCCTGCTGCCCAGGCCCCATGGTTTAATTTCCTTTTTTTTTTTTATTTTTTTTTTTATTTTTTACCTATAGGCAGGTGCCTATTCCTGGTGCCCAGGCCCCATTGGTTGAATTTCCTTTTTTTTATTATTATTTTTTTTTATTTTTTTATTTTTTTTTTACCTATTGGCAGCTGCCTATTCCTGCTGCCCAGTCCCCATTGGTTTAATTTCCTTGTTTTTTTTATTTTTTTTATTTTTTTTACCTATAGGCAGCTGCGTATTTCTGCTGTCCAGTCCCCATTGGTTTAATTTCCTTCTTTTTTTTTTTTTTTTTTTTATCTATAGGCAGCTGCCTATTCCTGCTGCCCAGTCCCCATTGGTTTATTTTCCTTCTTTTTTTTTTTTTTTTTTTTTTTTTTTTTTTTTTTTTATACCTATAGGCAGCTGCCTATTCCTGCTGCCCAGTCCCCATTGGTTTAATTT
>CM075769.1:77415189-77420189 GCA_037974665.1 Ehretia macrophylla
CCTATTCCTGCTGCCCAGTCCCCATTGGTTTAATTTCCTTGTTTTTTTTTTTTTTTTTTTTTTTTTTTTTTTTTTTTTTATACCTATAGGCAGCTGCCTATTCCTGCTGCCCAGTCCCCATTGGTTTAATTTCCTACTTTTTTTATTTTTATTTTTTTTATTTTTTTTACTTTTACCTATACGCAGCTGCCTATTCCTCCTGCCCAGTCCCCATTGGTTTAATTTCCTTCTTTTTTTTTTTTTTGTTTTTTGTTTTTTATCTATAGGCAGCTGCCTATTACTGCTGCCCAGTCCCAATTGGTTTAATTTTTTTTTTTTTTTTTTTTTTTTTTTTTTTTTTTTTTTTTTTTATCTATAGGCAGCGGCCTAGTCCTGCTGCCCAGTCCCCATTGGTTTATTTTCCTTCTTTTTTATTTCTTTTTTTTTTTGGTTTTTTTTTTTTTTTTTTACCTATAGGCAGCGGCCTATTCCTGCTGCCCAGTCCCATTGGTTTATTTTCCTTCGATTTTTTTTTTTTTTTTTTTTTTTTTTTTTTTTTTTACCTATAGGCAGCTGCCTATTCCTGCTGCCCACTCCCCATTGGTTTATTTTCCTTGTTTTTTTGTTTTTTTTTTTTTTACCAATAGGCAGCTGCCTATTCCTGCTGCCCAGTCCCCATTGGTTTAATTTCATTCTTCTTCTTTTTTTTTTTTTTTTTTTTTACCTATAGGCAGCTGCCTATTCCTGCTGCCCAGTCCCCATTGGTTTAATTTCTTTTTTTATTTTTTTATTTTTATTTTTTGACCTATAGGCAGCGGCGTATTCCTGCTGTCCAGTCCCCATTGGTTTAATTTCCTTCTTTTTTTTTTAATTTTTTTTTTTACCTATAGGCAGCGGCCTATTTCTGCTGCCCAGTCCCCATTGGTTTAATTTCCTTCTTTTTTTATTTTATTTTTTTTATTTTTTATTTTTTTTTATTTTTTATTTTTACCTATAGGCAGCGGCCTATTCCTGCTGCCCAGTTCCCATTGGTTTAATTTACTTCTTTTTTTTTTTTTTTTTTTTTTTTTTTACCTATAGGCAGCTGCCTATTCCTGCTGCCCAGTCCCCATTGGTTTAATTTCCTTCTTTTTTTTTTTTTTTTTTTTTTTTTTTTTTTTTACCTATAGGCAGCTGCGTATTCCTGCTGCCCAGTCCCCATTGGTTTATTTTCCTTCTTTTTTTTTATTTTTATTTTTTTTTTTTTTTTTTTTTTTTTTACCTATGGGCAGCTGCCTATTCCTGCTGCCCAGTCCCCATTGGTTTAATTTCCTTCTTTTTTTTTTTTTTTTTTTTTTTTTATACCTATAGGCAGCTGCCTATTCCTGCTGCCCAGTCCCCATTGGTTTAATTTCCCTCATTTTTTTTTTTTTTTTTTTATCTATAGGCAGCTGCCTATTGCTGCTGCCCAGTCCCCATTGGTTTAATTTCCTTCTTTTTTTTTTTTTTTTTTTTTTTTTTTTTTTTTTATACCTATAGGCAGCTGCCTATTCCTGCTGCCCAGTCCCCATTGGTTTAATTTCCTACTTTTTTTATTTTTATTTTTTTTATTTTTTTTACTTTTACCTATACGCAGCAGCCTATTCCTGCTGCCCAGTTTCCATTGGTTTAATTTCCTTTTTTTTTTTTTTTTTTTTTTTTTTACCTATAGGCAGCGGCCTATTCCTGCTGCCCAGTCCCCATTGGTTTAATTTCCTTCTTTTATTTTTTTTTTTTTTTTTTTTTTTTACCTATTGGCAGCGGCCTATTCCTGCTGCCCAGTCTCCATTGGTTTAATTTCATTTTTTTTTTTTTTTTTTTTTTTTTTTTTTTTAACCTATAGGCAGCGGCCTATTCCTACAGCCTAGTCCCCATTGGTTTATTTTCCTTTTTTATTTTTATTTTTTACCTATAGGCAGCGGCCTATTCCTGCTGCCCAGTCCCCATTGGTTTATTTTCTTTCTTTTTTTTTTTTTTTTTTTTTTTTTTTTTTTTACATATAGGCAGCGCCCTATTCCTGCTGTCCAGTCCCCACTACTTTCTTTTTCTTCTTTTTTTTTTTTTTTTTTTTTTTACCTATAGGCAGCGGCCTATTCCTGCTGCCCAGTCCCCATTTGTTTATTTTCCTTTTTTTTTTTTTTTTTTTTTTTTTTTTTTTTTTTTTTTTTTTTTTTTTTTTTTTTTTTTTACCTATAGACAGCGGCCTATTCCTGCTGCCCAGTCCCCGTTGGTTTTTTTTTTTTTTTTTTTTTTTTTTACCTGTAGGCAGCGGCCTATTCCTGCTGCCCACTCCCCGTTGGTTTATTTTCCTTCTTTTTTTTTTTTTTTTTTTTTTTTTTTTTTTTTACCTATAGGAAGCGGCCTATTCCTGCTGCCCAGTCCCCATTGGTTTATTTTCCTTCTTTTTTTTTTTTTGTTTTTTGTTTTTTGTTTTTTTTTTTTACTTATAGGCAGTTGTCTATTCCTGCTGCCCAGTCCCCATTGGTTTAATTTCCTTATTTTTTTTTTTAATTTTTTTTTTACCTATAGGCAGCTGCCTATTCCTGCTACCCAGTCCACATTGGTTTAATTTCCTTCTTTTTTTTTTATTTTATTTATTTATTTTTTTTTTTTACCTATAGGCAGCGGCCTATTCCTGCTGCCCAGTCCACATTGGTTTAATTTCTTTTTTTTTTTTTTTTTTAACCTATAGGCAGCAGCCTATTCCTGTGCCCAGTCCCCATTGGTTTATTTTCCTTCTCTTTTTTTTTTTTTTTTCGGTTTTTTGTTTTTTTTTTTTTTACCTATAGGCAGCTGCCTATTCCTGCTGCCCAGTCCCCATTGGTTTATTTCCTTCTTTTTTTTTTTTTTTTTTTTTTTTTACCTATAGGCAGCTGCCTATTCCTGCTGCCCAGTCCCCATTGGTTTAATTTCCTTCTTTTTTTTTATTTTTTTTTTAAACCTATAGGCAGCTGCCTATTCCTGCTGCCCAGTCCCCATTGGTTTAATTTCCTTCTTTTTTTTTTTTTTTTTTTTTTTTTTTTTTTTTTACCTATAGGCAGCTGCCTATTCCTGCTGCCCAGTCCCCATTGGTTTAATTTCCTTCTTTTTTTTTTTTTTTTTTTTATTTTTTTTTATACCTATAGGCAGCTGCCTATTCCTGCTGCCCAGTCCCCATTGGTTTAATTTCCTTCTTTTTTTTTTTTCATTTTTTATTTTATTTTTTTTACCTATAGGCAGCTGCCTATTCCTGCTGCCCAGTCCCCATTGGTTTAATTTCCTTCTTTTTTTTTTTTTTTTTACCTATAGGCAGCGGCCTATTCCTGCTGCCCAGTCCCCATTGGTTTAATTTCCTTCTTTATTTATTTATTTTATTTTTTATTATTTATTTTATTTTTTATTTTATTTTTTTTACCTATAGGCAGCGGCCTATTCCTGCTGCCCAGTCCCCATTGGTTTAATTTCTTTTTTTTTTTTTTTTTTTTTTTTTTTTTTTAACCTATAGGCAGCGGCCTATTCCTACTGCCTAGTCCCCATTGGTTTATTTTCCTTTTTTATTTTTATTTTTATTTTTTACCTATAGGCAGCGGCCTATTCCTGCTGACCAGTCGCCATTGGGGTATTTTCTTTCTTTTTTTTTTTTTTTTTTTTTTTTTTTTTTTTTTTTTTTTTTTTTACCTATAGGGAGCGCCCTATTCCTGCTGTCCAGTCCCCACTACTTTCTTTTTCTTCTTTTTTTTTTTTTTTTTTTTTTTTACCTATAGGCAGCGGCCTATTTCTGCTGCCCAGTCCCCATTGGTTTATTTTCCTTCTTTTTTTTTTTTTTTTTTTTTTTTTTTTTTTTTTTTTTTTACCTATAGGCACCGCCCTTTTCCTCCTCCCCGGTCCCCTTTGGTTTTTTTTTTTTTTTTTTTTTTTTTACCTATAGGCAGCTGCCTATTCCTGCTGCCCAGTCCCCATTGGTTTAATTTCCTTCTTTTTTTTTTTTTTTTTTTTTTTTTTTTTTACCTATAGGCAGCTGCCTATTCCTGCTGCCCAGTCCCCATTGGTTTAATTTCCTTCTTTTTTTTTTTTTTTTTTTTTACCTATATGCAGCGGCCTATTCCTGCTGCCCAGTCCCCATTGGTTTATTTTCCTTCTTTTTTTTTTGTTTTTTGTTTTTTGTTTTTTTTTTTTACCTATAGGTAGTTGTCTATTCCTGCTGCCCAGTCCCCATTGGTTTAATTTCCTTCTTTTTTTTTTCTTTTTTTTTTTTACCTATAGGCAGCTGCCTATTCCTGCTGCCCAGTCCCCATTGGTTTAATTTCATTTTTTTTTTTTTTTTTTTTTTTTTTTTTTACCTATAGGCAGCTGCCTATTCCTGCTGCCCAGTCCCCATTGGTTTAATTTCCTTTTTTTTTTTTTTTTTTTTTTTTTTTTTTTTACCTATAGGCAGCGGCCTATTCCTACTGCCCAGTCCCCATTGGTTTATTTTCATTCTTTTTTTTTTTTTTTTTTTGTTTTTTTATCTATAGGCAGCTGCCTTTTCCTGCTCCCCATTCCCCATTGGTTTAATTTCCTTCTTCTTTTTTTTTTTTTTTTTTTTTTTTTTTTTTTTTTTTTTTTTTTTTTTACCTATAGGCAGCTGCCTATTCCTGCTGCCCAGTCCCCATTGGTTTAATTTCATTCTTCTTCTTTTTTTTTTTTTTTTTTTTTTTTTTACCTATAGGCAGCAGCCTATTCCTGCTGCCCAGTCCCCATTGGTTTATTTTCCTTCTTTTTTTTTTTTTTTTTTTTTTTTTTTTACCTATAGGCACTGGCCTATTCCTGCTGCCCAGTCACCATTGGTTTAATTTCCTTCTTCTTCTTTTTTTTTTTTTACCTATAGGCAGCTGCCTATTCCTGCTGCCCAGTCCCCATTGGTTTAATTTCCTTCTTCATTTTTTTTTTTTTTTTTTTTTTTTTTTTTTAACCTATAGGCAGCTGCCTATTCCTGCTGCCCAGTCCCCATTGGTTTAATTTCTTTTTTTTTTTTTTTTTTTTTT
>CM075769.1:77427689-77430189 GCA_037974665.1 Ehretia macrophylla
ATTCCTGCTGCCCAGTCCCCATTGGTTTATTTTCCTTCTTTTTTTTTTTTTTTTACCTATAGGCTGCTGCCTATTCCTGCTGCCCAGTCACCATTAGTTTAATTTCCTTCTTCTTTTTTTTTTTTTTTTTACCTATAGGCAGCTGCCTATTCCTGCTGCCCAGTCCCCATTGGTTTAATTTCTTTTTTTTTATTTTTTATTTTTTTTTTACCTATAGGCAGCTGCCTATTCCTACTGCCCAGTCCCCATTGGTTTATGCCCAGTCCCCATTGGTTTATTTTCCTTTTTTTTTTTTTTTTTTTTTTTTTACCTATTGGCAGCTGCCTATTCCTGCTGCCCAGTCCCCATTGGTTTATGCCCAGTCCCCATTGGTTTATTTTTCTTTTTTTTTTTTTTTTTTTTTTTTTTACCTATTTGCAGCTGCCTATTCCTGCTGCCCAGTCCCTATTGGTTTATTTTCCTTTTTTTTTTTTTTTCTTTTTTTTTTTTGTTTTTTTGTTTTTTTGTTTTTTTTTGTTTTTTTTTTTACCTATAGGCAGTTGCCTATTCTTGCTGCCCAGTCCCCATTGTTTTAATTTCATTCTTCTTCTTTTATTTTTATTTTTATTTTTTTTTTTTTTTTTTACCTATAGGCAGCTGCCTATTCCTGCTGCCCAGTCCCCATTGGTTTATGCCCAGTCCCCATTGGTTTATTTTCCATTTTTTTTTTTATTTTTTTTTTTTACCTATTGGCAGCTGCCTATTCCTGCTGTCCAGTCCCCATTGGTTTAATTTCCTTCTTTTTTTTTATTTTATTTTTTTTTAATACCTATAGGCAGCTGCCTATTCCTGCTGCCCAGTCCCCATTGGTTTAATTTCCTTCTTTTTTTTTTTTTTTTTTTTTTTTTTTTTTTTTTTTTTTTTTTTTTTTTGCCTATAGGCAGCTGCCAATTCCTGCTGCCCAGTCCCTATTGGTTTATTTTCCTTCTTTTTTTTTGTTTTTTTTTTTCTTTGTTTTTTTTTTTTGTTTTTTTTTTACCTATAGGCAGCTGCCTATTCCTGCTGCCCAGTCCCCATTGGTTTAATTTCATTCTTCTTCTTTTTTTTTTTTTTTTTACCTATAGGCAGCGGCCTATTCCTGCTGCCCAATCCCCATTGGTTTATTTTCCTTCTTTTTTTTTTTTTTTTTTTTTTTTTTACCTATAGGCAGCTGCCTATTCCTGCTGCCCAGTCACCATTGCTTTAATTTCCTTCTTCTTTTTTTTTTTTTTTTACCTATAGGCAGCTGCCTATTCCTGCTGCCCAGTCCCAATTGGTTTAATTTCTTTTTTATTTTATTTTTTTTTTATTTTTTTTATTTTTTTTTACCTATAGGCAGCGGCCTATTCCTGCTGCCCAGTACCCATTGGTTTATTTTCCTTCTATTTTTTTTTTATTTTATTTTTACCAATAGGCAGCTGCCTATTCCTGCTGCCCAGTCCCCATTGGATTATTTTCCTTTTTTTTTTTTTTTTTTTTTTTTTTTTTTTTTTTTTTTTTTTTTTTTTTTTTCCTATAGGCAGCTGCCTATTCCTGCTGCCCAGTCCCCATTGGTTTAATTTCCTTCTTTTTTTTTTTTTTTTTTTTTTTTTTTTTTACCTATAGGCAGCTGCCTATTCCTGCTGCCCAGTCCCCATTGGTTTAATTTCCTTCTTTTTTTTTTTTTTTTTTTTTACCTATATGGAGCGGCCTATTCCTGCTGCCCAGTCCCCATTGGTTTATTTTCCTTCTTTTTTTTTTGTTTTTTGTTTTTTGTTTTTTTTTTTTACCTACAGGCAGTTGTCTATTCCTGCTGCCCAGTCCCCATTGGTTTATTTCCTTCTTTTTTTTTTTTTTTTTTTTTTATCTATAGGCAGCTGCCTCTTCCTGCTGCCCAGTCCCCATTGGTTTAATTTCATTTTTTTTTTTTTATTTTATTTTTTTTTTAACTATAGGCAGCTGCCTATTCCTGCTGCACAGTCCACATTGGTTTAATTTCATTCTTCTTCTTTTTTTTTCTTTTTTTTTTTTTTTTTACCTATAGGCAGCGGCCTATTCCTGCTGCCCAGTCCCCATTGGTTTATTTTCCTTCTTTTTTTTTTTTTTTTTTTTTTTTTTTTTACCTATAGGCAGCTGCCTATTCCTGCTGCCCAGTCACCATTAGTTTAATTTCCTTCTTCTTTTTTTTTTTTTTTTACCTATAGGCAGCTGCCTATTCCTGCTGCCCAGTCCCAATTGGTTTAATTTCTTTTTTTTTATTATTTTTTTTTTATTTTTTTTATTTTTTTTTACCTATAGGAAGCGGCCTATTCCTGCTGCCCAGTCCCCATTGGTTTAATTTCCTTCTTTTTTTTTTTTTTTTTTTTTTTACCTATAAGCAGCTGCCTATTCCTGCTGCCCAGTCGCCTTTTGTTTAATTTACTTTTTTTTTTTTTTTTTTTTTACCTATAGGCAGCGGCCTATTCCTGCTGCCCAGTCCCCATTGGTTTAATTTCCTTCTTTT
>CM075769.1:77452689-77460189 GCA_037974665.1 Ehretia macrophylla
ATTTCTGCTGCCCAGTACCCATTGGTTTATTTTCCTTCTAATTTTTATTTTTTATTTTTTTTTACCTATAGGCAGCTGCCTATTTCTGCTGCCCAGTCCCCATTGGTTTATTTTCCTTTTTTTTTTTTTACCTATAGGCAGCTGCCTATTCCTGCTGCCTAGTCCCCATTGGTTTAATTTCCTTCTTTATTTTTTTTTATTTATTTATTTATACCTATAGGCAGCTGCCTATTCCTGCTGCCCAGTCCCCATTGGTTTAATTTCGTTCTCTCTTTTTTTTTTTTTTTTTTTTTTTTTTTTTACCTATAGGCAGCGGCCTATTTCTTCTGCCCAGTCCCCATTGGTTTATTTTCCTTCTTTTTATTTATTTATTTATTTTTTTAATACCTATAGGCAGCTGCCTATTCCTGCTGCCCAGTCCCCATTGGTTATATTTCCTTTTTTTTTTTTTTTTTTTTTTTTTTTTTTTTTTTTTTTTTTTTTTTTTTTTTTTACCTATAGGCAGCGGCCTATTTCTGCTGCCCAGTCCCCATTGGTTTATTTTCCTTCTTTTTATTTATTTATTTATTTTTTTAATACCTATAGGCAGCTGCCTATTCCTGCTGCCCAGTCCCCATTGGTTTAATTTCCTTCTTTTTTTTTTTCTTTTTTTTTTTTTTTTTTTTTTTTTTTTTTACCTATAGGCAGCTTCCTATTCCTGCTGCCCAGTCCCCATTGGTTTAATTTCCTTCTTTTTATTTATTTTTTTTTTTTAATACCTATAGGCAGCTGCCTATTCCTGCTGCCCAGTCCCCATTGGTTTATTTTCCTTCTTTTTATTTATTTATTTATTTTTTTAATACCTATAGGCAGCTGCCTATTCCTGCAGCCCCGTCCCCATTGGTTTAATTTCCTTCTTTTTATTTTTTTTATTATTTTTTTTTATTTTTTATTTTTTATACCTATAGGCAGCGGCCTATTCCTGCTGTCCAGTCACCACTGGTTTCTTTTTCTTTTTTTTTTTTTTTTTTTACCTATAGGCAGCGGCCTATTTCTGCTGCCCAGTCCCCATTGGTTTATTTTCCTTCTTTTTTTTTTTTTTTTTTTTTTTTTTTTTTTTTTTTTTACCTATAGGCAGCGGCCTATTCCTACTGCCCAGTCCCCGTTGGTTTTTTTTTTTTTTTTTTTTTTTTTTTTTTTTTTTTTTTTTTTACCTATAGGCAGCGGCCTATTCCTGCTGCCCAGTCCCCATTGGTTTATTTTCCTTCTTTTATTATTATTTTTTTTTTTTATTTTATTTTTTTTTTACCTATAGGCAGCGGCCTATTTCTGCTGCCCAGTCCCCATTGGTTTATTTTCTTCTTTTTTCCTATTTTTTTTTTTGTTTTTTGTTTTTTTTTTTTTACCAATAGGCAGTTGTCTATACCTGCTGCCCAGTCCCCATTGGTTTAATTTCCTTTTTTTTTTTTTTTTTTTTTTTTTTTTACCTATATGCAGCTGCCTATTCCTGCTGCCCAATCCCCATTGGTTTAATTTCCTTTTTTTTTTTTTTTTTTTTTTTTTTTTTTTTTTTTTTTACCTATAGGCAGCGGCCTATTACTGCTGCCCAGTCCCCATTGGTTTAATTTCTTTTTTTTTTATTTTTTTATTTTTTTATTTTTTTTTACCTATAGGCAGCGGCCTATTCCTGTGCCCAGTCCCCATTGGTTTATTTTCCTTCTCTTTTTTTTTTTTTGTTTTTTTGTTTTTTTTTTTACCTATAGGCAGCTGCCTATTCTTGCTGCCCAGTCCCCATTGGTTTAATTTCCTTTTTTTTTTTTTTTTTTTTTTTTTTTTTTTACCTATAGGCAGCGGCCTATTCTTGCTGCCTAGTCCCCATTGGTTTATTTCCCTTCTTTTTTTTTTTTTTTTTTTTTTTTGTTTTTTGTTTTTTACCTATAGGCAGCTGCCTATTCCTGCTGCCCAGTCCCCATTGGTTTAATTTCCTTTTTTTTTTTTTTTTTTTACCTATAGGCAGCTGCCTATTCCTGCTGCCCAGTCCCCATTGGTTTAATTTCCTTTTTTTTTTTTTACCTTTAGGCAGCGGCCTATTCCTGCTGCCCAGTCCCCATTGGTTTAATTTCATTCTTTTTTTTTTTTTTTTACCTATAAGCAGCTGCCTATTCCTGCTGCCCAGTCCCCTTTGGTTTAATTTACTTTTTTTATTTTTTTTATTTTTTTATTTTTTTTTTTGGACCTATAGGCAGCGGCGTATTCCTGCTGTCCAGTCCCCATTGGTTTAATTTTCTTCTTTTTTTTTTTTTTTTTTTTTTTTTTTTTTTTTTTTTTTTTTTACCTATAGGCAGCGGCCTATTTCTGTTGCCCAGTCCCCATTGGTTTATTTTCCTTCTTTTTTTTTATTTTTTTTTATTTTTTTTTTATACCTATAGGCACCTGCCTATTCCTACTGCCTAGTCCCCATTGGTTTAATTTCCTTCTTTTTTTTTATTTTTTTTTTTTTATTTTTTTTTTTTTTTTTACCTATAGGCAGCTGCCTATTCCTGCTGCCCAGTCCCCATTGGTTTAATTTCCTTCTTTTTTTTTTTTTTTTATTTTTATTTTTTTTTACCTATAGGCAGCGGCCTATTTCTGCTGCCCAGTCCCCATTGGTTTATTTTCCTTCTTTTTATTTATTTATTTTTTTTTTAATACCTATAGGCAGCTGCCTATTCCTGCTGCCCAGTCCCCATTGGTTTAATTTCCTTCTTTTTTTTTTTTTTTTTTTTTTTTTTTTTTTTTTTTTTTTTTTTTTTACCTATAGGCAGCTGCCTATTCCTGCTGCCCAGTCCCCATTGGTTTAATTTCCTTCTTTTTTTTTTTTTTTTTTTTTTTTTTTTTTTTTTTACCTATAGGCAGCTGCCTACTCCTGCTGCCTAGTCCCCATTGGTTTAATTTCCTTCTTTTTTTTTTTTTTTTTTTTTTTTTTTTTTTTTTTTTTTTACCTTTAGGCAGCGGCCTATTTCTGCTGCCCAGTACCCATTGGTTTATTTTCCTTCTAATTTTTATTTTTTTATTTTTTTTTACCTATAGGCAGCTGCCTATTTCTGCTGCCCAGTCCCCATTGGTTTATTTTCCTTCTTTTTTTTTTTTTTTTTTTTTTTTTTTTTTTTTTTTATACCTATAGGCAGCTGCCTATTCCTGCTGCCCAGTCCCCATTGGTTTAATTTCCTTCTTTTTTTTTTGACCTATAGGCAGCGGCGTATTCCTGCTGTCGAGTCCCCATTGGTTTAATTTTCTTCTTTATTTTATTTTTTTTTTTTTTTAATTTTTTTTTTTTTACCTATAGGCAGCGGCCTATTTCTGCTGCCCAGTCCCCATTGGTTTATTTTCCTTCTTTTTTTTTTTTTTTTTTTTTTTAATACCTATAGGCAGCTGCCTATTCCTGCTGCCCAGTCCGAATTGGTTTAATTTCCTTCTATTTTTTTTTTTACCTATAGGCAGCGGCCTATTCCTGCTGCCCAGTCACCATTGGGTTTAATTTCGTTCTTTTTTTTTTTTTTTTTTTTTACCTATAAGCAGCTGCCTATTCCTGCTGCCCAGTCCCCTTTGGTTTAATTTACTTTTTTTATTTTTTTTATTTTTTTTTATTTTTTTTGACCTATAGGCAGCGCCGTATTCCTGCTGTCAAGTCCCCATTGGTTTATTTTCCTTCTTTTTTTATTATTATTTTTTTTTACCTATAGGCAGCGGCCTATTTCTGCTGCCCAGTCCCCATTGGTTTATTTTCCTTCTTTTTATTTATTTATTTATTTTTTTAATACCTATAGGCAGCTGCCTATTCCTGCTGCCCAGTCCCCATTGGTTTAATTTCCTTCTTTTTTTTTTTTACCTATAGGCAGCTGCCTACTCCTGCTGCCCAGTCCCCATTGGTTTAATTTCCTTCTTTTTTTTTTTTTTTTTTTTTTTTTTTTTTTACCTATAGGCAGCTGCCTACTCCTGCTGCCCAGTCCCCATTGGTTTAATTTCCTTCTTTTTTTTTTTTTTATTTTTTTTTTTTTTTTTTTTTTTTTTAACCTTTAGGCAGCGGCCTATTTCTGCTGCCCAGTACCCATTGGTTTATTTTCCTTCTAATTTTTATTTTTTTATTTTTTTTTACCTATAGGCAGCTGCCTATTTCTGCTGCCCAGTCCCCATTGGTTTATTTTCCTTCTTTTTTTTTTTTTTTTTTTTTTTTTTTTTTTTTTTATTTTTTACCTATAGGCAGCGGCCTTTTCCTGCTGCCTAGTCCCCATTGGTTTATTTTCCTTCTTTTTTTTTTTTTTACCGATAGGCTGCTGCCTATTCCTGCTGCCCAGTCCCCATTGGTTTATTTTCCTTCTTTTTTTTTTTTTTTTTTTTTTTTTTTTTTTTTTTTTTTTTTTTTTTTTACCTATAGGCAGCGGCCTATTCCTGCTGCGCAGTCCCCATTGCTTTATTTTCCTTTTTTTTTTATTTTTATTTTTTATTTTTACCTATAGGCAGCTGCCTATTCCTGCTGCCCAGTCCCCATTGGTTTAATTTCCTTCTTTTTTTTTTTTTTTTTTTTTTTTTTTTTTTTTTTTTTACCTATAGGCAGCTTCCTATTCCTGCTGCCCAGTCCCCATTGGTTTAATTTCCTTCTTCTTTTTTTTTTTATTTTTTTTTTTTTTTTTTTACCTTTAGGCAGCGGCCTATTTCTGCTGCCCAGTACCCATCGGTTTATTTTCCTTCTAATTTTTATTTTTTATTTTTTTTTACCTATAGGCAGCTGCCTATTTCTGCTGCCCAGTCCCCATTGGTTTATTTTCCTTTTTTTTTTTTTTTACCTATAGGCAGTTGCCTATTCCTTCTGCCCAGTCCCCATCGGTTTAATTTTCTTTTTTTTTTTACTTTTTTTTTTATTTTTTTTTTTACCTTTAGGCAGCGTCCTATTTCTGCTGCCCAATACCCATTGGTTTATTTTCCTTCTAATTTTTTTTTTATTTTTTTTTACCTATAGGCAGCTGCCTATTCCTGCTGCCCAGTCCCCATTGGTTTAATTTCCTTCTTTTTTTTTTTTTTTTTTTTTTTTTTTTTACCTATAGGCAGCGGCCTATTTCTGCTGCCCAGTCCCCATTGGTTTATTTTCGTTCTTTTTTTTTCTTTTTTTTTTTATTTTTTTTTTTTTTTTTAGCTATAGGCAGCTGCCTATTCCTGCTCCCCAGTCCCCATTTGTTTAATTTCCTTTTTTTTTTTTTTTCTTTTTTTTTTTTTTTTACCTATAGGCAACGGCCTATTCCTACTGCCTAGTCCCCATTGGTTTATTTTCCTTTTTTATTTTTATTTTTATTATTTTTTTATTTTTTACCTATAGGCAGCGGCCTATTCCTGCTGCCCAGTCCCCATTGGTTTATTTTCTTTTTTTTTTCTTTTTATTTTTTTTTATTTTTTATTTATTTTTTTTTTTACCTATAGGCAGCGGCCTATTCCTGCTGTCCAGTCACCACTGGTTTCTTTTTCTTCTTTTTTTTTTTTTTTACCTATAGGCAGCGGCCTATTTCTGCTGCCCAGTCCCCATTTGTTTATTTTCCTTCTTTTTTTTTTTTTTTTTTTTTTTTTTTTTTTTTTATACCTATAGGCAGCGGCCTAATTCTGCTGCCCAGTCCCCATTGGTTAAATTTCCTTCTTTTTTTTTACCTATAGGCAGCGGCCTATTCCTGCTGCCCAGTCCCCATTGGTTTAATTTCCTTCTTTTTTTTTTTTTTTTGTATTTTTTTTTTTTTTATTTCAACCTATAGGCAGCGGCCTATTCCTGCTACCCAGTCCCCATTGGTTTATTTACGTTCTTTTTTTTTCTTTTTTTCTTTTTTTTTTTTTTTTTTTTTTTTAGCTATAGGTAGCTGCCTATTCCTGCTGCCCAGTCCCCATTGGTTTAATTTCCTTTTTTTATTTTTTTATTTTTTTTTTTTTTTTTTTTACCTATTGGCAGCGGCCTATTCCTACTGCCTAGTCCCCATTGGTTTATTTTCCTTTTTTATTTTTATTTTTATTATTTTTTTATTTTTTACCTATAGGCAGCGGCCTATTCCTGCTGCCCAGTCGCCATTGGTTTATTTTCTTTTTTTTTCTTTTTTTTTTTTTATTTTTTATTTTTTATTTTTTTTACCTATAGGCAGCGGCCTATTCCTGCTGTCCAGTCACCACTGGTTTCTTTTTCTTTTTTTTTTTTTTTTTACCTATAGGCAGCGGCCTATTTCTGCTGCCCAGTCCCCATTGGTTTATTTTCCTTCTTTTTTTTTTTTTTTTTTTTTTTTTTTTTTTTTTTTTTTTTTTTTTTTTTTACCTATAGGCAGCGGCCTATTCCTACTGCCCAGTCCCCGTTGGTTTTTTTTTTTTTTTTTTTTTTTTTTTTTTTTTTTTACCTATAGGCAGCGGCCTATTCCTGCTGCCCAGTCCCCTTTGGTTTATTTTCCTTCTTTTTTTTATTTTTATTTTTATTTTTATTTTTTTTTTTACCTATAGGCAGCGGTCTAATCCTACTGCCCAGTCCCCATTGGTTTATTTTCCTTCTTTTTTCCTTTTTTTTTTTTTGTTTTTTGTTTTTTTTTTTTACCTATAGGCAGTTGTCTATACCTGCTGCCCAGTCCCCATTGGTTTAATTTCCTTTTTTTTTTTTATTTTTTATTTTTTATTTTTTATTTTTACCTATATGCAGCTGCCTATTCCTGCTGCCCAGTCTCCATTGGTTTAATTTCCTTTTTTTTTTTTTTTTTTTTTTTTTTTTTTTTTTTTTTACCTATAGGCAGCGGCCTATTACTGCTGCCCAGTCCCCATTGGTTTAATTTCTTTTTTTTTTATTTTTTTATTTTTTTATTTTTTTTTACCTATAGGCAGCGGCCTATTCCTGTGCCCAGTCCCCATTGGTTTATTTTCCTTCTCTTTTTTTTTTTTTTGTTTTTTTGTTTTTTTTTTTACCTATAGGCAGCTGCCTATTCCTGCTGCCCAGTCCCCATTGGTTTAATTTCCTTTTTTTTTTTTTTTTTTTTTTTTTTACCTATAGGCAGCGGCCTATTCTTGCTGCCTAGTCCCCATTGGTTTATTTTCCTTCTTTTTTTTTTTTTTTTTTTTTTTTTTTGTTTTTTACCTATAGGCAGCTGCCTATTCCTGCTGCCCAGTCCCCATTGGTTTAATTTCCTTTTTTTTTTTTTTTTTTTACCTATAGGCAGCTGCCTATTCCTGCTGCCCAGTCCCCATTGGTTTAATTTCCTTTTTTTTTTTTTACCTTTAGGCAGCGGCCTATTCCTGCTGCCCAGTCCCCATTGGTTTAATTTCCTTCTTTTTTTTTTTTTTTTTTTTTACCTATAAGCAGCTGCCTATTCCTGCTGCCCAGTCCCCTTTGGTTTAATTTACTTTTTTTATTTTTTTTATTTTTTTATTTTTTTTTTTTGGACCTATAGGCAGCGGCGTATTCCTACTGTCCAGTCCCCATTGGTTTAATTTTCTTTTTTTTTTTTTTTTTTTTTTTTTTTTTTATTACCAATAGGC
>CM075769.1:77502689-77505189 GCA_037974665.1 Ehretia macrophylla
TTTTTATTTTTAACAATAGGCAGCGGCCTATTCCTGCTGCCCAGTCCCCATTGGTTTATTTTCATTCTTTTTTTTTTTTTTGTTTTTTGTTTTTTGTTTTTTTGTTTTTACATATAGGTAGTTGTCTATTCCTGCTGCCCAGTCCCCATTGGTTTAATTTCCTTCTTTTTTTTTTTTTTTTTTTTTTTTTTTTTTTTTTTTATTACCTATAGGCAGCTGCCTATTCCTGCTGCCCAGTCCCCATTGGTTTAATTTCCTTCTTTTTTTTTTTTTTTTTTTTTTTACATATAGGCAGCGGCCTATTCCTCCTGCCCAGTCCCCTTTGTTTTAATTTCTTTTTTTTTTTTTTTTTTTTTTTTTTTTTTTTTTTTTTACCTATAGGCAGCTGCCTATTCCTGCTGCCCAGTCCCCATTGGTTTAATTTCCTTCTTTTTTTTTTTTTTTTTTTTTTTTTTTAACCTATAGGCAGCGGCCTATTCCTGCTGTCCAGTCCCCACTGGTTTCTTTTTCTTCTTTTTTTTTTTTTTTTTACCTATAGGCAGCGGCCTATTTCTGCTGCCCAGTCCCCATTTGTTTATTTTCCTTTTTTTTTTTTTTTTTTTTTTTTTTTTTTTACCTATAGGCAGCGGCCTATTTCTGCTGCCCAGTCCCCATTGGTTTATTTTCCTTCTTCTTTTTTTTTTTTTTTGTTTACCTATAGGCAGCGGCCTATTCCTGCTGCCCAGTCCCCATTGGTTAATTTTCCTTCTTTTTTTTTTTTTTTTTTTTGTTTTTTGTTTTTTTTTTTTACCTATAGGCAGTTGTCTATTCCTGCTGGCCAGTTCCCATTGGTTTAATTTCCTTCTTTTTTTTTTTTTTTTTTTTTTTTTTTTTTTTTTTTTTTTTTTTTTTTTTTTTTTGTTTTTTTTTACCTATAGGCAGCTGCCTATTCCTGCTGCCCAGTCCCCATTGGTTTAATTTCCTTCTTTTTTTTTTTTTTTTTTTTTTTTTTTTACCTATAGGCAGCGGCCTATTCCTGCTGTCCAGTCCCCACTGGTTTCTTTTTCTTCTTTTTTTTTTTTTTTTACCTATAGGCAGCGGCCTATTTCTGCTGCCCAGTCCCCATTGGTTTATTTTCCTTCTTTTTTTTTTTTTTGTTTTTTTACCTATAGGCAGCGGCCTATTCCTGCTGCCCAGTCCCCATTGGTTAATTTTCCTTCTTTTTTTTTTTTTTTTTGTTTTTTGTTTTTTTTTTTTACCTATAGGCAGTTGTCTATTCCTGCTGTCCAGTCCCCATTGGTTTAATTTCCTTCTTTTTTTTTTTTTTTTTTTTTTTTTTTTTTTTTTTACCTATAGGCAGCTGCCTATTCCTGCTGCCCAGTCCCCATTGGTTTAATTTCCTTCTTTTATTTTTTTTATTTTTTATTTTTTATTTTTTTTTTATCTATAGGCAGCTGCCTATTCCTGCTGCCCAGTCCCCATTGGTTTATTTTAAATTTTTTTTTTTTTTTATCTATAGGCAGCTGCCTATTCCTGCTGCCCAGTCCCCATTGGTTTAATTTCCTTCTTTTTTTTTTTTTTTTTTTTTTTTTTTTTTTACCTATAGGCAGCGGCCTATTCCTGCTGTCCAGTCCCCACTGGTTTCTTTTTCTTCTTTTTTTTTTTTTTTTTTTACCTATAGGCAGCGGCCAATTTCTGCTGCCCAGTCCCCATTGGTTTATTTTCCTTCTTTTTTTTTTTTTTTTTTTTTTTTTTTTTTTTTTTTTTTTTTTTTTTTTTACCTATAGGCAGCGGCCTATTTCTGCTGCCCAGTCCCCATTGGTTTATTTTCCTTCTTTTTTATTTTTTTTATTTTTTTACCTATAGGCAGCGGCCTATTCCTGCTGCCCAGTCCCCATTGGTTAATTTTCCTTCTTTTTTTTTTTTTTTTTGTTTTTTGTTTTTTTTTTTTACCTATAGGCAGTTGTCTATTCCTGCTGTCCAGTCCCCATTGGTTTAATTTCCTTCTTTTTTTTTTTACCTATAGGCAGCTGCCTATTCCTGCTGCCTAGTCCCCATTGGTTTAATTTCCTTCTTTTATTTTTTTTATTTTTTATTTTTTATTTTATTTTTTTTTTTTTACCTATAAGCAACTGCCTATTCCTGCTGCCCAGTCCCCATTGGTTTAATTTTTTATTTTTATTTTTTTATTTTTATTTTTTTTTATCTATAGGCAGCTGCCTCTTCCTGCTGCCCAGTCCCCATTGGTTTAATTTCCTTCTTGTTCTTTTTTTTTTTTTTTTTTTTTTTTTTTTTTTTTTTTTTTTACCTATAGGCAACTGCCTATTCCTGCTGCCCAGTCCCCATTGGTTTAATTTCCTTCTATTTTTTTTTTTTTTACCTATAGGCAACGGCCTATTCCTGCTGCCCAGTCCCCATTGGTTTAATTTCTTTTTTTTTTTTTTTTTTTTTTTTTTTTTTTTTACCTACAGGCAGCTGCCTATTCCTGCTGGCCAGTCCCCATGGGTTTAATTTCCTTCTT
>CM075769.1:77517689-77520189 GCA_037974665.1 Ehretia macrophylla
TTTTTTTTTTTTTTTAGCTATAGACAGCGGCCTATTCTTGCTGCCCAGTCCCCATTGGTTTAATTTCCTTCTTTTTTTTTTTTTTTTTTTTTTTTTTTTTTTTTTTTACCTATAGGCAGCGGCCTATTCCTGCTGCCCAGTCCCCATTGGTTTATTTTCCTTCTCTTTTTTTTTTTTTTTTTTACCTATATGCAGCTGCCTATTCCTGCTGCCCTGTCCCCATTGGTTTAATTTCCTTCCTTTTTTTTTTTTTTTACCTATAGGCAGCGGCCTATTCCTGCTGCCCAGTCCCCATTGGTTTATTTTCCTTCTTTTTTTTTTTTTTTTTTTTTTTTTTTTTTTTTTTTTTACCTATAGGCAGCTGCCTATTCCTGCTGCCCAGTCCCCATTGGTTTAATTTCCTTCCTTTTTTTTTTTTTTTTTTACCTATAGGCAGCGGCCTATTCCTGCTGCCCAGTGCCCATTGGTTTAATTTCCTTCTTTTTTTTATTTTTTATTTTTACCTATATGCAGCGGCCTATTCCTACTGCCTAGTCCCCATTGGTTTAATTTCTTTTTTTTTTTTTTTTTTACCTAAAGGCAGCGGCCTATTCCTGCTGCCCAGTGCCCATTGGTTTATTTTCCTTCTTTTTTTTTTTTTTTTTTACCGATAGGCAGTGGCCTATTTCTGCTGCCCAGTCCCCATTGGTTTATTTTCCTTTTTTTTTTTTTTTTTTTTTTTTTTTTTTTTTTGTTTACCTATAGGCAGCGGCATATTCCTGATGTCCAGTCCCCATTGCTTTATTTTCCCTTTTTTTTTTTTTTTTTTTTTTTTTTTTTACCTATGCCGGCGTATTCCTGCTGCCCAGTCCCCATTGGTTTAATTTCCTTCTTTTTTTTTTTTTTTTTTTTTTTTTTTTAATTTTTTTTTTACCTATATGCAGCGGCGTATTCCTGCTGCCCAGTCCCCATTGGTTTAATTTCCTTCTTTTTTTTTTTTTTTTTTTTTTTTTTTTTTTTTTTTTTTTTTTTTTTTTTTTACTTATGGGTCGCGCCCTATTCCTGCTGCCCAGTCCCCTTTGTTTTTTTTTCTTTCTTTTTTTTTTTTTTTTTTTTACCTATAGGCAGCTGCCTATTCCTGCTGCCCAATCCCCATTGGTTTATTTTCCTTCTTTTTTTTTTTTTTTTTTTTTTTTTTTTTTTTTTTTTTTTTTTTTTTACCTATAGGCAGCTGCCTATTCCTGCTGCCCAGTCCCCATTGGTTTATTTTCCTTCTTTTTTTTTTTTTTTTTTTTTTTTTTTTTTTTTTTTAACCAATAGGCAGCGGCGTATTCCTGCTGTCCAGTCCCCATTGGTTTAATTTCCTTCTTTTTTTTTTTTTTTTTTTTTTTTTTTTTTTTTTTTACCTATAGGCAGCGGCCTATTCCTGCTGCCCAGTCCCCATTGGTTTAATTTTCTTCTACTTTTTTTTTTTTAATTTTTTTATTTTTTTTTACCTATAGGCAGCCGCCTATTCCTGCTGCCCAATCCCCATTAGTTTATTTCCTTTCTTTTTTTTTTTTTTTTTTTTTTTTTTTTTTTTTTTTTTTACCTATAGGCAGCTGCCTATTCCTGCTGCCCAGTACCCATTGGTTTATTTACCTTCTTTTTTTTTTTATTTTTTTTATTTTTTTTTTACCTATAGGAAGCTGCCTATTCCTGCTGCCCAATCCCCATTGGTTTATTTTCCTACTTTTTTTTTTTTTTTTTTTTTTTTTTTTTTTTTTTACCTATAGGCAGCGGCGTATTCTGCTGCCCAGTCCCCATTGGTTTAATTTCCTTCTTTTTTTTTTTTTTTTTTTTTTTTTTTTTTTTTTTTACCTATAGGCAGCGGCGTATTCCTGCTGCCCAGTCCCCATTGGTTTAATTTTATTCTTTTTTTTTTTTTTTTTTTTTTTTTTTTTTTTTTTTTTTACCTATAGGCAGCGGCCTATTTCTGCTGCCCAGTCCCCATTGGTTTATTTTCCTTCTTTTTTTTTTATTTTTTATTTTTTTTTTTATTTACCAATAGGCAGCTGCCTATTCCTGCTGCCCAATCCCCATTGGTTTATTTTCCTTAATTTTTTTTTTTTTTTTTTTTTTTACCTATAGGCAGCTGCCTATTCCTGCTGCCCAGTCCCCATTGGTTTAGTTTCCTGTTTTTTTTTTTTTTTTTTTTTTTTATTATTTTTTTACCTATAGGCAGCGGCGTATTACTGCTGCCCAGTCCCCATTGGTTTAATTTCCTTCTTTTTTTTTTTTTCTTTTACCTATAGGCAGCGGCCTATTCCTGTTGCCCAGTCCCCATTGGTTTAATTTTCTTCTTTTTTTTTTTTTTTTTTTTTTTTTTTTTTTTTTTTTTTTTTTTTTTTTACCTATAGGCAGCTGCCTATTCCTGCTGCCCAGTCCCCATTGGTTTAATTTCCTTCTTTTTTTTTTTTTTTTTTTTTTTTTTTTTTTTTTTTTACCTATAGGCAGCGGCCTATTCCTGCTGTCCAGTCCC
>CM075769.1:77530189-77532689 GCA_037974665.1 Ehretia macrophylla
TTTTTTTTTTTTTTTTTTTTTTTTTTTTTTTACCTATAAGCAGCTGCCTATTCCTGCTGCCCAGTCCCCTTTGGTTTAAATTACTTTTTTTTTTTTTTCCTATAGGCAGCGGCCTATTCCTGCTGCCCAGTCCCCATTGGTTTATTTTCCTTTTTTTTTTACCTATAGGCAGCGGCTATTCCTGCTGCCCAGTCCCCATTGGTTTAATTTCCTTCTTTTTTTTTTTCTTTTTTTTTTTTTTACCTATAGGCAGCTGCCTATTCCTGCTGCCCAGTCCCCATTGGTTTAATTTCCTTCTTTTTTTTTTTTTTTTTTTTTTTTTTTTTACCTTTATGCAGCGGCCTATTTCTGCTGCCCAGTACCCATTGGTTTATTTTCCTTCTAATTTTTTTTTTATTTTTTTTTATCTATAGACAGCTGCCTATTCCTGCTGCCCAGTCCCCATTGGTTTTTTTTTTTTTTTTTTTTTTTTTTTTTTTTTTTACCCATAGGCAGCGGCCTTTTCCTGCTGCCCAGTCCCCATTGGTTTAATTTCATACTTTTTTTTTTCTTTTTTTTTTTTTTTTTTTACCTATAGGCAGCGGCCTATTCTTGCTGCCCAGTCCCCATTGGTATAATTTCCTTTTTTTTTTTTTTTTTTTTTTTTTTTTTTTTTTTTTATACCTATAGGCAGCTGCCAATTCCTGCTGCCCAGTCCCCTTTGGTTTAATTTACTTTTTTTATTTTTTTTATTTTTTTATTTTTTTTTGACCTATAGGCAGCGGCGTATTCCTGCTGTCCAGTCCCCATTGGTTTAATTTCCTTCTTTTTTTTTTTTTTTTTTTTTTTTTTTTTACCTATAGGCAGCGGCCTATTTCTGCTGCCCAGTCCCCATTGGTTTATTTTCCTTTTTTTTTTTTTTTTTTTTTTTTTTTTTTTTTTTTTATACCTATAGGCAGCTGCCTATTCCTGCTGCCCAGTCCCCATTGGTTTAATTTCCTTTTTTTACCTTTAGGCAGCGGCCTATTTCTGCTGCCCAGTACCCATTGGTTTATTTTGCTTCTAATTTTTTTTTTTTATTTTTTTTTACCTATAGACAGCAGCCTATTTCTGCTGCCCAGTCCCCATTGGTTTATTTTCCTTCTTTTTTTTTTTTTTTTTTTTTTTTACCTATAGGCAGCGGCATATTCCTGCTGTCCAGTGCCCATTGGTTTATTTTCCCTTTTTTTTTTTTTTTTTTTTTTTTTTTTTTTTTTTTTTACCTCTAGGCAGCGGCCTATTTTTCCTGCCCATCCCCCATTGGTTTATTTTCCTTCTTTTTTTTTCTTTTTTTTTTTTTTGTTTTTTACCTATAGGCAGCGGCCTAGACCTGCTACCCAGTCCCCATTGGTTTAATTTCAATCTTTTTTTTTTTTTTTTTTTTTTTTACCTATAGGCAGCGGCCTATTCCTGCTGCCCAGTCCCCATTGGTTTAATTTCCTTCTTTTTTTTTTCTTTTTTTTTTTTTTTACTTATAGGCAGCGGCCTATTCCTGCTGCCCAGTCCCCGTTGGTTTATTTTCCTTCTTTTTTTTTTTTTTTTTACCTATAAGCAGCTGCCAATTCCTGCTGCCCAGTCCCCTTTGGTTTAATTTACTTTTTTTATTTTTTTTATTTTTTTATTTTTTTTTGACCTATAGGCAGAGGCGTGTTCCTGCTGTACAGTCCCCATTAGTTTAATTTCCTTCTTTTTTTTTTTTTTTTTTTTTTTTTTTTTTTTTTACCTATAGGCAGCGGCCTATTTCTGCTGCCCAGTCCCCATTGGTTTATTTTCCTTTTTTTTCTTTTTTTTTTTTTTTTTACCTATAGGCAGCGGCCTATTTCTGCTGCACAGTCCCCATTGGTTTATTTTCCTTCTTTTTTTTTCTTTTTTTTTTATTTTTTTTTTACCTATAGGCAGCTGCCTATTCCTGCTGCCCAGTCCCCATTGGTTTAATTTCAATCTTTTTTTTTTTTTTTTACCTACAGGCAGCGGCCTATTCCTGCTGCCCAGTCCCCATTGGTTTAATTTCCTTCTTTTTTTTTTTTCTTTTTTTTTTTTTTTTACTTATAGACAGCGGCCTATTCCTGCTGCCCAGTCCCCGTTGGTTTATTTTCCTTCTTTTTTTTTGTTTTTTTTTTTTTTACCTATAGGCAGCTGCCTATTCCTGCTGCCCAGTCCCCATTGGTTTAATTGCCTTCTTTTTTTTTTTTTTTTTTTTTTTTTTTTTTCTACCTATAGGCAGTTGCGTATTCCTGCTGCCCAGTCCCAATTGGTTTAATTTCCTTCTTTTTTTTTTTTTTTTACCTATAGGCAGCTGCCTATTCCTGCTGCCCAGTACACATTGGTTTAATTTCCTTCTTTTTTTTTTTTTTTTTTTTTTTTTTACCTATAGGCAGCGGCCTATTCCTGCTGCCCAGTCCCCATTGGTTTATTTTCCATTTTTTTTTTTTTTTTTACCTATAGGCAGCGGCCTATTCCTGCTGCCCAGTACCCATTGGTT
>CM075769.1:77542689-77545189 GCA_037974665.1 Ehretia macrophylla
GCCTATTCCTGCTGCCCAGTCCCCATTGGTTTAATTTCCTTCCTTTTTTTTTTTTTTTTTTTTTTTTTTTTTTTTATTTTAGTTAGAGGCAACGGCCTATTCCTACTGCCTAGTCCCCATTGGTTTATTTTCCTTTTTTTTTTATTTTTATTTATTTTTATTTTTTACCTATAGGCAGCGGCCTATTCCTGCTGCCCAGTCCCCATTGTTTATTTTCTTTCTTCTTTTTTTTTTTTTTTTTTTTTTTTTTACCTATAGGCAGCGGCCTATTCCTGCTGTCCAGTCCCCACTGGTTTCTTTTTCTTCTTTTTTTTTTTTTTTTTTTTTTTACCTATAGGCAGCGGCCTATTTCTGCTGCCCAGTCCCAATTGGTTTATTTTCCTTCTTTTTTTTTTTTTTTTTTTTTTTTTTTTTTTTTTTTACCTATATGCCGCGGCCTATTCCTGCTGCCCAGTCCCCGTTGGTCTATTTTCCTTCTTTTTTTTTTGTTTTTTTTTTTTTTTACCTATAGGCAGCTGCCTATTCCTGCTGCCCAGTCCCCATTGGTTTAATTTCCTTCTTTTTTCTTTCTTTTTTTTTTTTTTTTTTTTTTTTTTTTTACCTATAGGCACCTCCCTATTCCTGCTGCCCAGTCACCATTGGTTTAATTTCCTTCTTTTTTTTATTTTTTATTTTACCTATAGGCAGCGGCCTATTCCTACTGCCTAGTCCCCATTGGTTTATTTTCCTTTTTTTTTTTTTTTTTTTTTTTACCTAAAGGCAGCGGCCTATTCCTGCTGCCCAGTGCCCATTGGTTTATTTTCCTTTTTTTTTTTTTTTTACCGATAGGCAGCGGCCTATTTCTGCTGCCAAGTCCCCATTGGTTTCTTTTCCTTCTCTTTTTTTTTTTTTTTTTTTTTTTTTTTTTTTTTTTTTTTTTTTTTTACCTATAGGCAGCGGCCTATTCCTGCTGCCCAGTCCCCATTGGTTTATTTTCCTTCTTTTTTTTTTTTTTTTTTGTTTTTTATTTTTTGTTTTTTTACCTATAGGCAGCTGCCTATTCCTGCTGCCCAGTCCCCATTGGTTTAATTTCCTTCTTTTTTTTTTTTTTTTTTTTTTTTTTTTTTTACCTATAGGCAGCTGCCTATTCCTGCTGCCCAGTCCCCATTGGTTTAATTTCCTTCTTTTTTTTTTTGTTTTTTTTTTTTACCTATAGGCAGCTGCCTATTCCTACTGCCCAGTCCCCATTGGTCTAATTTCATTCTTTTTTTTTTTTTTTTTTTTTTTTTTTTTTTTTTTTTTTTTTTTACCTTTAGGCAGCGGCCTATTTCTGCTGCCCAGTACCCATTGGTTTATTTTCCTTCTAATTTTTTATTTTTTATTTTTTTTTACCTATAGGCACCTGCCTATTCCTGCTGCCCAGTCCCCATTGGTTTATTTTCCTTAATTTTTTTTTTTTTTTTTTTTTTTACATATAGGCAGCGGCCTATTCCTGCTGCCCAGTCCCCATTGGTTTAGTTTTCTTCTTTTTTTTTTTTTTTTTTTTTTTTTTTTTTTTTTTTTTACCTATAAGCAACTGCCTATTCCTGCTGCCCAGTCCCCTTTGGTTTAATTTACTTTTTTTTTTTTTTTTTTTTTACCTATAGGCAGCGGCCTATTCCTGCTGCCCAGTCCCCTTTGGTTTAATTTCCTTCTTTTTTTTTTTTTTTTTTTTTTTTTTTTTTTTTTTTTTTTTTTTTTTTTACCTATAAGCAGCTGCCTATTCCTGCAGCCCAGTCCCCTTTGGTTTAATTTACTTTTTTTTTTTTATAGGCAGCGGCCTATTCCTGCTGCCCAGACCCCATTGGTTTAATTTCCTTCTTTTTTTTTTTTTTTTTTTTTTTTTTTTTTTTTTTACCTATAGGCAGCGGCCTATTCCTGCTGCCCAGACCACATTGGTTTAATTTCCTTCTTTTTTTTTTTTTTTTTTTTACCTATGCCGGCGTATTCTGCTGCCCAGTCCCCATTGGTTTAATTTCCTTCTTTTTTTTCTTTTTTTTTTTTTTTTTTTTTACCTATAGGCAGCAGCGTATTCCTGCTTCCCAGTCCCCATTGGTTTAATTTGCTTCTTTTTTTTTTTTTTTTTTTTTTTTTTTTTTTTTACCTATAGGCAGCGGCCTATTTCTGCTGCCCAGTCCCCATTGGTTTATTTTCCTTCTTTTTTTTTTTTTTTTTTTTTTTTTTTTTTTTTTTTTTTTTTTTTTTTTTTTTTACCTATAGGCAGCTGCCTATTCCTGCTGCCCAATCCCCATTGGTTTATTTTCCTTCTTTTTTTTTTTTTTCTTTTTTTTTTTTACCTATAGGCAGCTGCCTATTCTTGCTGCCCAGTCCCCATTGGTTTATTTTACTTCTTTTTTTTTTTTTTTTTTTTTTTTTTACCTATAGGCAGCGGCCTATTCCTGCTGCCCAGTCCCCATTGCTTTATTTTCTTTCTATTTTTTTTTTTTTTTTTTTTTTACCTATAGGCAGCTGCCTATTCCTG
>CM075769.1:77570189-77572689 GCA_037974665.1 Ehretia macrophylla
AGGCAGCGGCCTATTCCTACTGCCTAGTCCCCATTGGTTTATTTTACTTTTATTTTTTTTTTATTTTTTACCTATAGGCAGCGGCCTATTCCTGCTGCCCAGTCCCCATTGTTTATTTTCTTTCTTTTTTTTTTTTTTTTTTTTTTTTTTTTTTTTTTTTTTTTTTTTTTTTTTTTTTTTTTTTACCTATAGGCAGCGGCCTATTCCTGCTGTCCAGTCCCCACTGGTTTCTTTTTCTTCTTTTTTTTTTTTTTTTTTTACCTATAGGCAGCGGCCAATTTCTACTGCCCAGTCCCCATTGGTTTATTTTCCTTCTTTTTTTTTTTTTTTTTTTTTTTTTTTTTTTACCTATAGGCCGCGGCCTATTCCTGCTGCCAAGTCCCCGTTGGTTTATTTTCCTTCTTTTTTATTTTTTGTTTTTTTGTTTTTTTTACCTATAGGCAGCTGCCTATTCCTGCTGCCCAGTCCCCATTGGTTTAATTTCCTTCTTTTTTCTTTCTTTTTTTTTTTTTTTTTTTTTTTTTTTTACCTATAGGCAGCTGCCTATTCCTGCTGCCCAGTCACCATTGGTTTAATTTCCTTCTTTTTTTTATTTTTTATTTTATCTATAGGCAGCGGCCTATTCCTAATGCCTAGTCCATTGGTTTAGTTTCCTTTTTTTTTTTTTTTTTACCTAAAGGCAGCGGCCTATTCCTGCTGCCCAGTGCCCATTGGTTTATTTTCCTTCTTTTTTTTTTTTTTACCGATAGGCAGCGGCCTATTTCTGCTGCCGAGTCCCCATTGGTTTCTTTTCCTTCTCTTTTTTTTTTTTTTTTTTTTTTTTTTTTTTTTTTTTTTTTTTTTTTTTACCTATAGGCAGCGGCATATTCCTGCTGCACAATCCCCATTGGTTTATTTTTCCTTTTTTTTTTTTTTTTTTTTTTTACCAATAGACAGCGGCCTATTCCTGCTGCCCAGTCCCCATTGGTTTATTTTCCTTCTTTTTTTTTTGTTTTTTGTTTTTTGTTTTTTGTTTTTTTACCTATAGGCAGCTGCCTATTCCTGCTGCCCAGTCCCCATTGCTTTAATTTCCTTCTTTTTTTTTTTTACCTATAAGCAGCTGCCTATTCCTGCTGCCCAGTCCCCTTTGGTTTAATTTACTTTTTTTTTTATAGGCAGCGTCCTTTCCTGCTGCCCAGACCCCATTGGTTTAATTTCCTTCTTTTTTTTTTTTTTTTTTTTTTTTTTTTTTTTTTTTACCTATTGGCAGCGGCCTATTCCTGCTGCCCAGACCCCATTGGTTTAATTTCCTTCTTAAATTTTTTTTTTTTTTTTTTTTTTTTTTACCTATGCCGGCGTATTCCTGCTGCCCAGTCCCCATTGGTTTATTTTCCTTCTTTTTTTTTCTTTTTCTTTTTTTTTTTTTTTTTTACCTATAGGCAGCGGCGTATTCCTGCTTCCCAGTCCCCATTGGTTAAATTTCCTTCTTTTTTTTTTTTTTTTTTTTTTTTTTTTTTTTTTACTTATAGGCAGCGGCCTATTTCTGCTGCCCAGTCCCCATTGGTTTATTTTCCTTCTTTTTTTTTTTTTTTTTTTGCTGCCTATTCCTGCTGCCCAATCCCCATTGGTTTATTTTCCTTCTTTTTTTTTTTTTTTTTTTTTTTTTTTTTTTTACCTATAGGCAGCTGCCTATTCCTGCTGCCCAGTCCCCATTGGTTTAAATTTCCTTCTTTTTTTTTTTTTTTTTTTTTTTTTTTTTTTTTTTACTTATAGGCAGCGGCCTATTTCTGCTGCCCAGTCCCCATTGGTTTATTTTCCTTCTTTTTTTTTTTTTTTTTTGCTGCCTATTCCTGCTGCCCAATCCCCATTGGTTTATTTTCCTTCTTTTTTTTTTTTTTTTTTTTTTTTTTTTTTACCTATAGGCAGCTGCCTATTCCTGCTGCCCAGTCCCCATTGGTTTATTTTCCTTCTTTTTTTTTTTTTTTTTTTTTTTTTTTTTTTTTTTACCTATATGCAGCGGCCTATTCCTGCTGCCCAGTCCCCATTGGTTTCTTTTCTTTCTTTTTTTTTTTTTTTTTTTTTTTTTTACCTATAGGCAGCGGCCTATTCCTGCTGCCCAGTCCCCATTGGTTTATTTTCTTTCTATTTTTTTTTTTTTTTTTTTTACCTATAAGCAGCTGCCTATTCCTGCAGCCAAGTCCCCTTTGGTTTAATTTACATTTTTTTTTTATAGGCAGCGGCCTATTCCTGCTGCCCAGACCCCATTGGTTTAATTTCCTTCTTTTTTTTTTTTTTTTTTTTTTTTTTTTTTTTTACCTATAGGCAGCGGCCTATTCCTGCTGCCCAGTCCCCATTGGTTTAATTTCCTTCTTCTTTTTTATTTTTTTTTTATTTTTTTTTTATTTTTTATTATTTTTTTTTTTTTACCTATAAGCAGCTGCCTATTCCTGCTGCCCAGTCCCCTTTGGTTTAATTTACTTTTTTTTTTTTTTCCTATAGGCAGCGGCCTATTCCTGCTGCC
>CM075769.1:77582689-77585189 GCA_037974665.1 Ehretia macrophylla
CCTTTTTTTTTTTTTTTTTTTTTTTTTTTACCTATAGGCAGCGGCCTATTCCTGCTGCCCAGTCCCCATTGGATTATTATCCTTTTTTTTTTTTTTTTTTTTAATCTATAGGCAGCGGCCTATTTCTGCTGACCAGTCCTCATTGGTTTATTTTCCTTTTTTTTTTTTTTTTTTACCTATAAATAGCGTCCTATTCCTGCTAATCAGTCCCCATTGGTTTATTTTCTTTCTTTTTTTTTTTTTTTTTTTTACCTATAGGCAGCGGCTTATTCCTGCTGCCCAGTCCCCATTGGTTTAATTTCCTTCTATTTTTTTTTTCCTTTTTTTTTTTTTTTTTTTTTTTGCCTATAGGCAGCGGCCTATTCCTGCTGCCCAGTCCCCATTGGTTTAATTTCCTTCTTTTTTTTTTTTGTTTTTTTTTTTGTTTTTTTTTTTTTACCTATAGGCAGCGGCCTATTCCTGCTGCCCAGTCCCCATTGGTTTATTTTCCTTCTTTTTTTTTATTTTTTTTTATTTTGTTTATCTTTAGGCAGCGGCCTATTCCTGCTGCCCAGTCCCCATTGGTCTAATTTCCTTCTTTTTATTTTTTTTATTTTATTTTATTTTTTTACCTATAGGCAGCGGCCTATTCCTGCTGCCCAGTCCCCATTGGTTTATTTTCTTTCTTTTTTTTTCTTTTTTTTTTTTTTTTTTTTTTTTTTTTTTTTTTTTTTTTTTTTTTTTTTTACCTATAGGCAGCGGCCTATTACTGCTACCCAGTCCCCATTGGTTTAATTTCCTTCTTTTTTTTTTTTTTTTTACCTATAGGCAGCGGCCTATTCCTGCTGCCCAGTCCCCATTGGATTATTTTCCTTTTTTTTTTTTTTTTTACCTATAGGCAGCGGCCTATTCCTGCTGCCCAGTCCCCATTGGATTATTTTCCTTTTTTTTTTTTTTTTATCTATAGGCAGCGGCCTATTTCTGCTGACCAGTCCTCATTGGTTTATTTTCCTTTTTTTTTTTTTTACCTATAAATAGCGGCCTATTCCTGCTGATCAGTCCCCATTGGTTTATTTTCTTTCTTTTTTTTTTTTTTTTTTTTTTTTTTACCTATAGGCAGTGGCCTATTCCTGCTGCCCAGTCCCCATTGGTTTAATTTTCTTTTTTTTTTTTTTTCATTTTTTTTTTTAACCTATAGGCAGCGGCCTATTCCTGCTGCCCAGTCCCCATTGGTTTAATTTCCTTCTTTTTTTTTTTTTTTTTTTTTTTTTTACCTATAGGCAGCAGCCTATTCCTGCTGTCCAGTCCCCATTGGTTTATTTTCTTTGTTTTTTTTTTTTTTTTGTTTTTTTTTTTTTTTTTTTTTTTAACCTATAGGCAGCGGCCTATTCCTGCTGCCCAGTCCCCATTGGTTTATTTTCCTTCTTTTTTTTATTTTTTATTTTTATTTTGTTTATCTTTAGGCAGAGGCCTATTCCTGCTGCCCAGTCCCCATTGGTCTAATTTCCTTCTTTTTTTCCTTTTTTTTTTTTTTTTTTTTTTTACCTATAGGCAGCGGCCTATTCTTGCTGCCCAGTCCCCATTGGTTTAATTTCCTTCTTTTTTTTTTTTTTATCTATAGGCAGCGGCCTATTCCTGCTGCCCAGTCCCCATTGGTCTAATTTCCTTCTTTTTTTTTTTTTTTTTTTTTTTTTTTACCTATAGGCAGCGGCCTATTCCTGCTGCCCAGTCCCCATTGGTTTAATTTCCTTCTTTTTTTTTTTTTTTTTTTTACCTATAGGCAACGGCCTATTCCTGCTGCCCAATTACAATTGGTTTTTTTTTTTTTTTTTTTTTTTTTTTTTTTTTTTTTTTTACCAATAGACAGCGGCCTATTCCTACTGCCCAGTACCCATTGTGTTTTTTTTTTTTTTTTTTTTTTTTTTTTTTTTTTTTTTTTTTTTTTTTTTTTTTTTTTACCTATATCCAGCGGCCTAGACCTGCTGCCCAGTCCCCATTGGATTATTTTCCTTTTTTTTTTTTTTTTTTTTTTTTTTTTTTTTTTTTTTTTTTTTTTTTTTTACCTATAGAGATCGTCCTATTCCTACTGCCCAGTCCCCATTGGTTTATTTTCCTTCTTTTTTCCTTTTTTTTTTTTGTTTTTTGTTTTTTTTTTTTACCTAAAGGCAGTTGTCTATACCTGCTGCCCAGTCCCCATTGGTTTAATTTCTTTTTTTTTTTACCTATAAATAGCGGCCTATTCCTGCTGATAAGTCCCCATTTGTTTATTTTCTTTCTTTTTTTTTTTCTTCTTTTTTTTTTTTTTTTTTTTTTTATCTATAGGCAGCGGCCTATTCCTGCTGCCCAGTCCGCATTGGTTTATTTTCCGTTTTTTTTTTTTTTTTTTTTTTTTTTTTTTTTTTTTTTTTACCAATAGTCAGCGGCCTATTCCTGCTGCCCAGTCCCCATTGGTTTAATTTCCTTCTTTTTTTTTTTTTTTATCTATAGGCAGCGGCCTATTCCTGCTGCCCAGTCCTCATTG
>CM075769.1:77590189-77592689 GCA_037974665.1 Ehretia macrophylla
TGGTTTATTTTCCTTTTTTTTTTTTTTTTTTTTTTTTTTTTTTTTTTTTTTACCAATAGTCAGCGGCCTATTCCTGCTGCCCAGTCCCCATTGGTTTAATTTCCTTCTTTTTTTTTTTTTTTTTTTTTTTTTTTTTTTTTTTTTTACCAATAGGCAGCGGCCTATTCTTGCTGCCCAGTCCCCATTGGTTTAATTTCCTTCTTTTTTTTATTATTTTTTTTATCTATAGGCAGCGGCCTATTCCTACTGCCCAGTCCTCATTGGTTTAATTTCTTTCTTTGTTTTTTTTTTTTTTTTTTTAAGCTATATGCAGCGGCCTATTCCTGCTGCCCAGTCCCCATTGGTCTAATTTCCTTCTTTTTTTTTTTTTTTTTTTTTTTACCTATAGGCAGCGGCCTATTCCTGCTGCCCAGTCCTCATTGGTTTATTTTTCTTTTTTCTTTTTTTTTTTTTTTTTTTTTTTTTTTTTTTTTTTACCTATAGGCAGCGGCCTATTCCTGCTGCCCAGTCCCCATTGGTTTATTTTCCTTCTTTTTTTTTTTTTTTTTTTTTTTTTTTTTTTTGCCTATAGTTAGCGGCCTATTCTTGCTGTCCAGTCCCCATTGGTTTATTTTCTTTGTTTTTTTTTTTTTTTGTTTTTTTTTTGTTTTTTTTTTTTACCTATAGGCAGCGGCCTATTCCTGCTGCCCAGTCCCCATTGGTTTATTTTCCTTCTTTTTTTTTATTTTTTTTTATTTTGTTTATCTTTAGGCAGCGGCCTATTCCTGCTGCCCAGTCCCCATTGGTCTAATTTCCTTCTTTTTATTTTTTTTATTTTATTTTATTTTTTTTACCTATAGGCAGCGGCCTATTCCTGCTGCCCAGTCCCTTTTGGTTTATTTTCTTTCTTTTTTTTTTCTTTTTTTTATTTTTTTTTATTTAATTTTTTTTTTTACCGATAGGCAGCGGCCTATTCCTGCTACCCAGTCCCCATTGGTTTAATTTCCTTCTTTTTTTTTTTTTTTTACCTATAGGCAGCGGCCTATTCCTGCTGCCCAGTCCCCATTGGATTATTTTCCTTGTTTTTTTTTTTTTTTTTTTTTACCTATAGGCAGCGGCTTATTCCTGCTGCCCAGTATAGGCAGCGGCCTATTCCTGCTACCCAGTCCCCATTGGTTTAATTTCCTTCTTTTTTTTTTTTTTTTACCTATAGGCAGCGGCCGATTCCTGCTGCCCAGTCCCCATTGGATTATTTTCCTTGTTTTTTTTTTTTTTTTTTTTTTTTACCTATAGGCAGCGGCTTATTCCTGCTGCCCAGTCCCCATTGGATTATTTTCCTTTTTTTTTTTTTTATTATCTATAGGCAGCGGCCTATTTCTGCTGACCAGTCCTCATTGGTTTATTTTCCTTTTTTTTTTTTACCTATAAATAGCGGCCTTTTCCTGCTGATCAGTCCCCATTGGTTTATTTTCTTTCTTTTTTTTTTTTATTTTTTTTTTAACTATAGGCAGTGGCCTATTCCTGCTGCCCAGTCCCCATTGGTTTAATTTTCTTTTTTTTTTTTTTTTTCCTTTTTTTTTTTTTTTTTTTTTTAACCTATAGCAGCAGCCTATTCCTGCTGTCCAGTCCCCATTGGTTTATTTTCTTTTGTTTTTTTTTTTTTTTTTGTTTTTTTTTTTTTTTTTTTTTTTTTTTTTACCTATAGGCAAGCGGCCTATTCCCTGCTGCCCAGTCCCCATTGGTTTATTTTCCTTCTTTTTTTTATTTTTATTTTTATTTTGTTTATCTTTAGGCAGAGGCCTATTCCTGCTGCCCAGTCCCCATTGGTCTAATTTCCTTCTTTTTTTTCTTTTTTTTTTTTTTTTTTTTTTTTTATCTATAGGCAGCGGCCTATTCCTGCTGCCCAGTCCTCATTGGTCTAATTTCCTTCTTTTTTTTTTTTTTTTTTTTTTTTTTTTTTTTTTTTTTTTTTACCTATAGGCAGCGGCCGATTCCGTGCTGCCCAGTCCCCATTGGTTTTAATTTCCTTCTTCTTTTTTTTTTTTTTTTTTTTTTTTTTACCTATAGGCAACGGCCTATTCCTGCTGCCCAGTCCCCATTGGTTTTTTTTTTTTTTTTTTTTATTTTTTTTTTTTACCAATAGACAGCGGCCTATTCCTACTGCCCAGTACCCATTGTTTTTTTTTTTTTTTTTTTTTTTTTTTTTTTTTTTTTTTTTTTTTTTACCTATAGGCAGCGGCCTATTCCTGCTGCCCAGTCCCCAATGGATTATTTTCCGTTTTTTTTTTTTTTTTTTTTACCTATAAATAGCGGCCTATTCCTGCTGATAAGTCCCCATTTGTTTATTTTCTTTCTTTTTTTTTTTTTTTTTTTTTTTTTTTTTTTTTTACCTATAGGCAGCGGCCTATTCCTGCTGCTCAGTCCCCATTGGTTTATTTACCGTTTTTTTTTTTTTTTTTTTTTTTTTTTTTTTTTTTTTTTTTACCAATAGTCAGCGGCCTATTCCTGCTGGCCCAGTCCC
>CM075769.1:77605189-77607689 GCA_037974665.1 Ehretia macrophylla
TTTTTTTTTTTACCTATAGGCAGCGGCCTATTCCTGCTGCCCAGACCCCATTGGTTTATTTTATTTCTATTTTTTTTTTTTTTACCTATAGGCAGCGGCCTATTCCTACTGCCTAGTCCCCATTGGTTTAATTTCCTACTTCTTTTTTTTTTTTTTTTTTTTTTTTTTCCTATAAGCAGCTGCCTATTCCTGCTGCACAGTCCCCTTTGGTTTAAATTACTTTTTTTTTTTTTCCTATAGGCAGCGGCCTATTCCTGCTGCCCAGTCCCCATTGGTTTAATTTCCTTTTTTTTTTTTTTTTTTTTTTTTTTTTTTTTTTTTTTTTTTCTTTTTTCATTTTTACCTATAAGCAGCTGCCTATTCCTGCTGCCCAGACCCCTTTGGTTTAATTTACTTTTTTTTTTTTTTTTTTTTTTTTTTTTTTTTTAACTATAGGCAGCGGCCTATTCCTGCTGCCCTGTTCCCATTGGTTTAATTTCCTTCTTTTTTATTTTTTTTTATTTTTTTTTTTTTTTACCTATAGGCAGCGGCCTATTCCTACTGCCCAGTCCCCATTGGTTTATTTTAATTCTTTTTTTTTTTTTTTTTTTTTTTTTTTTTTTTTTTTTACCTATAGGCAGCGGCCTATTCCTGCTGCCCAGTCCCCATTGGTTTAATTTCCTTTTTTTTTTTTTTTTTTTTACCGATAGGCAGCGTCCTATTCATGCTGCCCAGTCCCCATTGGTTTATTTTATTTCTTTAGTTTTTTTTTTTTTTTTTTTTTTTTTTTTTTTTTTTTTTTTTTTTTTTTTACCTATAAGCAGCTGCCTATTCCTGCTGCCCAGTCCCCTTTGGTTTAATTTACTTTTTTTTTTTTTTTTTTTACCTATGCCGGCGTATTCTTGCTGCCCAGTCCCCATTGGTTTAATTTCCTTCTTTTTTTTTTTTTTTTTTTTTTTTTTTTTTTTTTTTTTTTTTTTTTACCTATAGGCAGCGCCGTATTCCTGCTGCCCAGTCCCCATTGGTTTAATTTCCTTCTTTTTTTTTTCTTTTTTTTTTTTTTTTTCTTTTACCTATAAATAGCGGCCTATTCCTGCTGATCAATCCCCATTGGTTTATTTTCTTTCTTTTTTTTTTTTTTTTTTTTTTTTACCTATAGGCAGCGGCCTATTCCTGCTGCCCAGTCCCCATTGGTTTATTTTCCTTCTTTTTTTTTTTTTTTTTTTTTTTTTAACCTATAGACAGCGGCCTATTCCTGCTGCCCAGTCCCCATTGGTTTATTTTCCTTCTTTTATTTTTTTATTTTTATTTTTTTTTATTTTTTACCTATAGGCAGCGGCCTATTCCTGCTGCCCAGTCCCCATTGGTTTATTTTCCTTCTTCTTTTTTTTTTTTTTTTTTTTTTTTTTTTTTTTTTTTTTTTTTTTTTTTTTTTTTTTTTTTTTTTACCTATAGGCAGCGGCCTATTTCTGCTGCCCAGTCCCCTTTGGTTTATTTTCCTTCTTTTTTTTTCTTCTTTTTTTTTTTTTTTTTTTTTTTTTTTTTTACCTATAGGCAGCTGCCTATTCCTGCTGCCCAGTCCCCATTGGTTTAATTTCCTTCCTTTTTTTTTTTTTTTTTTACCTATAGGCAGCGGCCTATTTCTGCTGCCCAGTGCCCATTGGTTTAATTTCCTTCTTTTTTTTTATTTATTTTTTTTACCTATAGGCAGCGGCCTATTCCTACTGCCTAGTCCCCATTGGTTTATAATCTTTTTTTTTTTTTTTTTTTTTTTTTTTTACCTAAAGGCAGCGGCCTATTCCTGCTGCCCAGTGCCCATTGGTTTATTTTCCTTCTTTTTTTTTTTTTTTTTACCGATAGGCAGCGGCCTATTTCTGCTGTCCAGTCCCCATTGGTCTATTTTCCTTCTTTTTTTTTTCTTTTTTTTTTCTTTTTTTACCTATAGGCAGCGGCATATTCCTGCTGCCCAGTCCCCATTGGTTTATTTTCCCTTTTTTTTTTTTTTTTTTTTTTTTTTTTTTTTTTTTTTTTTTTTACTGATAGGCAGCGGCTTATTTCTGCTGCCCAGTCCCCATTGGTTTATTTTCCTTATTTTTTTTTTTTACTGATAGGCAGCTGCCTATTCCTGCTGCCCAATCCCCATTGGTTTATTTTCTTTCATTTTTTTTTTTTTTTTTTTTTACCTATAGGCAGCGGCCTATTCCTGCTGCCCAGTCCCCATTGGTTTATTTTCCTTCTTTTTTTTTTTTTTTTTTTTTTTTTTTTTTTTTTTTTTTTTTTTTTTTTTTTTTTTTTTACCTATAGGCAGCGGCCTATTTCTGCTGCCCAGTCCCCTTTGGTTTATTTTCCTTTTTTTCTTCTTTTTTTTTTTTTTTTTTTTTTTTTTTTTTACCTATAGGCAGCTGCCTATTCCTGCTGCCCAGTCCCCATTGGTTTAATTTCCTTCCTTTTTTTTTTTTTTTTTTACCTATAGGCAGCGGCCTATTTCTGCTGCCCAGTGCCCATTGGTTTAATTTCCTTC
>CM075769.1:77652689-77657689 GCA_037974665.1 Ehretia macrophylla
TTTTTTTTTTTTTTTTTTTTTTTTTTTTTTTTTTTTTTTTTTTTTTTTTTTGTACTTATAGGCAGCGACCTAGTCCTGCTGCCCAAAAACCCATTTGTTTAATTTCCTGTTTTTTTTTTTTTTTTTTTTTTTTTTTTTTTTTTTTTACCGATAGGCAGCGGCCTTGTCCTGCTGCCCAAACCCCATTGGATTAATTTCCTGTTTTTTTTTTTTTTTGTTTATAGGCAGCGGCCTAGTCCTGCTGCCCAAACCCCATTGGTTTAATTTCCTTTTTTTTTTTTTTTTTTTTTTATTTTTTATTTTTACTTATAAGCAGTGGCCTAATCCTACTGCCCAAACCCCATTGGTTTAATTTCCAGTTTTTTTTTTATTTTTTTTTTAACCTATAGGCAGCGGCCTAGTCCTGCTGCCCAAACCCCATTGGTTTAATTTCCTTTTTTTTTTTCTTTTTTTTTTTTTTTTTTTTTTTTTTTTTAACTTATAGGCAACGGCCTAGTCTTGCTGCCCAAACCCCATTGGCTTAATTTCCTGTTTTTTTTTTTTTTTTTTTTTTTTTTTTTTTTTTTTTTTTACTTATAGGCAGCGGCCTAGTCTTGCTGCCCAAACCCCATTGGCTTAATTTCCTGTTTTTTTTTTTTTTTTTTTTTTTTTTTTTTTTTTTTTTTTTTTTACTTATAGACAGCGACCTAGTCCTGCTGCCCAAACCCCATTGGTTTAATTTCCGGTTTTTTTTTTTTATTTTTTTTTTTTTATTTTTTTTTTTACCTATAGGCAGCGGCCAAGTCCTGCTGCCCAAACCCCATTGGTTTAATTTCATGTTTTTTTTTTTGTTTTTTTTATTTTTTATTTTTTTATTTTTTACCTATAGACAGCGGCCTAGTCCTGCAGCCCAAACCCCATTGGTTTAATTTCCTTTTTTTTTTTTTTTTTTTTTTTTTTTTTAACCTTTAGGCAGCGGCCTAGTCCTGCTGCCCAAACCCCATTGGTTTAATTTCTTTTTTTTTTTTTTCTTTTTTTTTTTTTACCTATACGCAGCGGCCTAGTCCTGCTGCCCAAACCCTATTGGTTTAATTTCCATTTTTTTTTTTTTTTTTTTTTTTTTTTTTTTTTTTTTTTTTTTTTACTTATAGGCAGCGGCCTATTCCTGCTGCCCAAAACCCATTGGTTTAATTTCCTGTTTTTTTTTTTATTTTTTTTTATTTTTTTTTTATTTTTTACTTATAGGCAGCGGCCAAGTCCTACTGCCCAAACCCCATTGGTTTAATTTCATGTTTTTTTATTTTTATTATTTTTATTTTATTTTTATTTTTTTTTACCTATAGGCAGCGGTCTAGTCCTGCTGCCCAAACCCCATTAGTTTAATTTCCTTATTATTTTTTTTTTTTTACCTATAGGCAGCGGCCTAGTCTTGTTGCCCAAACCTCATTGGTTTAATTTCCTTTTTTTTTTTTTTACTTATAGGCAGCGGCCTAGTCCTACTGCCCAAACCCCATTGGTTTAATTTCATGTTTTTTTTTTTTTTTTTTTTTTTTTTTTTTTTTTTTTTTTTTTGTTTTTTTTTTACCTATAGGCAGCGGCCTAGTTCTGCCGCCCAAACCACATTGGTTTAATTTCCCTTTTTTTGTTTTTTTTTTTTTTTATTACTTATAGGCAGCGGCCTAGTCTTGCTGCCCAAACCCCATTGGCTTAATTTCCTGTTTTTTTTTTTTTTTTTTTTTTCTTTTTTTTTTTTTTTTTTTTTTTTTTTTTTTTTTTTTTTTTTTTACTTATAGACAGCGACCTAGTCCTGCTGCCCAAACCCCATTGGTTTAATTTTCGGTTTTTTTTTTTTTTTTTTTTTTTTTTTTTTTTTTTTTTTTTTTTTTTTTTTTACCTATAGGCAGCGGCCTAGTCCTGCTGCCCAAACCCCATTGGTTTAATTTCATGTTTTTTTTTTTTTTTTTTTTTTTTTTTTTTTTTTTTTTTTTTTTTTTTTTTTTTTACTTATAGGCAGCGACCTAGTCCTGCTGCCCAAACCCCATTTGTTTAATTTCCTGTTTTTTTTTTTTTTTTTTTTTTTTTTTTTTTTTACCGATAGGCAGCGGCCTTGTCCTGCTGCCCAAACCCCATTGGATTAATTTCCTGTTTTTTTTTTTTTTGTCTATAGGCAGCGGCCTAGTCCTGCTACCCAAACCCCATTGGTTTAATTTCCTGTTTTTTTTTTTTTTTTTTTTTTTTTTTTTTTTTTTTTTTTTTTACCTATACGCAGCGGCCTAGTCCTGCTGCCCAAACCCCATTGGTTTAATTTCATGTTTTTTTTTTTTTTTTTTTTTTTACTTATATACAGCGGCCTAGTCCTGCTGCCCAAACCCGATTGGTTTAATTTCATGTTTTTTTTTTTTTTCTTTGTAGGCAGCGGCCTAGTCCTACTGCCCAAACCCCATTGGTTTAATTTCCATTTTTTTTTTTTTTTTTTTTATTTTTTTTTTTTTTATTTTTTTTTTTTATACTTATAGGCAGCGGCCTAGTCCTGCTGCCCAAAACCCATTGGTTTAATTTCCTTTTTTTTTTTTTTTTTTTTTTTTTTTTTTTTTTTTTTTTTTTATACTTAATGGCAGCGGCCTAGTTCTGCTGCCCAAAACCCATTGGTATAATTTCCGGTTTTTTTTTTTTTTTTTTTTTTTTTTTTTTTTTTTTTTTTTTTTTACCTATAGGCAGCGGCCTAGTCCTGCTGCCCAAACCCCATTGGTTTAATTTACTGTTTTTTTTTTTTTTTTTTTTTTTTTTTTTTTTTTTTTTTTTTTTTTTTTATACTTATAGGCAGCGGCCTAGTTCTGCTGCCCAAACCCCATTGGTTTAATTTCATGTTTTTTTTTTTTTTTTTTTTTTTTTTTTAACCTATAGGCAGCGGCCTAGTCCTGCTGCCCAAACCCCATTGGTTTAATTTCCTTTTTTTTTTTTTTTTTTTTTTTTTTTTTTTTTTACTTATAGGCAGCGGTCTAGCCCTGCTGCCCAAACCCCATTGGTTTAATTTCCTGTTTTTATTTATTTTATTTTTTTTATTTTTATTTTTTTTATACTTATAGGCAGCGGCCTAGTCCTGCTGCCCAAACACCATTGGTTTAATTTCCTGTTTTTTTTTTTTTTTTTTTTTTTTTTTTTTTTTTTTTTTTTTTTACTTATATGCAGCGGCCTAGTCCGGCTGCCCAAACCCCATTAGTTTAATTTCATGTTTTTTTTTTTTTACTTATATGCAGCGGCCTAGTCCTGCTGCCCAAACCCCATTGGTTTAATTTCATGTTTTTTTTTTTTTCTTTGTAGGCAGCGGCCTAGTCCTGCTGCCCAAACCCCATTGGTTTAATTTCATGTTTTTTTTTTTTTCTTTGTAGGCAGCGGCCTAGTCCTGCTGCCCAAACCCCATTGGTTTAATTTCCAGTTTTTTTTTTTTTTTTTTTTTTTTTTTTTTTTTTTTTTTTTTTTTTACCTATAGGCAGCGGCCTAGTCCTTCTGCCCAAACCCCATTGGTTTAATTTACTTTTTTTTTTTTTTTTTTTTTTTTTTTTTTTTTACCTATAGGCAGCAGCCTAGTCCTGCTGCCCAAACCCCATTGGTTTAATTTCCTGTTTTTTTTTTTTTTTTAATTTTTTGTTTTTTTTTTTTTTTTTACCTATAGGCAGCGGCCTAGTCCTGCTGCCCAAAACCCATTGGTTTAATTTCCATTTTTTTTTTTTTTTTTTTTTTTAACTTTTTTTTACCTATAGGCAGCGGCCTAGTCCTGCTGCCCAAACCCCATTGGTTTAATTTCATTTTTTTTTTTTTTTTTTTACCTATAGGCAGAGGCCTAGTCCTGCTGCCCAAACCCCATTGGTTTAATTTACTTTTTTTTTTTTTTTTTATTTTTTTTTACCTATAGGTAGCGGCCTAGTCCTGCTGCCCAAACCCCATTGGTTTAATTTCCTGTTTTTTTTTTTTTTGTCTATAGGCAGCGGCCTAGTCCTGCTGCCCAAACCCCATTGGTTTAATTTCCTTTTTTTTGTTTTTTTTTTTGTTTTTTTTTTTTTTACTTATAGGCAGCTGCCTAGTCCCACTGCCCAAACCCCATTGGTTTAATTTAATGTTTTTTTTTTATTTTTTTTATTTACCTATAGGCAGCGGCCTAGTCCTGCTGCCCAAACCCCATTGGTTTAATTTCATGTTTTTTTTTTTTTTTTTTTTTTTTTTTTTTTTTTTTTTTTTTTTTTTTTTTTTTTTTACCTATAGGCAGCTGCCTAGTCCTTCTGCCCAAACCCCATTGGTTTAATTTACTTTTTTTTTTTTTTTTTTTTTTTTTTTTTTTTTTTTTTTTTACCTATAGGCAGCGGCCTAGTCCTACTGCCCAAACCCCATTGGTTTAATTTCCTGTTTTTTTTTTTTTTTTAATTTTTTGTTTTGTTTTTTTTTTTTACCTATAGGCAGCGGCCTAGTCTTGCTGCCCAAAACCCATTGGTTTAATTTCCATTTTTTTTTTTTTTTTTTTTTTTTTTTTTACTTTTTTTTACCTATAGGCAGCGGCCTAGTCCTGCTGCCCAAACCCCATTGGTTTAATTTCATTTTTTTTTTTTTTTTTTTACCTATAGGCAGAGGCCTAGTCCTGCTGCCCAAACCCCATTGGTTTAATTTACTTTTTTTTTTTTTTTAATTTTTTTTTACCTATAGGTAGCGGCCTAGTCCTGCTGCCCAAACCCCATTGGTTTAATTTCCTGTTTTTTTTTTTTTTTGTCTATAGGCAGCGGCCTAGTCCTGCTGCCCAAACCCCATTGGTTTAATTTCCTTTTTTTTGTTTTTTTTTTTGTTTTTTTGTTTTTTACTTATAGGCAGCGGCCTAGTCCTACTGCCCAAACCCCATTGGTTTAATTTCCTGTTTTTTTTTTATTTTTTTTATTTACCTATAGGCAGCGGCCTAGTCCTGCTGCCCAAACCCCATTGGTTTAATTTCATGTTTTTTTTTTTTTTTTTTTTTTTTTTTTTTTTTTTTTTTTTTT
>CM075769.1:77727689-77732689 GCA_037974665.1 Ehretia macrophylla
AAAAAAAAATAAAAAAAAATAAAGGAAATTAAACCAATGGGGACTGGGCAGCAGGAATAGGCCGCTGCCTATTGGTAAAAAAAAATAAAAAAATAAAAAAGTAAAATAAACCAATGGGGACTGGGCAGCAGGAATAGGCCGCTGCCTATAGGTAAAAATAAAAAAATAAAAAAATAAAAAAAAAAAGAAGGAAATTAATCCAATGGGGACTGGGCAGCAGGAATAGGCCGCTGCCTATAGGTAAAAAAAAAAAAAAAAAAAAAAAAAAAAAAAAGAAGGAAATTAATCCAATGGGGACTGGGCAGCAGGAATAGGCCGCTGCCTATAGGTAAAAAATAAAAATAAAAAATAAAAAATAAAAAAAGGAAAATAAACCAATGGGGACTGGGTAGCAGGAATAGGCCGCTGCCTATTGATAAAAAAAAAAAAAAAAAAAAAAAAAAAAAAAGAAGGAAAAAAATAAAAAAAGAAAGAAATTAATCCAATGGGGACTGGGCAGCAGGACTAGGACGCTGCCTTTAGGTAAAAAAAAAAAAAAAAAAAAAAAAAAAAAAAAAAAAAAAAAAAAAAAAAAAAGGAAAAAAATAAGGAAATTAATCCAATGGGGACTGGGCAGCAGGAATAGGCCGCTGCCTATTGATAAAAAAAAAAAAAAAAAAAAAAAAAAAAAAAAAAAAGAAGGAAAAAAATAAAAAAAGAAAGAAATTAATCCAATGGGGACTGGGCAGCAGGACTAGGACGCTGCCTTTAGGTAAAAAAAAAAAAAAAAAAAAAAAAAAAAAAAAAAAAAAAAGAGGAAAAAAGAAGGAAAAAAAGAAAAAAAGAAGGAAATTAATCCAATGGGGACTGGGCAGCAGGAATAGGCCGCTGCCTATAGGTAAAAAAAAAAAAAAAAAAAAAAAAAAAAAAGAAGGAAATTAATCCAATGCGGACTGGGCAGCAGGAATAGGCCGCTGCCTATAGGTAAAAAAAAAAATAAAAAAAAATTAAAAAAAAAGAAGGAAATTAATCCAATGGGGACTGGGCAGCAGGAATAGGCCGCTGCCTATAGGTAATAAAAAAAAAAAAAAAAAAAAAAAAAAAAAAAAAAAAGAAAGAAGGAAATTAATCCAATGGGGACTGGGCAGCAGGAATAGGCCGCTGCCTACTGATAAAAAAAAAAAAAAAAGGAAAAAAAGAAAAAAAGAAGGAAATTAATCCATTGGGGACAGGGCAGCAGGAATAGGCTGCTGCATATAGGTAAAAAAAAAAAAAAAAAAAAGAAGGAAATTAATCCAATGGGGACTGGGCAGCAGGAATAGGCCGCTGCCTATTGAAAAAAAAAGAAAAAAAAAAGAAAAAAAGAAGGAAATTTATCCAATGGGGACCGGGCAGCAGGAATAGGCCGCTGCCTATAGGTTAAAAAAAAAAAAAAAAAAAAAGAAGGAAATTAATCGAATGGGGACTGGGCAGCAGAAATATGCCGCTGCCTATAGGTAAAAAAAAAAAAAAAAAAAAAAAAAGGAAAAAAGAAGGAAATTAATCCAATGGAGACTGGGCAGCAGGACTAGGCCGCTGCCTATAGGTAAAAAAAAAAAAAAAAAAAAAAAAAAAAAAAAAAAAAAAGAAGGAAATTAATCCAATGGGGACTGGGCAGCAGGAATAGGCCGCTGCCTATAGGTAAAAAAAAAAAAAAAAAAAAAAAAAAAAAAAAAAAAAAGAAGAAAATTAATCACATGGTGACTGGGCAGCAGGAATAGGCCGCTGCCTATTGATAAAAAATAAAAAAAAAATAAAAAAATAAAAAAAAAGAAGGAAATTAATCCAATGGGGACTGGGCAGCAGGAATAGGACGCTGCCAATAGCTAAAAAAAAATAATAATAAAATAAAAAAAATAAAAAACAATGGGGACTGGGCAGCAGGAATAGGCCGCTGCCTATTGGTAAAAAAAAAATAAAAAAAAAATAAAAAAAAGAAAAAAAGAAAAAAAGAAGGAAATTAATCCAATGGGGACTGGGCAGCAGGACTAGGCCGCTGCCTATAGGTAAAAAATAAAAATAAAAAATAAAAAATAAAAAAATAAAAAAGAAGAAAATTAATCCAATGGGGACTGGGCAGCATGAATATGCCGCTGCCTATAGGTAAAAAAAAAAAAAAAAAAAAAAAAAAAGTAAAAAAAGAAAAAAAGAAGGAAATTTATCCAGTGGGGACTGGGCAGCAGGACTAGGACGCTGCCTTTAGGTAAAAAAAAAAAAAAAAAAAAAAAAAGTAAAAAAAGAAAAAAAGAAAGAAATTAATCCAATGGGGACTGGGCAACAGGAATAGGCCGCTGCCTATTGATAAAAAATAAAAAAAAGGAAAAAAAGAAAAAAAGAAGGAAATTAATCCAATGGGGACTGGGCAGCAGGAATAGGCCGCTGCCTATAGGTAAAAAAAAAGAAAAAAAAAAGAAAAAAAAAAGAAGGAAATTAATCCAATGGGGACTGGGCAGCAGGAATAGGCCGCTGCCTATAGGTAAAAAAAAAAAAAAAAAAAAAGAAACAAAAGAAAAAAAGAAAAAAAGAAGGAAATTAATCCAATGGGGACTGGGCAGCAGGACTAGGCCGCTGCCTATAGGTAAAAAATAAAAAGAAAAAATAAAAAATAAAAAAATAAAAAAGAAGAAAATTAATCCAATGGGGACTGGCCAGCAGGAATATGTCGCTGCCTATAGGTAAAAAAAAAAAAAAAAAAAAAAAAAAGGAAAAAAAAAAAGGAAAATAAACCAATGGGGACTGGGCAACAGGAATATGCCGCTGCCTATAGGTAAAAAAATAAAAATAAAAAAAAATAAAAAAAAGAAGGAAATTAATCCAATGGGGACTGGGCAGCAGGAATAGGCCGCTGCCTATTGATAAAAAAAAAAAAAAAAAAAAAAAGGAAAAAAAGAAAAAAAGAAGGAAATTAATCCAATGGGGACTGGGCAGCAGGAATAGGACGCTGCCAATAGCTAAAAAAAATAAAATAAAATAAAAAAAATAAAAAACAATGGGGACTGGGCAGGAGGATTAGGTCGCTGCCTATAGGTAAAAAAAAAAATAAGAAAAAAAAATAAAAAAAAGAAAAAAAGAAAAAAAGAAGGAAATTAATCCAATGGGGACTGGGCAGCAGGACTAGGCCGCTGCCTATAGGTAAAAAATAAAAATAAAAAATAAAAAATAAAAAAATAAAAAAGAAGAAAATTAATCCAATGGGGACTGGGCAGCATGAATATGCCGCTGCCTATAGGTAAAAAAAAAAAAAAAAAAAAAAAAAAAAAGTAAAAAAAGAAAAAAAGAAGGAAATTTATCCAATGGGGACTGGGCAGCAGGACTAGGACGCTGCCTTTAGGTAAAAAAAAAAAAAAAAAAAAAAAAAAAAGTAAAAAAGAAAAAAAGAAAGAAATTAATCCAATGGGGACTGGGCAACAGGAATAGGCCGCTGCCTATTGATAAAAAATAAAAAAAAGGAAAAAAAGAAAAAAAGAAGGAAATTAATCCAATGGGGACTGGGCAGCAGGAATAGGCCGCTGCCTATAGGTAAAAAAAAAGAAAAAAAAAAAGAAAAAAAAAAGAAGGAAATTAATCCAATGGGGACTGGGCAGCAGGAATAGACCGCTGCCTATAGGTAAAAAAAAAAAAAAAAAAAAAAAGAAACAAAAGAAAAAAAGAAAAAAAGAAGGAAATTAATCCAATGGGGACTGGGCAGCAGGACTAGGCCGCTGCCTATAGGTAAAAAATAAAAATAAAAAATAAAAAATAAAAAAATAAAAAAGAAGAAAATTAATCCAATGGGGACTGGGCAGCAGGAATATGTCGCTGCCTATAGGTAAAAAAAAAAAAAAAAAAAAAAAAGGAAAATAAACCAATGGGGACTGGGCAACAGGAATATGCCGCTGCCTATAGGTAAAAATAAAAAAATAAAAAAAAAATAAAGGAAATTAAACCAATGGGGACTGGGCAGCAGGAATAGGCCGCTGTCTATTGGTAAAAAAAAATAAAAAAATAAAAAAGTAAAATAAACCAATGGGGACTGGGCAGCAGGAATAGGCCGCTGCCTATAGGTAAAAAAAAAAAAAAAAAAAAAAAAAAAAAAAAAAAAAAAAAAAAAGAGGAAAAAAGAAGGAAATTAATCCAATGGGGACTGGGCAGCAGGAATAGGCCGCTGCCTATAGGTAAAAAATAAAAATAAAAAATAAAAAATAAAAAAAGAAAAATAAACCAATGGGGACTGGGTAGCAGGAATAGGCCGCTGCCTATTGATAAAAAAAAAAAAAAAAAAAAAAGAAAAAAAATAAAAAAAGAAAGAAATTAATCCAATGGGGACTGGGCAGCAGGACTAGGACGCTGCCTTTAGGTAAAATAAAATAAAAAAAAAAAAAAAAGGAAAAAAGAAGGAAATTAATCCAATGGGGACTGGGCAGCAGGAATAGGCCGTTGCCTATTGATAAAAAAAAAAAATAAAAAAAAAAAAAAAAAAAAAAAGAAGGAAAAAAATAAAAAAAGAAAGAAATTAATCCAATGGGGACTGGGCAGCAGGAATAGGCCGCTGCCTATAGGTAAAAAAAAAAAAAAAAAAAAAAAAAAAAGAAACAAATGAAAAAAAGAAAAAAAGAAGGAAATTAATCCAATGGGGACTGGGCAGCAGGACTAGGCCGCTGCCTATAGGTAAAAAATAAAAATAAAAAATAAAAAATAAAAAAATAAAAAAGAAGAAAATTAATCCAATGGGGACTGGGCAGCAGGAATATGTCGCTGCCTATAGGTAAAAAAAAAAAAAAAAAAAAAAAAAGGAAAAAAAAAAAAAGGAAAATAAACCAATGGGGACTGGGCAACAGGAATATGCCGCTGCCTATAGGTAAAAATAAAAAAATAAAAAAAAAATAAAGGAAATTAAACCAATGGGGACTGGGCAGCAGGAATAGGCCGCTGTCTATTGGTAAAAAAAATAAAAAAATAAAAAAGTAAAATAAACCAATGGGGACTGGGCAGCAGGAATAGGC
>CM075769.1:77737689-77747689 GCA_037974665.1 Ehretia macrophylla
AAAAAAAGAAGGAAATTAATCCAATGGAGACTGGGCAGCAGGACTAGGCCGCTGCCTATAGGTAAAAAAAAAAAAAAAAAAAAAAAAAAAAAAAAAAAAAAAAAAGAAGAAAATTAATCCAATGGGGACTGGGCAGCAGGAATAGGCCGCTGCCTATTGATAAAAAATAAAAAAATAAAAAAATAAAAAAAAAGAAGGAAATTAATCCAATGGGGACTGGGCAGCAGGAATAGGACGCTGCCAATAGCTAAAAAAAAAAAAAAAAAAAAAAAAAAAAAAAAAAAAAAAAAAAAACAATGGGGATTGGGCAGCAGGACAAGGCCGCTGCCTATAGGTAAAAAAAAAAAAAAAAAAAAAAAAAAAAGAAAAAAAGAAGGAAATTAATCCAATGGGGACTGGGCAGCAGGAATAGGCCGCTGCCTATAGGTAAAAAATAAAAAATAAAAAATAAAAAATAAAAAAAAAGAAGAAAATTAATCCAATGGGGACTGGGCAGCAGGAATAGGCCGCTGCTTATTGATAAAAAATAAAAAAAAATTAAAAAATAAAAAAAAAGAAGGAAATTAATCCAATGGGGACTGGGCAGCAGGAATAGGACGCTGCCAATAGCTAAAAAAAAAAAAAAAAAAAAAAAAAAAAAAAAAAAAAAAAAAACAATGGCGACTGGGCAGCAGGAATTGGCCGCTGCCTATAGGTAAAAAAAAAAAAAAAAAAAAAAAAAAAAAAAAAAAAAGAAAAAAAGAAGGAAATTAATCCAATGGGGACTGGGCAGCAGGACTAGGCCGCTGCCTATAGGTAAAAAATAAAAATAAAAAATAAAAAATAAAAAAATAAAAAAGAAGAAAATTAATCCAATGGTGACTGGGCAGCATGAATATGCCGCTGCCTATAGGTAAAAAAAAAAAAAAAAAAAAGTAAAAAAAGAAAAAAAGAAGGAAATTTATCCAATGGGGACTGGGCAGCAGAACTAGGACGCTGCCTTTAGGTAAAAAAAGAAAAAAAAAAAAAAAAAAAAAAAAAAAAAAAGAAGGAAATTAATCCAATTGGGACTGGGCAGCAGGAATAGGCCGCTGCCTATTGATAAAAAATAAAAAATAAAAATAAAAATAAAAAAAAGGAAAAAAAGAAAAAAAGAAGGAAATTAATCCAATGGGGACTGGGCAGCAGGAATAGGCCGCTGCCTATAGGTAAAAAAAAAGAAAAAAAAAAGAAAAAAAAAAAGAAGGAAATTAATCCAATGGGGACTGGGCAGCAGGAATAGGCCGCTGCCTATAGGTAAAAAAAAAAAAAAAAAAAAAAACAAAAGAAAAAAAGAAAAAAAGAAGGAAATTAATCCAATGGGGACTGGGCAGCAGGACTAGGCCGCTGCCTATAGGTAAAAAATAAAAATAAAAAATAAAAAATAAAAAAATAAAAAAGAAGAAAATTAATCCAATTGGGACTGAGCAGGAGGTATAGGGCGTTGCCTATAGGGAAAAAAAAAAAAATAAAAAAAAAAAAAAGAAAAAAAAAAAGGAAAATATTATGGGGAATGGGCAGCAGGAATAGGCCGCTGCCTATACGTAAAAAATAAAAATAAATAAATAAAGGAAATTAAACCAATGGGGACAGGGGAGCAGGAATAGGCCGCTGCCTATTGGTAAAAAAAAATAAAAAAATAAAAAAGTAAAATAAACCAATGGGGACTGGCCAGCAGGAATAGGCCGCTGCCTATAGGTAAAAAAAAAAAAAAAAAAAAAAAAGAAGGAAAAAAATAAAAAAAGAAAGAAATTAATCCAATGGGGACTGGGCAGCAGGACTAGGACGCTGCCTTTAGGTAAAAAAAAAAAAAAAAAAAAAAAAAGAAAAAGAAGGAAATTAATCCAATGGGGACTGGGCAGCAGGAATAGGCCGCTGCCTATAGGTAAAAAAAAAGAAAAAAAAAAAGAAAAAAAAAGAAGGAAATTAATCCAATGGGGACTGGGCAGCAGGAATAGGCCGCTGCCTATAGGTAAAAAAAAAAAAAAAAAAGAAACAAAAGAAAAAAAGAAAAAAAGAAGGAAATTAATCCAATGGGGACTGGGCAGCAGGACTAGGCCGCTGCCTATAGGTAAAAAATAAAAATAAAAAATAAAAAATAAAAAAATAAAAAAGAAGAAAATTAATCCAATGGGGACTGGGCAGCAGGAATATGCCGCTGCCTATAGGTAAAAAAAAAAAAAAAAAAAAAAAAGGAAAAAAAAAAAAAAAGGAAAATAAACCAATGGGGACTGGGCAGCAGGAATATGCCGCTGCCTATAGGTAAAAAATAAAAAAATAAAAAAAAATAAAGGAAATTAAACCAATGGGGACTGGGCAGCAGGAATAGGCCGCTGCCTATTGTTAAAAAAAAATAAAAAAATAAAAAAGTAAAATAAACCAATGGGGACTGGGCAGCAGGAATAGGCCGCTGCCTATAGGTAAAAAAAAAAAAAAAAAAAAAAAAAAAAAAAAAAAAGCGGAAAAAAGAAGGAAATTAATCCAATGGGGACTGGGCAGCAGGAATAGGCAGCTGCCTATAGGTAAAAAATAAAAATAAAAAATAAAAAATAAAAAAAGGAAAATAAACCAATGGGGACTGGGTAGCAGGAATAGGCCGTTGCCTATTGATAAAAAAAAAAAAAAAAAAAAAGAAGGAAAAAAATAAAAAAAGAAAGAAATTAATCCAATGGGGACTGGGCAGCAGGACTAGGCCGCTGCCTATAGGTAAAAAATAAAAATAAAAAATAAAAAATAAAAAAATAAAAAAGAAGAAAATTAATCCAATGGGGACTGGGCAGCAGGAATATGCCGCTGCCTATAGGTAAAAAAAAAAAAAAAAAAAAAAAAAAGGAAAAAAAAAAAAAGGAAAATAAACCAATGGGGACTGGGCAGCAGGAATATGCCGCTGCCTATAGGTAAAAAATAAAAAATAAAAAAAAATAAAGGAAATTAAACCAATGGGGACTGGGCAGCAGGAATAGGCCGCTGCCTATTGGTAAAAAAAAATAAAAAAATAAAAAAGTAAAATAAACCAATGGGGACTGGGCAGCAGGAATAGGCCGCTGCCTATAGGTAAAAAAAAAAAAAAAAAAAAAAAAAAAAAAAAAAAAAAAAAGAGGAAAAAAGAAGGAAATTAATCCAATGGGGACTGGGCAGCAGGAATAGGCCGCTGCCTATAGGTAAAAAATAAAAATAAAAAATAAAAAATAAAAAAAGGAAAATAAACCAATGGGGACTGGGTAGCAGGAATAGGCCGCTGCCTATTGATAAAAAAAAAAAAAAAAAAAAAAAAAAAAAAAAAAAAAAGAAGGAAAAAAATAAAAAAAGAAAGAAATTAATCCAATGGGGACTGGGCAGCAGGACTAGGACGCTGCCTTTAGGTAATAAAAAAAAAAAAAAAAAAAAAAAAAAAAAAAAAAAAGAAGGAAATTAATCCAATGGGGACTGGGCAGCAGGAATAGGCCGCTGCCTATTGATAAAAAATAAAAAATAAAAATAAAAATAAAAAAAAGGAAAAAAAGAAAAAAAGAAGGAAATTAATCCAATGGGGACTGGGCAGCAGGAATAGGCCGCTGCCTATAGGTAAAAAAAAAGAAAAAAAAAAGAAAAAAAAAAGAAGGAAATTAATCCAATGGGGACTGGGCAGCAGGAATAGACCGCTGCCTATAGGTAAAAAAAAAAAAAAAAAAAAAGAAACAAAAGAAAAAAAGAAAAAAAGAAGGAAATTAATCCAATGGAGACTGGGCAGCAGGACTAGGCCGCTGCCTATAGGTAAAAAATAAAAATAAAAAATAAAAAAATAAAAAAATAAAAAAGAAGAAAATTAATCCAATGGGGACTGGGCAGCAGGAATATGCCGCTGCCTATAGGTAAAAAAAAAAAAAAAAAAAAAAAAAAAGGAAAAAAAAAAAAAGGAAAATAAACCAATGGGGACTGGGCAGCAGGAATATGCCGCTGCCTATAGGTAAAAAATAAAAAAAATAAAAAAAACTAAAGGAAATTAAACCAATGGGGACTGGGCAACAGGAATAGGCCGCTGCCTATTGTTAAAAAAAAATAAAAAAATAAAAAAGTAAAATAAACCAATGGGGACTGGGCAGCAGGAATAGGCCGCTGCCTATAGGTAAAAAAAAAAAAAAAAAAAAAAAAAAAAAAAAAAGAGGAAAAAAGAAGGAAATTAATCCAATGGGGACTGGGCAGAAGGAATAGGCCGCTGCCTATAGGTAAAAAATAAAATTAAAAAATAAAAAATAAAAAAAGGAAAATAAACCAATGGGGACTGGGTAGCAGGAATAGGCCGCTGCCTATTGATAAAAAAAAAATAAAAAAAAAAAAAATAAATAAAAAAAGAAGGAAAAAAATAAAAAAAGAAAGAAATTAATCCAATGGGGACTGGGCAGCAGGACTAGGACGCTGCCTTTAGGTAAAAAAAAAAAAAAAAAAAAAAAAAAAAAGAAGAAAATTAATCCAATGGGGACTGGGCAGCAGGAATAGGCCGCTGCCTATTGATAAAAAATAAAAAAAAATAAAAAAATAAAAAAAAAAGAAGGAAATTAATCCAATGGGGACTGGGCAGCAGGAATAGGCCGCTGCCTATAGGTAAAAAAAAAAAAAAAGAAGGAAATTAATCCAATGGGGACTGGGCAGCAGAAATAGGCCGCTGCCTATAGGTAAAAAAAAAATATAAAAAATAAAAAAAAAAAAAAAGAAGGAAATTAATCCAATGGGGACTGGGCAGCAGGAATAGGCCGCTGCCTATTGATAAAAAAAAAAAAAAAAAAAAGGAAAAAAAGAAAAAAAGAAGGAAATTAATCCAATGGGGACTGGGCAGCAGGAATAGGCCGCTGCATATAGGTAAAAAAAAAAAAAAAAAAAAAAGAAGGAAATTAATCCAATGGGGACTGGGCAGCAGGAATAGGCCGCTGCCTATTGAAAAAAAAAAAAAAAAAAAAAAAAAGAAGGAAATTTATCCAATGGGGACCGGGCAGCAGGAATAGGCCGCTGCCTATAGGTTAAAAAAAAAAAAAAAAAAAAAAAAAAAAAAAAAGAAGGAAATTAATCCAATGGGGACTGGGCAGCAGGACTAGGACGCTGCCTATTGGTAAAAAAAAATAAAAAAATAAAAAAGTAAAATAAACCAATGGGGACTGGGCAGCAGGAATAGGCCGTTGCCTATAGGTAAAACAAAAAAAAAAAAAAAAAAAAAGATGGAAATTAATCCAATGGGGTCTGGGCAGCAGGAATAGGCCGCTGCCTATTGATAAAAAATAAAAAATAAAAATAAAAATAAAAAAAAGGAAAAAAAGAAAAAAACAAGGAAATTAATCCAATGGGGACTGGGCAGCAGGAATAGGCCGCTGCCTATTGATAAAAAATAAAAAATAAAAATAAAAATAAAAAAAAGGAAAAAAAGAAAAAAAGAAGGAAATTAATCCAATGGGGACTGGGCAGCAGGAATAGGCCGCTGCCTATAGGTAAAAAAAAAGAAAAAAAAAGGAAAAAAAAAAGATGGAAATTAATCCAATGGGGACTGGGCAGCAGGAATAGGCCGCTGCCTATAGGTAAAAAAAAAAAAAAAAAAAGAAACAAAAGAAAAAAAGAAAAAAAGAAGGAAATTAATCCAATGGAGACTGGGCAGCAGGACTAGGCCGCTGCCTATAGGTAAAAAATAAAAATAAAAAATAAAAAATAAAAAAATAAAAAAGAAGAAAATTAATCCAATGGGGACTGGGCAGCAGGAATATGCCGCTGCCTATAGGTAAAAAAAAAAAAAAAAAAAAAAAAAAAGGAAAAAAAAAAAAAAAGGAAAATAAACCAATGGGGACTGGGCAGCAGGAATATGCCGCTGCCTATAGGTAAAAAATAAAAAAATAAAAAAAAAATAAAGGAAATTAAACCAATGGGGACTGGGCAGCAGGATTAGGCCGCTGCCTATTGTTAAAAAAAAATAAAAAAATAAAAAAGTAAAATAAACCAATGGGGACTGGGCAGCAGGAATAGGCCGCTGCCTATAGGTAAAAAAAAAAAAAAAAAAAAAAAAAAAAAAAAAAAAAAAAAAAAAAAGAGGAAAAAAGAAGGAAATTAATCCAATGGGGACTGGGCAGCAGGAATAGGCCGCTGCCTATAGGTAAAAAATAAAAATAAAAAATAAAAAATAAAAAAAGGAAAATAAACCAATGGGGACTGGGTAGCAGGAATAGGCCGCTGCCTATTGATAAAAAAAAAAAAAAAAGAAGGAAAAAAATAAAAAAAGAAAGAAATTAATCCAATGGGGACTGGGCAGCAGGACTAGGACGCTGCCTTTAGGTAAAAAAAAAAAAAAAAAAAAAAAAAAAAAAAAAAAAAAAAAGAAGAAAATTAATCCAATGGGGACTGGGCAGCAGGAATAGGCCGCTGCCTATTGATAAAAAATAAAAAAAAATAAAAAAATAAAAAAAAGAAGCAAATTAATCCAATGGGGACTAGGCAGCAGGAATAGGCCGCTGCCTATAGGTAAAAAAAAAAAAAAAAAAGAAGGAAATTAATCCAATGGTGACTGGGCAGCAGGAATAGGCCGCTGCCTATAGGTAAAAAAAAAAAAAAAAAAAAAAAAAAAAAAAAAAAAAAAAAAAATGAAGGAAATTAATCCAATTGGGACTGGGCAGCAGGAATAGGCCGCTACCTATTGATAAAAAAAAAAAAAAAAAAAAAACGAAAAAAAGAAAAAAAGAAGGAAATTAATCCAATGGGGACTGGGCAGCAGGAATAGGCCGCTGCATATAGGTAAATAAAATAAAAAAGGAGGAAATTAAACCAATGGGGACTGGGCAGCAGGAATAGGCCGCTGCCTATTGAAAAAAAAAAAAAAAAGAAAAAAAGAAGGAAATTTATCCAATGGGGACCGGGCAGCAGGAATAGGCCGCTGCCTATAGGTTAAAAAAAAAAAAAAAAAAAAAAAAAAAGAAGGAAATTAATCCAATGGGGACTGGGCAGCAGGACTAGGACGCTGCCTATTGGTAAAAAAAAATAAAAAAATAAAAAAGTAAAATAAACCAATGGGGACTGGGCAGCAGGAATAGGCCGCTGCCTATAGGTAAAACAAAAAAAAAAAAAAAAAAAAAAAAAGATGGAAATTAATCCAATGGGGTCTGGGCAGCAGGAATAGGCCGCTGCCTATTGATAAAAAATAAAAAATAAAAATAAAAATAAAAAAAAGGAAAAAAAGAAAAAAAGAAGGAAATTAATCCAATGGGGACTGGGCAGCAGGAATAGGCCGCTGCCTATAGGTAAAAAATAAAAATAAAAAATAAAAAATAAAAAAAGGAAAATAAACCAATGGGGACTGGGTAGCAGGAATAGGCCGCTGCCTATTGATAAAAAAAAAAAAAAAAAAAAAAAAAAAGAAGGAAAAAAATAAAAAAAGAAAGAAATTAATCCAATGGGGACTGGGCAGCAGGAATAGGCCGCTGCCTATAGATTAAAAAAAAAAAAAAACAAAAAAACAAAAAAAACAAAAAAAAAAAGGAAAAAAGAAGGAAATTAATCCAATGGGGACTGGGCAGCAGGAATAGGCCGCTGCCTATAGGTAAAAAAAAAAAAAAAACAAAAAACAAAAAACAAAAAAAAAGGAAAAAAGAAGAAAATTAATCCAATGGGGACTGGGCAGCAGGAATAGGCCGCTGCCTATAGATTAAAAAAAAAAAAAAAAAAACAAAAAAAACAAAAAAAACAAAAAAAACAAAAAAAAAAAGGAAAAAAGAAGGAAATTAATCCAATGGGGACTGGGCAGCAGGAATAGGACGCTGCCTATAGGTAAAAAAAAAAAAAAAAAAAAAAAAAAAAAAAAAAAAAGAAAAAAAATTTATCCAATGGGGACTGGGCAGCAGGACTAGGACGCTGCCTTTAGGTAAAAAAAAAAAAAAAAAAAAAAAAAAAAAAAAAAAAAAAAAAGAAGGAAATTAATCCAATGGGGTCTGGGCAGGAGGAATAGGCCGCTGCCTATTGATAAAAAATAAAAAATAAAAATAAAAATAAAAAAAAGGAAAAAAAGAAAAAAAGAAGGAAATTAATCCAATGGGGACTGGGCAGCAGGAATAGGCCGCTGCCTATAGGTAAAAAAAAATAAAAAAAAAAGAAAAAAAAAGAAGGAAATTAATCCAATGGGGACTGGGCAGCAGGAATAGGCCGCTGCCTATAGGTAAAAAAAAAAAAAAGAAAAAAAGGAAAAAAAGAAAAAAAGAAGGAAATTAATCCAATGGGGATTGGGCAGCAGAACTAGGCTGCTGCCTATAGGTAAAAAATAAAAATAAAAAATAAAAAATAAAAAAATAAAAAAGAAGAAAATTAATCCAATGGGGACTGGGCAGCAGGAATATGCCGCTGCCTATAGGTAAAAAAAAAAAAAAAAAAAAAAAAAGAAAAAAAAAAAAAAAGGAAAATAAACCAATGGGGACTGTGCACCAGGAATATGCCGCTGCCTATAGGTAAAAATAAAAAAATAAAAAAAAATAAAGGAAATTAAACCAATGGAGACTGGGCAGCAGGAATAGGCCGCTGCCTATTGGTAAAAAAAAATAAAAAAATAAAAAAGTAAAATAAACCAATGGGGACTGGGCAGCAGGAATAGGCCGCTGCCTATAGGTAAAAAAAAAAAAAAAAAAAAAAAAAAAAAAAAAAAAAAAAAAAAAGAGGAAAAAAGAAGGAAAAAAAGAAAAAAAGAAGGAAATTAATCCAATGGGGACTGGGCAGCAGGAATAGGCCGCTGCCTATAGGTAAAAAAAAAAAAAAAAAAAAAAAAAAAGAAGGAAATTAATCCAATGCGGACTGGGCAGCAGGAATAGGCCGCTGCCTAGAGGTAAAAAAAAAAAAAAAAAAAAAAAAAAAAAAAAAGAAGGAAATTAATCCAATGGGGACTGGGCAGCAGGAATAGGTCGCTGCCTATAGGTAAAAAAAAAAAAATAAAAAAAAAATAAAGAAGGAAATTAATCCAATGGGGACTGGGCAGCAGGAATAGGCCGCTGCCTATTGATAAAAAAAAAAAAATGGAAAAAAAGAAAAAAAGAAGGAAATTAATCCAATGGGGACTGGGCAGCAGGAATAGGCTGCTGCATATAGGTAAAAAAAAAAAAAAAAAAAGAAGGAAATTAATCCAATGGGGACTGGGCAGCAGGAATAGGCCGCTGCCTATTGAAAAAAAAAAAAAAAAAAAAAGAAAAAAAGAAGGAAATTTATCCAATGGGGACCGGGCAGCAGGAATAGGCCGCTGCCTATAGGTTAAAAAAAAAAAAAAAAAAAAAGAAGGAAATTAATCGAATGGGGACTGGGCAGCAGAAATATGCCGCTGCCTATAGGTAAAAAAAAAAAAAAAAAAAAAAAGGAAAAAAGAAGGAAATTAATCCAATGGAGACTGGGCAGCAGGACTAGGCCACTGCCTATAGCTAAAAAAAAAAAAAAAAAAAAAAAAAAAAAAAAAAAAAAAGAAAATTAATCCAATGGTGAATGGGCAGCAGGAATAGGCCGCTGCCTATTGATAAAAAATAAAAAAATAATAAAAAAATAAAAAAAAGAAGGAAATTAATCCAATGGGGACTGGGCAGCAGGAATAGGACGCTGCCAATAGCTAAAAAAAAATAATAATAAAAAAAATAATAATAAAAAACAATGGGGACTGGGCAGCAGGAATAGGCCGCTGCCTATAGGTAAAAAAAAAAAAAAAAAAAAAAGAAACAAAAGAAAAAAAGAAAAAAAGAAGGAAATTAATCCAATGGGGACTGGGCAGCAGGACTAGGCCGCTGCCTATAGGTAAAAAATAAAAATAAAAAATAAAAAATAAAAAAATAAAAAAGAAGAAAATTAATCCAATGGGGACTGGGCAGCAGGAATATGCCGCTACCTATAGGTAAAAAAAAAAAAAAAAAAAGGAAAAAAAAAAAAAGGAAAATAAACCAATGGGGACTGGGCAACAGGAATATGCCGCTGCCTATAGGTAAAAAATAAAAAATAAAAAAAAAATAAAGGAAAT
>CM075769.1:77752689-77757689 GCA_037974665.1 Ehretia macrophylla
AAATAAAAATAAAAAATAAAAAATAAAAAAACGAAAATAAACCAATGGGGACTGGGTAGCAGGAATAGGCCGCTGCCTATTGATAAAAAAAAAAAAAAAAAAAAAAAAAAAAGAAGGAAAAAAATAAAAAAAGAAAGAAATTAATCCAATGGGGACTGGGCAGCAGGACTAGGACGCTGCCTTTAGGTAAAAAAAAAAAAAAAAAAAAAAAAAAAAAAAAAAAAAAGAAGAAAATTAATCCAATGGGGACTGGGCAGCAGGAATAGGCCGCTGCCTATTGATAAAAAATAAAAAAAAAAATAAAAAAATAAAAAAAAGAAGGAAATTAATCCAATGGGGACTGGGCAGCAGGAATAGGCCGCTGCCTATAGGTAAAAAAAAAAAAAAAAGAAGGAAATTAATCCAATAGGGACTGGGCAGCAGGAATAGGCCGCTGCCTATAGGTAAAAAAAAAAAAAAAAAAAAAAAAGAAGGAAATTAATCCAATGGGGACTGGGCAGCAGGAATAGGCCGCTGCCTATTGATAAAAAAAAAAACAAAAAAACAAAAAAAAAAAGGAAAAAAGAAGGAAATTAATCCAATGGGGAATGGGCAACAGGAATAGGCCGCTGCCTATAGGTTTAAAAAAAAAAAAAAAAAAAAAAGAAAAAAAGAAAAAGAAGGAAATTAATCCAATGGGGACTGGGCAGCAGGAATAGGCCGCTGCCTATTGATAAAAAATAAAAAATAAAAATAAAAATAAAAAAAAAGGAAAAAAAGAAAAAAAGAAGGAAATTAATCCAATGGGGACTGGGCAGCAGAAATAGGCCGCTGCCTATAGGTAAAAATAAAAAAAAATAAAAAATAAAAAAAATAAAAAAAAAGAAGGAAAAAACGAAAAAAAGAAAGAAATTAATCCAATGGGGACTGGGCAGCAGGACTAGGTCGGTGCCTTTAGGTAAAAAAAAAAAAAAAAAAAAAAAAAGAAAAAAAAAAAAAGAAAAAAAAAAAAAAAAAAAAAAACAAAAAAAAAAATGGAAAAAAAGAAAAAAACAAGGAAATTAATCCAATGGGGACTGGGCAGCAGGACTAGACCGCTGCCTATAGATAAAAAATAAAAAAAAATAAAAAATAAAAAAAATAAAAAAAAGAAGGAAAAAAAGAAAAAAAGAAAGAAATTAATCCAATGGGGACTGGGCAGCAGGACTAGGACGCTGCCTTTAGGTAAAAAAAAAAAAAAAAAAACAAAAAAGAAAAAAAGGGAAAAAGAAGGAAATTAATCCAATGGGGACTGGGCAGCAGGAATAGGTCGGTGCCTATAGGTAAAAAAAAAAAAAAACAAAAAAAAAAAAACAAAAAAAAAAAAGAAAAAAACAAAAAAAGAAGGAAATTAATCCAATGGGGACTGGGCAGCAGGACTAGGCCGTTGCCTATAGGTAAAAAATAAAAATAAAAAATAAAAAATAAAAAAATAAAAAAGAAGAAAATTAATCCAATGGTGACTGGGCAGCATGAATATGCCGCTGCCTATAGGTAAAAAAAAAAAAAAAAAAAAAAAAAATTAAAAAAAGAAAAAAAGAAGGAAATTTATCCAATGGGGACTGGGCAGCAGGACTAGGACGCTGCCTTTAGGTAAAAAAAAAAAAAAAAAAAAAAAAAAAAAAAAAAAAAAAAAAAAGAAGGAAATTAATCCAATGGGGACTGGGCAGCAGGAATAGGCCGCTGCCTATTGATAAAAAATAAAAAATAAAAATAAAAATAAAAAAAAGGAAAAAAAGAAAAAAAGAAGGAAATTAATCCAATGGGGACTGGGCAGCAGGAATAGGCCGCTGCCTATAGGTAAAAAAAAAGAAAAAAAAAAGAAAAAAAAAAGAAGGAAATTAATCCAATGGGGACTGGGCAGCAGGAATAGGCCGCTGCCTATAGGTAAAAAAAAAAAAAAAAAAAGAAACAAAAGAAAAAAAGAAAAAAAGAAGGAAATTAATCCAATGGGGACTGGGCAGCAGAACTAGGCCGCTGCCTATAGGTAAAAAATAAAAATAAAAAATAAAAAATAAAAAAATAAAAAAGAAGAAAATTAATCCAATGGGGACTGGGCAGCAGGAATATGCCGCTGCCTATAGGTAAAAAAAAAAAAAAAAAAGGAAAAAAAAAAAAAGGAAAATAAACCAATGGGGACTGGGCAGCAGGAATATGCCGCTGCCTATATGTAAAAAAAAAAATAAAAAAAAAATAAAGGAAATTAAACCAATGGGGATTGGGCAGCAGGAATAGGCCGCTGCCTATTGGTAAAAAAAAATAAAAAAATAAAAAAGTAAAATAAACCAATGCGGACTGGCCAGCAGGAATAGGCCGCTGCTTATAGGTAAAAATAAAAAAATAAAAAAAAGAAGGAAAAAAATAAAAAAAGAAAGAAATTAATCCAATGGGGACTGGGCAGCAGGACTAGGACGCTGCCTTTAGGTAAAAAAAAAAAAAAAAAAAAAAAAAAAAAAAAGAAGGAAATTAATCCAATGGGGACTGGGCAGCAGGAATAGGCCGCTGCCTATTGATAAAAAATAAAAAATAAAAATAAAAATAAAAAAAAGGAAAAAAAGAAAAAAAGAAGGAAATTAATCCAATGGGGACTGGGCAGCAGGAATAGGCCGCTGCCTATAGGTAAAAAAAAAGAAAAAAAAAAGAAAAAAAAAGAAGGAAATTAATCCAATGGGGACTGGGCAGCAGGAATAGGCCGCTGCCTATAGGTAAAAAAAAAAAAAAAAAAAAGAAACAAAAGAAAAAAAGAAAAAAAGAAGGAAATTAATCCAATGGGGACTGGGCAGCAGGACTAGGCCGCTGCCTATAGGTAAAAAATAAAAATAAAAAATAAAAAATAAAAAAATAAAAAAGAAGAAAATTAATCCAATGGGGACTGGGCAGCAGGAATATGCCGCTGCCTATAGATAAAAAAAAAAAAAAAAAAAAGGAAAAAAAAAAAAAGGAAAATAAACCAATGGGGACTGGGCAGCAGGAATATGCCGCTGCCTATAGGTAAAAAATAAAAAAATAAAAAAAAATAAAGGAAATTAAACCAATGGGGACAGGGCAGCAGGAATAGGCTGCTGCCTATTGTTAAAAAAAAATAAAAAAATAAAAAAGTAAAATAAACCAATGGGGACTGGGCAGCAGGAATAGGCCGCTGCCTATAGGTAAAAAAAAAAAAAAAAAAAAAAAAAAAAAAAAAAAAAAAAAAAAGAGGAAAAAAGAAGGAAATTAATCCAATGGGGACTGGGCAGCAGGAATAGGCAGCTGCCTATAGGTAAAAAATAAAAATAAAAAATAAAAAATAAAAAAAGGAAAATAAACCAATGGGGACTGGGTAGCAGGAATAGGCCGCTGCCTATTGATAAAAAAAAAAAAAAAAAAAAAAAAGAAGGAAAAAAATAAAAAAAGAAAGAAATTAATCCAATGGGGACTGGGCAGCAGGACTAGGACGCTGCCTTTAGGTAAAAAAAAAAAAAAAAAAAAAAAAAAAAAAGAAGAAAATTAATCCAATGGGGACTGGGCAGCAGGAATAGGCCGCTGCCTATTGATAAAAAATAAAAAAAAAATAAAAAAATAAAAAAAAAGAAGGAAATTAATCCAATGGGGACTGGGCAGCAGGAATAGGCCGCTGCCTATAGGTAAAAAAAAAAAAAAAAGAAGGAAATTAATCCAATGGGGACTGGGCAGCAGGAATAGGCCGCTGCCTATAGATAAAAAAAAAAAAAAAAAAAAAAAAAAAAAAAAAAAAAAAGAAAGAAGGAAATTAATCCAATGGGGACTGGGCAGCAGGAATAGGCCGCTGCCTATTGATAAAAAAAAAAAAAAAGGAAAAAAAGAAAAAAAGAAGGAAATTAATCCAATGGGGACTGGGCAGCAGGAATAGGCTGCTGCATATAGGTAAAAAAAAAAAAAAAAAAAGAAGGAAATTAATCCAATGGGGACTGGGCAGCAGGAATAGGCCGCTGCCTATTGAAAAAAAAAAAAAAAAAAAGAAAAAAAGAAGGAAATTTATCCAATGGGGACCGGGCAGCAGGAATTGGCCGCTGCCTATAGTTTAAAAAAAAAAAAAAAAAAGAAGGAAATTAATCGAATGGGGACTGGGCAGCAGAAATATGCCGCTGCCTATAGGTAAAAAAAAAAAAAAAAAAAAAAAAGGAAAAAAGAAGGAAATTAATCCAATGGAGACTGGGCAGCAGGACTAGGCCGCTGCCTATAGGTAAAAAAAAAAAAAAAAAAAAAAAAAAAAAAAAAAAAAAAAAAAAAAAAAAAAAAAAAGAAAAAAAGAAGAAAATTAATCCAATGGTGACTGGGCAGCAGGAATAGGCCGCTGCCTATTGATTAAAAATAAAAAAAAAATAAAAAAATAAAAAAAAGAAGGAAATTAATCCAATGGGGACTGGGCAGCAGGAATAGGACGCTGCCAATAGCTAAAAAAAAAAAAAAAAAAAAAAAAAAAAAAAAAAAAAAAAAAAAACAATGGGGACTGGGCAGCAGCAATAGGCCGCTGCCTATAGGTAAAAAAAAAAATAAAAATAAAAATAAAAAAAAGAAAAAAAGAAAAAAAGAAGGAAATTAATCCAATGGGGACTGGGCAGCAGGACTAGGCCGCTGCCTATAGGTAAAAAATAAAAATAAAAAATAAAAAATAAAAAAATAAAAAAGAAGAAAATTAATCCAATGGGGACTGGGCAGCAGGAATATGCCTCTGCCTATAGGTAAAAAAAAAAAAAAAAAAAAAAAAAGGAAAAAAAAAAAAAGGAAAATAAACCAATGGGGACTGGGCAGCAGGAATATGCCGCTGCCTATAGGTAAAAAAAAAAATAAAAAAAAAAAAAAAAAAAAAAAAAAAAAAAAAAGAGGAAAAAAGAAGGAAATTAATCCAATGGGGACTGGGCAGCAGGAATAGGCCGCTGCCTATAGGTAAAAAATAAAAATAAAAAATAAAAAATAAAAAAAGGAAAATAAACCAATGGGGACTGGGTAGCAGGAATAGGCCG
>CM075769.1:77762689-77765189 GCA_037974665.1 Ehretia macrophylla
GGCAGCAGGAATATGCCGCTGCCTATAGGTAAAAAAAAAAAAAAAAAAAAAAAAAAAAAAAAAAAAAAAAAAAAAAAAAAAAAAAAAAAAAAGAGGAAAAAAAAAGGAAATTAATCCAATGGGGACTGGGCAGCAGGAATAGGCCGCTGCCTATAGGTAAAAAATAAAAATAAAAAATTAAAAATAAAAAAAGGAAAATAAACCAATGGGGACTGGGTAGCAGGAATAGGCCGCTGCCTATTGATAAAAAAAAAAAAAAAAAGAAGGAAAAAAAAAAAAGAAAGAAATTAATCCAATGGGGACTGGGCAGCAGGACTAGGACGCTGCCTTTAGGTAAAAAAAAAAAAAAAAAAAAAAAAAAAAAAAAAAGAAAAAAAAAAGAAGGAAATTAATCCAATGGGGACTGGGCAGCAGGAATAGGCCGCTGCCTATTGATAAAAAATAAAAAATAAAAATAAAAATAAAAAAAAGGAAAAAAAGAAAAAAAGAAGGAAATTAATCCAATGGGGACTGGGCAGCAGGAATAGGCCGCTGCCTATAGGTAAAAAAAAAAGAAAAAAAAAAGAAAAAAAAAAGAAGGAAATTAATCCAATGGGGACTGGGCAGCAGGAATAGGCAGCTGCCTATAGGTAAAAAAAAAAAAAAGAACAAAAGAAAAATAGAAAAAAAGAAAGAAAATAATCCAAAGGGGACAGGGGAGGAGGACTAGGCCGCTGCCTATAGGTAAAAAATAAAAATAAAAAATAAAAAATAAAAAAATAAAAAAGAAGAAAATTAATCCAATGGGGACTGGGCAGCAGGAATATGCCTCTGCCTATAGGTAAAAAAAAAAAAAAAAAAAAAAAAAGGAAAAAAAAAAAAAAGGAAAATAAACCAATGGGGACTGGGCAGCAGGAATATGCCGCTGCCTATAGGTAAAAAAAAAATAATAATAATAATAAAGGAAATTAAACCAATGGGGACTGGGCAGCAGGAATAGGCCGCTGCCTATTGGTAAAAAAAAATAAAAAAAATAAAAAAGTAAAATAAACCAATGGGGACTGGCCAGCAGGAATAGGCCGCTGCCTATAGGTAAAAAAAAAAAAAAAAAAAAAAAGTAGGAAAAAAATAAAAAAAGAAAGAAATTAATCCAATGGGGACTGGGCAGCAGGACTAGGACGCTGCCTTTAGGTAAAAAAAAAAAAAAAAAAAAAAAAAAAAGAAGGAAATTAATCCAATGGGGACTGGGCAGCAGGAATAGGCCGCTGCCTATTGATAAAAAATAAAAAATAAAAATAAAAATAAAAAAAAGGAAAAAAAGAAAAAAAGAAGGAAATTAATCCAATGGGGACTGGGCAGCAGGAATAGGCCGCTGCCTATAGGTAAAAAAAAAGAAAAAAAAAAGAAAAAAAAAGAAGGAAATTAATCCAATGGGGACTGGGCAGCAGGAATAGGCCGCTGCCTATAGGTAAAAAAAAAAAAAAAAAAAGAAACAAAAGAAAAAAAGAAAAAAAGATGGAAATTAATCCAATGGGGACTGGGCAGCAGGACTAGGCCGCTGCCTATAGGTAAAAAATAAAAATAAAAAATAAAAAATAAAAAAATAAAAAAGAAGAAAATTAATCCAATGGGGACTGGGCAGCAGGAATATTCCGCTGCCTATAGGTAAAAAAAAAAAAAAAAAAAAAAAAGGAAAAAAAAAAAAAGGAAAATAAACCAATGGGGACTGGGCAGCAGAAATATGCCGCTGCCTATAGGTAAAAAATAAAAAAATAAAAAAAAATAAAGGAAATTAAACCAATGGGGACTGGGCAGCAGGAATAGGCCGCTGCCTATTGATAAAAAAAAAAATAAAAAAAAAATAAAAAAAGAAGGAAAAAAATAAAAAAAGAAAGAAATTAATCCAATGGGGACTGGGCAGCAGGACTAGGACGCTGCCTTTAGGTAAAAAAATAAAAAAATAAAAAAAAATAAAAAAAAAAAGAAGAAAATTAATCCAATGGGGACTGGGCAGCAGGAATAGGCCGCTGCCTATTGATAAAAAATAAAAAAAAATAAAAAAATAAAAAAAAAGAAGGAAATTAATCCAATGGGGACTGGGCAGCAGGAATAGGCCGCTGCCTATAGGTAAAAAAAAAAAAAAAAAAAGGAAATTAATCCAATGGGGACTGGGCAGCAGGAATAGGCCGCTGCCTATAGGTAAAAAAAAAAAAAAAAAAAAAAAAAAAAAAAAAAAAAAAAAAAAAAAGAAAGAAGGAAATTAATTCAATGGGGACTGGGCAGCAGGACTAGGCCGCTGCCTATTGATAAAAATAAAAATAAAAAAAAAAGGAAAAAAAGAAAAAAAGAAGGAAATTAATCCAATGGGGACTGGGCAGCAGGAATAGGCTGCTGCATATAGGTAAAAAAAAAAAAGAAGGAAATTAATCCAATGGGGACTGGGCAGCAGGAATAGGCCGCTGCCTATTGAAAAAAAAAAAAAAAAAAGAAAAAAAGAAGGAAATTTATCCAATGGGGACCG
>CM075769.1:77812689-77817689 GCA_037974665.1 Ehretia macrophylla
TAAACCAATGGGGTTTGGGCAGCAGGACTAGGCCGCTACCTATAGGTAAAAAAAATAAAAAAATAAAAAAATAAAAATAAAAAAAGAAGGAAATTAAACCAATGGAGACTGGGCTGCAGGACTAGGCCGCAGCCTATAGGTAAAAAAAAAAAAAAAAAAAAGGAAATTAAACCAATGGGGTTTGGGCAGCAGGAATAGGCCGCTGCCTATATGCAGCAGGACTAGGCCGCTGCCTATAGGTAAAAAAAAAAAAAAAAAAGAAAAAAAAAAAAAAAAAGAAGGAAATTAAACCAATGGGGTTTGGGCAGCAGGACTAGGCTGCTGCCTATAGGTATAAAAAAAAAAAAAAAAAAAAAAAAAAAAGAAGGAAATTAAACCAATGGGGACTGGGCAGCAGGTCTAGGCCGCTGCCTATAGGTAATAAAAAAAAAAAAAGAAGAAGGAAATTAAACCAATGGGGTTTGGGTAGCAGGTCTAGGCCGCTGCCTATAGGTAAAAAAAAAAAAAAAAAAAGAAGGAAATTAAACCAATGGGGTTTGGGCAGCAGGACTAGGCCGCTGCCTATAGGTAAAAAAAAAAAAAAAAAAAAAAAAAAAAAAAAAAAAAAAAAAAAAAAAAAAAAAAAAGATGGAAATTAAACCAATGGGGTTTGGGCAGCAGGTCTTGGCTGCTGCTTATAGGTAAAAAAAAAAAAGAAAAAAAAAAGAAGGAAATTAAACCAATGGGGTTTGGGCAGCAGGACTAGGCTGCTGCCTATAGGTAAAAAATAAAAAAATAAAAAATAAAAATAAAAGAATGAAATTAAACCAATGGGGTTTGGGCAGCAGGACTAGGCCGCTGCCTATAGGTAAAAAAAAAAGAAAATAAAAAAAGAAGGAAATTAAACCAATGGGGACTGGGCAGCCGGACTAGGCCGCTGCCTATAGGTAAAAAAAAAAAAAAAAAAAAAAAAAAAAAAAAAAAAAAAAAAAAAAAAAGGAAATTAAACCGATGGGGTTTGGGCAGCAGGTCTAGGCCGCTGCCTATAGGTTAAAAAAAATGAAGGAAATTAAACCAATGGGGTTTGGGCAGCAGGATTAGGCCGCTGCCTATAGGTAAAAAATAAAAAAAAAATAAAAAAAAAAAGGAAATTAAACCAATGGGGTTTGGGCAGCAGGTCTAGGCCGCTGCCTATAGGTAAAAAAAAAAAAAAAAAAATTAAACCAATGGGGTTTGGGCAGCAGGTCTAGGCCGCTGCCTATAGGTAAAAATAAAAATAAAAAATAAAAATAAGAGAAGGAAATTAAACCAATGGGGTTTGGGCAGCAGGTATAGGCCGTTGCCTATAGATAAAAAAAATAAAAAAAAATAAAAAAAAGAAGGAAATTAAACCAATGGGGTTTGGGCAGCAGGTCTAGGCTGCTGCCTATAGGTAAAAAAAAAAAAGAAAAAAAAAGACGGAAATTAAACCAATGGGGTTTGCGCAGCAGGACTAGGCTGCTGCCTATAGTTAAAAATAAAAAATAAAAAAATAAAAAATAAAAATAAAAGAAGGAAATTAAACCAATGGGGTTTGGGCAGCAGGACTAGGCCGCTGCCTATAGGTAAAAAAAAAAAAGAAAAAAAAGAAGGAAATTAAACCAATGGGGACTGGGCACCAGGAGTAGGCCGCTGCCTATAGGTAAAAAAAAAAAAAAAAAAAAAAAAAAAAAAAAAAAAAAAAAAAAAAAAAAAACGAAGGAAATTAAACCGATGGGGTTTGGGCAGCAGGTCTAGGCCGCTGCCTATAGGTAAAAAAAATAAAAAAAAATAAAAAAAAAGAATGAAATTAAACCAATGGGGACTGGGCAACAGAACTAGGCCGCTGCCTATAGGTATAAAAAAAAATAAGGAAATTAAACCAATGGAGTTTGAGGAGCAGGGGTAGGGCGAGGCCTAAAGGAAAAAAAAAAAAAAAAAAAAAAAAAAAAAAAAAAAAAAAAAAAAAAAAAAAAAAAAAAAAAGGAAATTAAACCAATGGGGTTTGGGCAGCAGGTCTAGGCCGCTGCCTATAGGTAAAAAAAAAAAAAAAGAATGAAATTAAACCAATGGGGTTTGGGAAGCAGGTGACCATTGGTGTTTGGGCAGCAGGAATAGGCCGCTGCCTATAGGTAAAAAAAATAAAAAAAAAATAAAAAAAAAAAAGAAAAAGGATGGAAATTAAACCAATGGTGTTTGGGCAGCAGGTCTAGGCTGCTGCCTATAGGTAAAAAAAAAAAAGAAAAAAAAAAGAGGGAAATTAAACCAATGGGGTTTGCGCAGCAGGACTAGGCTGCTGCCTATAGGTAAAAAATAAAAAATAAAAAAATAAAAAATAAAAATAAAAGAAGGAAATTAAACCAATGGGGTTTGGGCAGCAGGACTAGGCCGCTGCCTATAGGTAAAAAAAAAAAAGAAAAAAAAAAAAGGAAATTAAACCAATGGGGACTGGGCACCAGGACTAGGCCGCTGCCTATAGGTAAAAAAAAAAAAAAAAAAAAAAAAAAAAAAAAAAAAAAAAAAAAAAAAAAAACGAAGGAAATTAAACCGATGGGGTTTGGGCAGCAGGTCTAGGCTGCTGCCTATAGGTAAAAAAAAAAAAAAAAAAAAAAAAAAAAAAAAAAAAAAAGAAGGAAATTAAACCAATGGGGACTGGGCAGCAGAACTAGGCCGCTACCTATAGGTATAAAAAGAAATAAAGAAATTAAACCAATGGAGTTTGGACAGCAGGACTAGGCCGCTGCCTAAAGGTAAAAAAAAAAAAAAAAAAAAAAAAAAAGAATGAAATTAAACCAATGGGGTTTGGGCAGCAGGACTAGGCCGCTGCCTATAGGTAAGAAAAAAAAAAAGAATGAAATTAAACCAATGGGGTTTGGGCAGCAGGACTAGGCCGCTGCATATAGGTAAAAAAAAAAAAAAAAAAAAAAAAGAATAAAATTAAACCAATGGAGTTTGGGCAGCAGGATTAGGCTGCCTATAGGTAAAAAAAAAAAAAAAAAAAAAAAAAAAAAAAAAAAAAAGGAAATTAAACCAATGGGGTTTGGGCAGCAGGTCTAGGCCGCTGCCTATAGGTAAAATAAAATAAAAAAAAATAAAAAAAAAGAAGGAAATTAAACCAATGGGGTTTGGGCAGCAGGTCTAGGCCGCTGCCTATAGGTAAAAAAAAAAAAAAAAAAAAGAAAATTAAACCAATGGGGTTTGGGCAGCAGGTGACCATTGGTGTTTGGGCAGCAGGAATAGGCCGCTGCCTATAGGTAAAAAAAAAAAAAAAAAAAAAAAAAAAAAAAAAAAAAAAAATGAAGGAAATTAAACCAATGGGGTTTGGGCAGCAGGTTTAGGCCGCTGCCTATAGGTAAAAAAAATAAAAAAAAATAAAAAAAAGAAGGAAATTAAACCAATGGGGTTTGGGCAGCAGGTCTAGGCTGCTGCCTATAGGTAAAAAAAATGAAGAAAAAAAAAGTGGGAAATTAAACCAATGGGGTTTGGGCAGCAGGTGACCATTGGTGTTTGGGCAGCAGGAATAGGCCGCTGCCTATAGGTAAAAAAAAAAAAAAAAAAAAAAAAAAAAAAAAAAAAAAAAAAAAAAAAAAAAATGAAGGAAATTAAACCAATGGTGTTTGGGCAGCAGGTTTAGGCCGCTGCCTATAGGTAAAAAAAATAAAAATAAAATAAAAAAAAGAAGGAAATTAAACCAATGGGGTTTGGGCAGCAGGTCTAGGCTGCTGCCTATAGGTAAAAAAAAAAAAGAAAAAAAAAGACGGAAATTAAACCAATGGGGTTTGCGCAGCAGGACTAGGCTGCTGCCTATAGTTAAAAATAAAATATAAAAAAATAAAAAATAAAAATAAAAGAAGGAAATTAAACCAATGGGGTTTGGGCAGCAGGACTAGGCCGCTGCCTACAGGTAAAAAAAAAAAAGAAAAAAAAGAAGGAAATTAAACCAATGGGGACTGGGCACCAGGAGTAGGCCGCTGCCTATAGGTAAAAAAAAAAAAAAAAAAAAAAAAAAAAAAAAAAAAAAAAAAAAAAACGAAGGAAATTAAACCGATGGGGTTTGGGCAGCAGGTCTAGGCCGCTGCCTATAGGTAAAAAAAATAAAAAAAAATAAAAAAAAAATAATGAAATTAAACCAATGGGGACTGGGCAGCAGAACTAGGCCGTTGCCTATAGGTATAAAAAAAAATAAGGAAATTAAACCAATGGAGTTTGGGTAGCAGGTCTAGGCCGCTGCCTATAGGTAAAAAAAAAAAAAAAAAAAAGAAGGAAATTAAACCAATGGGGTTTGGGAAGCAGGTGACCATCGGTGTTTGGGCAGCAGGAATAGGCCGCTGCCTATAGGTAAAAAAAAAAAAAAAAAAAAAAAAAAAAAAAAGAAAAAGGATGGAAATTAAACCAATGGGGTTTGGGCAGCAGGTCTAGGCTGCTGCCTATAGGTAAAAAAAAAAAGAAAAAAAAAAGAGGGAAATTAAACCAATGGGGTTTGCGCAGCAGGACTAGGCTGCTGCCTATAGGTAAAAATAAAAAAATAAAAAAATAAAAAATAAAAATAAAAGAAGGAAATTAAACCAATGGGGTTTGGGCAGCAGGACTAGGCCGCTGCCTATAGGTAAAAAAAAAAAAGAAAAAAAAAAGGAAATTAAACCAATGGGGACTGGGCACCAGGACTAGGCCGCTGCCTATAGGTAAAAAAAAAAAAAAAAAAAAAAACGAAGGAAATTATACCGATGGGGTTTGGGCAGCAGGTCTAGGCTGCTGCCTATAGGTAAAAAAAAAAAAAAAAAAAAAAAAAAAGAAGGAAATTAAACCAATGGAGACTGGGCAGCAGAACTAGGCCGCTGCCTATAGGTATAAAAAAAAATAAGGAAATTAAACCAATGGAGTTTGGGCAGCAGGACTAGGCCGCTGCCTAAAGGTAAAAAAAAAAAAAAAAAAAAAAAAAAAAAAGAAGGAAATAAAACCAATGGGGACTGGGTGGCAGGTCTAGGCTACTGCTTATAGGTAAA
>CM075769.1:77822689-77827689 GCA_037974665.1 Ehretia macrophylla
ATTGGTAAAAAAAAAAAAGTAAAATTAACCAATGGGGACTGGGCAACAGGAATAGGCCGCTGCCAATAGGTAAAAAAAAAAACCAATGGGGACTGGGCAGCAGGAATAGGCTGCTGCATATAGCTAAAAAAAAAAAAAAAAAAAAAAAAAAAAAAAAAAAAAAAAACCAATAGGGACTGGGCTGCAGGAATTGGCTGCTGCCTATAGCTAAAAAAAAAAAAAAAAAACAAAAACAAAAAAAAAACAAAAAACAAAAAAAAAACAAAAAAAAAAGAATGAAAATAAACCAATGGGGACTGGGCAGCAGGAATAGGCCGCTGCATATAGGTAAAAAAAAAAAAAAAAAAAAAAAAAAAAAAAAAGAATGAAAATAAACCAATGGGGACAGCGCAGCAGGAATAGGCCGCTGCCAATAGGTAAAAAAAAAAAAAAAAAAAAAAAAAAAAAAAAAAAAAAAAGAAGGAAATTAAACCAATGGGGACTGGGCAGCAGGAAGAGGCCGCTGCCTATAGGTAAAAAAAAAAAAGAAAAAGGAAATTAAAGCGATGGGGACTGGGCAGCAGGAATAGGCCGCTGCCTATAGGTAAAAAAAAAAAAAAAAAAAAAACCAATGGGGACTGGGCAGCAGGAATAGGGCGCTGCCTATAGGTAAAAAAAAAAAAAAAAAAAAAAAAAAAAAAAAAAAAGAGAAAAAAAAAAAAGAAGGAAAATAAACCAATGGGGACTGGGGAGCAGGAATAGTCCGCTGCGTATAGGTTTAAAAAAAAAAAAAAAAAAAAAAAAAAAAGAAGGAAAATTAACCAATGGGAAATGGGTAGCAAGAATAGGCCACTGCCTATAGGTTAAAAAAAAAAAAAAAAAAAAAAAAAAAAAAAAAAAAAAAAAAGGAAAATAATTCAATGGGACTATAGGTAAAAAAAAAAAAAAAGGAAGGAAAATAAACCAATGGGGACTGGGCAGCAGGAATAGGCCGCTGCCTATAGGTAAAAAAAAAAAAAAAAAAAAAAAAAAAAAAAGAAGGAAATTAAACAAATGGGGAATGTGCAGCAGGAATAGGCCGCTGGATATATGTAAAAATAAAAAAAAAAAAAAAAAAAAAAAAAAAAAAAGGAAATTAAAGCCATGGGGACTGGGCAGCAGGAATAGGCCACTGCCTATAGGTTAAAAAAAAAAAAAAAAAAAAGAAGGAAATTAAACCAATGGGGTTTGGGCAGCAGGTCTAGGCCGCTGCCTATAGGTAAAAAAAAAAAAAAAAAAAAAAAAGAAGAAGGAAATTAAACCGATGGGGTTTGGGCAGCAGGTTTAGGCCGCTGCCTATATGTTAAAAAAAAAAAAAAAAAAAAAAGAAGGAAATTAAACCAATGGGGTTTGGGCACCAGGTCTAGGCCGTTGCCTATAGGTAAAAAAAATAAAAAAATAAAAAAAAAAAGAAAAAAAAAGAAAAAAAAAAGAAGGAAATTAAACCAATGGGGACAGGGCAGCAGGACTAGGCCGCTGCCTATAGGTAAAAAAAAAAAAAAAAAAAAAAAAAAAGAAGGAAATTAAACCGATGGGATTTGGGCAGCAGGTTTGGGCCGCTGCCTATAGGTTAAAAAAAAAAGAAAAAAAAAAAGAAGGAAATTAAACCAATGGGGTTTGGGCAGCAGGTCTAGGCCGCTGCCTATAGGTAAAAAAAAAAAAAAAAAAAAAAAGAAGAAGGAAATTAAACCGATGGGGTTTGGGCAGCAGGTTTAGGCCGCTGCCTATATGTTAAAAAAAAAAAAGAAGGAAATTAAACCAATGGGGTTTGGGCACCAGGTCTAGGCCGTTGCCTATAGGTAAAAAAAAAAAAAAAAAAAAAAAAAAAAAAAAAAAAGAAAAAAAAAGAAAAAAAAAGAAGGAAATTAAACCAATGGGGTTTGGGCAACAGGTCTAGGCCGCTGCGTATAGGTAAAAAAAAAAAAAAAAAAAAAAAAAAAAAAAAAAAAAAAAAAAAAAAAAGAAGGAAATTAAACCAATGGGGTTTGGGCAGCAGGTGACCATTGGGGTTTGGGCAGCAGGACTAGGCCGCTGCCTATAGGTAAAAAAAAAAAAAAAAAAAAAGATGGAAATTAAACCAATGGGGTTTGGGCAGCAGGTCTAGGCTGCTGCCTATAGGCAGGTAAAAAAAAAAAATAGAAGGAAATTAAACCAATGGGGTTTGGGCAGCAGGACTAGGCTGCTGCCTATAGGTAAAAAATAAAAAATAAAAAAATAAAAAATAAAAATAAAAGAATGAAATTAAACTAATGGGGTTTGGGCAGCAGGACTAGGCCGCTGCCTATAGGTAAAAAAAAAAAAGAAAAAAAAAAAAAAGAAGGAAATTAAACAAATGGGGAATGGGCACCAGGACTAGGCCGCTGCTTACAGGTAAAAAAAAAAAAAAGAAGGAAATTAAACCGATGGGGTTTGGGGAGCAGGTCTAGGCCGCTGCCTATAGGTTAAAAAAAAAAAAAAAGAAGGAAATAAAACCAATGGGGTTTGGGCAGCAGGTCTAGGCCGCTGCCTATAGGTAAAAAAAAAAAAAAAAAAAAAAAAAGAAAAAAAGAAAAAAAAGAAGGAAATTAAACCAATGGGGTTTGGGCAGTAGAACTATGCCGCTGCCTATAGGTAAAAAAATAAAAAATAAAAAAATAAAAAAATAAAATAAAAGAAGGAAATTAAACCAATGGGGTTTGGGAAGCAGGACTAGGCCGCTGCCTATAGGTAAAAAAAAATGAAAAAAAAAAAAGGAAATTAAACCAATGGGAACTAGGCAGCAGGACTAGGCCGCTGCCTATAGGTAAAAAAAAAAAAAAAAAAAAAAAAAAAAAAGAAGGAAAATAAACCAATGGGGACTGGGCAGCAGGAATAGGCTGCTGCCTATAGGTAAAAAAAAAAAAAAAAAAAAAAAAAAAAAGGAAATTAAAGCCATGGGGACTGGGCAGCAGGAATAGGCTGCTGCCTATAGGTAAAAAAAAAAAAAAAAAAAAAGGAAATTAAAGCGATGGGGACTGGGCAGCAGGAATAGGCCGCTGCCTATAGGTAAAAAAAAAAAAAAAAAAAAAACGAATGGGGACTGGGCAGCAGGAATAGGGCGCTGCCTATAGCTAAAAAAAAATAAAAAAAATAAAAAAAAAAACCAATGGGGACTGGGCAGCAGGAATAGGCCGCTGCCTAAAGCTTAAAAAAAAAAAAAAAAAAAAAAAAAAAAAGAAGGAAAATAAACCAATGGGGACTGGGCAGCAGGAATAGGCCGCTGCCTATAGGTAAAAATAAAAAAAAAAAAAAAAATAAAAAAAAAAAAAAAAAGTGAAATAAACCAATGGGGACTGGGCAGCCGGAATAGGCCGCTGCATATAGGTTAAAAAAATAATAATAAAATAAATAAAAAAGAAGGAAAATTAACCAATGGGAAATGGGCAGCAGGAATAGGCCGCTGCATATTGGTAAAAAAAAAAAAAAAAGGAAAATTAACCAATGGGGACTGGGCAACAGGAATAGGCAACTGCCAATAGGTAAAAAAAAAAACCAATGGGGACTGGGCAGCAGGAATAGGCTGCTGCCTATAGCTAAAAAAAAAAAAAAAAAAAAAAAAAAAAAAAAAAAAAAACCAATAGGGACTGGGCAGCAGGAATAGGCTGCTGCCTATAGCTATAAAAAAAATAAAAAATAAAAAAAAACAAAAAAAAACAAAAAAAAAAAAAGAATGAAAATAAACCAATGGGGACTGGGCAGCAGGAATAGGCCGCAGCCTATAGCTAAAAAAAAAAAAAAAAAAAAAAAAAAAAAAAAAAAAAGAAAAACCAATGGGGACTGGGCAGCAGGAATAGGGTGCTGCCTATAGCTAAAAAAAAAAAAAAAAAAAAAAAAAAAAAAAAAAAAAAAAAAAAAAAAAAAAAAAGAAGGAAAATAAACCAATGGGGACAGGGCAGCAGGAATAGGCCGCTGCCTATAGGTAAAAAAAAAAATTAAAAAAAAAAAAAAAAAAAAAAAAAAGGAAAATAAACCAATGGAGACTGGGCATCCGGAATAGGCCGCTGCATATAGGTTAAAAAAAAATAATAAAATAAATAAAAAAGAAGGAAAATTAACCAATGGGAAATGGGCAGCAGGAATAGGCCGCTGCATATTGGTAAAAAAAAAAAAGTAAAATTAACCAATGGGGACTGGGCAACAGGAATAGGCCGCTGCCAATAGGTAAAAAAAAAAACCAATGGGGACTGGGCAGCAGGAATAGGCTGCTGCATATAGCTAAAAAAAAAAAAAAAAAAAAAAAAAAAAAAAAAAAAAAAAAACCAATAGGGACTGGGCTGCAGGAATTGGCTGCTGCCTATAGCTAAAAAAAAAAAAAAAAAACAAAAACAAAAAAAAAACAAAAAACAAAAAAAAAACAAAAAAAAAAGAATGAAAATAAACCAATGGGGACTGGGCAGCAGGAATAGGCCGCTGCATATAGGTAAAAAAAAAAAAAAAAAAAAAAAAAAAAAAAAAGAATGAAAATAAACCAATGGGGACAGCGCAGCAGGAATAGGCCGCTGCCAATAGGTAAAAAAAAAAAAAAAAAAAAAAAAAAAAAAAAAAAAAAAAGAAGGAAATTAAACCAATGGGGACTGGGCAGCAGGAAGAGGCCGCTGCCTATAGGTAAAAAAAAAAAAGAAAAAGGAAATTAAAGCGATGGGGACTGGGCAGCAGGAATAGGCCGCTGCCTATAGGTAAAAAAAAAAAAAAAAAAAAAACCAATGGGGACTGGGCAGCAGGAATAGGGCGCTGCATATAGGTAAAAAAAAAAAAAAAAAAAAAAAAAAAAAAAAAAAAAGAAAAAAAAAAAAGAAGGAAAATAAACCAATGGGGACTGGGCAGCAGGAATAGTCCGCTGCGTATAGGTTTAAAAAAAAAAAAAAAAAAAAAAAAAAAAAGAAGGAAAATTAACCAATGGGAAATGGGTAGCAAGAATAGGCCACTGCCTATAGGTTAAAAAAAAAAAAAAAAAAAAAAAAAAA
>CM075769.1:77840189-77842689 GCA_037974665.1 Ehretia macrophylla
AATTAAACCAATGGGGTTTGGGCAGCAAGTCTAGGCCGCTGCCTATAGGTAAAAAAAAAAAAAAAAAAAAAAGAAGAAGGAAATTAAACCGATGGGGTTTGGGCAGCAAGTTTAGGCCGCTGCCTATAGGTTAAAAAAAAAAAGAAGAAGGAAATTAAACCAATGGGGTTTGGGCAGCAGGTCTAGGCCGCTGCCTATATGTAAAAAAAAAAAAAAAAAAAAAAAAAAGGAAAAAAAAAAAAAAAAGAAGGAAATTAAACCAATGGGGTTTGGGCAGCAGGTCTAGGCCGCTGCCTATAGGTAAAAAAAAAAAAGAAAAAAAAAAAAACTGGAAATTAAACCAATGGGGAATGGGCACCAGGACTAGGCCGCTGCTTACAGGTAAAAAAAAAAAAAAAGAATGAAATTAAACCGATGGGGTTTGGGGAGCAGGTCTAGGCCGCTGCCTATAGGTTAAAAAAAAAAAAAAGATGGAAATTAAACCTATGGGGTTTGGGCAGCAGGTCTAGGCCGCTGCCTATAGGTAAAAAAAAAAAAAAAAAAAAAAAAAAAAAAGAAAAAAAGAAAAAAAAGAAGGAAATTAAACCAATGGGGTTTGGGCAGTAGAACTATGCCGCTGCCTATAGGTAAAAAATAAAAAATAAAAAAATAAAAAAATAAAATAAAAGAAGGAAATTAAACCAATGGGGTTTGGGGAGCAGGACTAGGCCGCTGCCTATAGGTAAAAAAAATATGAAAAAAAAAGAAGGAAATTAAACCAATGGGAACTGGGCAGCAGGACTAGGCCGCTGCCTATAGGTAAAAAAAAAAAAAAAAAAGAAGGAAATTAAACCAATAGGGTTTGGGCAACAGGTCTTGGCCGCTGCCTATATGTAAAAAAAAAAAAAAAAAAAACCAATAGGGACTGGGCAGCAGGAATAGGCTGCTGCCTATCGCTAAAAAAAAAAAAAAAAAAAAAAAAAAAAAAAAAAAAAAAAAAAAAAAAAAGAAGGAAAATAAACCAATGGGGACTGGGCAGCAGGAATAGGCTGCAGCATATAGGTGAAAAAAAAAAAAAAAAAAAAAAAAAAAAAAAAGGAAATTAAAGCCATGGGGACTGGGCAGCAGGAATAGGCCGCTGCCTATAGGTAAAAAAAAAAAAAAAAAGGAAATTAAAGCGATGGGGACTGGGCAGCAGGAATAGGCCGCTGCCTATAGGTAAAAAAAAAAAAAAAAAAAAAAAAACCAATGGGGACTGGGCAGCAGGAATAGGGCGCTGCCTATAGGTAAAAAAAAAAAAAAAAAAAAAACCAATGGGGACTAGGCAGCAGGAATAGGCCGCTGCCTATAGCTAAAAAAAAAAAAAAAAAAAAAAAAAAAAAAAAAAAAAGAAGGAAAATAAACCAATGGGGACTGGGCAGCAGGAATAGGCCGCTGCCTGTAGGTAAAAAAAAAAAAAAAAAAAAAAAAAAAAAAAAAAAAAAAAAGTAAAATAAACCAATGGGGACTGGGCAGCCGGAATAGGCCGCTGCATATAGGTTAAAAAAAATAATAAAATAAATAAAAAAGAAGGAAAATTAACCAATGGGAAATGGGCAGCAGGAATAGGCCGCTGCATATTGGTAAAAAAAAAAAAAAAAGGAAAATTAACCAATGGGGACTGGGCAACAGGAATAGGCCGCTGCCAATAGGTAAAAAAAAAAAACCAATGGGGACTGGGCAGCAGGAATAGGTTGCTGCCTATAGCTAAAAAAAAAAAAAAAAAAAAAAAAAAAAAAGAAAAAAAAAACCAATAGGGACTGGGCCAGCAGGAATAGGCTACTGCCTATAGCTATAAAAAAAATAAAAAATAAAAAAAAACAAAAAATAAAGAATGAAAATAAACCAATGGGGACTGGGCAGCAGGAATAGGCCGCTGCCTATAGCTAAAAAAAAAAAAAAAAAAAAAAAAAAAAAAACCAATATGGACTGGGCAACAGGAATAGGCTGCTCCCTATAGCTAAAAAAAAAAAAAAAAAAAAAAAAAAAAAAAAATCCAATAGGGACTGGGCAGCAGGAATAGGCTGCTGCCTATAGCTAAAAAAAAAAAAAAAAAAAAAAAAAAAAAAAAAAAAAAAAAAAAAAAGAAGGAAAATAACCAATGGGGACAGGGCAGCAGGAATAGGCCGCTGCCTATAGGTAAAAAAAATAAAAAATAAAAAAATAAAAAAAAAAATCCAATAGGGACTGGGCAGCAGGAATAGGCTGCTGCCTATAGCTAAAAAAAAAAAAAAAAAAAAAAAAAAAAAAAAAAAAAAAAAAAAAAAAAAAAAAAGAAGGAAAATAAACCAATGGGGACAGGGCAGCAGGAATAGGCCGCTGCCTATAGGTAAATAAATAAAAAAAAAAAAAAGAAAAATAAGGCAATGGGGACTGGGCCGCAGGAATAGGCCGCTTGCCTATAGGTAAAAAAAAAAAAAAAAAAAAGGAAATTAAAGCGATGGGGACTGGGCAGCAGGAATAGGCCGCTGCCTATAGGTAA
>CM075769.1:77855189-77857689 GCA_037974665.1 Ehretia macrophylla
TTAAACCAATGGTGACTGGGCAGCAGGAAGAGGCCGCTGCCTATAGGTAAAAAAAAAAAAAAAAAAAAAAAAAAAAAAAAAAACCAATGGGGTCTGGGTAGCAGGAATAGGCCGCTGCCTAAAAAAAAAAAAAAAAAAAACCAATTGGGACCGGGCAAAAGGAATAGGCCGCTGCCTATAGGTAAAAAAAAAAAAAAAAAAAAAAAAAAAAAAAAAAGAATGAAAATAAACCAATGGGGACTGGGCAGCAGGAATAGGCCGCTGCCTATAGGTAAAAAAAAAAAAAAAAAGAAAAAAAAAAAAAAAAAAAAAAAAGAAGGAAATTAAACCAATGGAGACTGGACAGCAGGAAGAGGCCGCTGCCTATAGGTAAAAATAAAGAAAAAAAAAAAACCAATGGGGTCTGGGCAGCAGAATAGGCCGCTGCCTATAGGTAAATAAAATAAAAAAAAAAAAAAAAAAATTAATGGGGACTGGGCAGCAGGAATAGGCTGCTGCCTATAGCTAAAAAATTAAAAAAAAAAAAAAAAAAAAAAGAAAGAAGGAAAATAAACCAATGGGGACTGGGCAGCAGGAATAGGCCGCTGCCTATAGGTAAAAAAAAAAAAAAAAAAAAGAAGGAAATTAAACCAATGGTGATTGGGCAGCAGGAAGAGCCCGCTGCCTATAGGAAAAAAAAAAAAAAAAAAAAAACCAATGGGTTGTGGGCAGCAGGAATAGGCCGCTGCCTATAGGTAAAAAAAAAAAAAAAAGTAGAATGAAAATAAACCAATGGAGACTGGACAGCAGGAATAGGCCGCTGCTTATAGGTAAAAAAAAAAAAAAAAAAAAAAAAAAAGAAGGAAAATAAACCAATGGGGATTGGGCAGCAGGAATGGGCCGCTGCCTATAGCTAAAAAAAAAAAAAAAAAAAAAAAAAAAAAAAAAAAAAAAAAAAAAAAAAAAAAAAAAGAAGGAAAATTAACCAATGGGAAATGGGTAGCAAGAATAGGCCGCTGCCTATAGGTAAAAAAAAAAAAAAAAAAAAAAAAAAAAAAAAAAAAAAAAAAAAAAAAAAAAAAAAAAGAAGGAAAATTAACCAATGGGAAATGGGCAGCAAGAATAGGCCGCTGCCTATAGGTAAAAAAAAAAAAAAAAAAAAAAAAAAAAAGAAGGAAAATAATTCAATGGGACTATAGGTAAAAAAAAAAAAAAAAAAAAAAAAAAAGAAAAAAAAAAAAGAAGGAAAATAATTCAATGGGACTATAGGTAAAAAAAAAAAAAAAAGAAGGAAAAAAAACAATTGGGGACCTGGCAGCAGGAATAGGCCGCTGCCTATAGGTAAAAAAAAAAAAAAAAAAAAAAAAAAAAAAAGGAAATTAAAGCCATGGGGACTGGGCAGCAGGAATAGGCCGCTGCCTATAGGTTAAAAAAAAAAAAAACAATGGGGTCTGGGCAGCAGGAATAGGCCGCTGCCTATAGGTAAAAAAAAAATAAAAAAAAAATAAAAAATAAAAATAAAAAGAAGAATGAAAATAAACCAATGGGGACTGGGCAGCAGGAATAGGCCGCTACCTGTAGGTAAAAAATAAAAAATAAAAATAAAAAGAAGAATGAAAATAAACCAATGGGGACTGGGCAGCAGGAATAGGCCGCTGCCTATTGGTAAAAAAAAAAAAAAAAAAAAAAAAAAAAAGAAGGAAAATAAACCAATGGAGACTGGGCAGCAGGAATAGGCCGCTGGCTATAGGTAAAAAAAAAAAAAAAAAAAAAAAAAAAAAAAAAAGGAAAATAAACCAATGTGGATTGGGCAGCAGGAATAGGCCGCTGTCTATAGGTAATAAAAATTAAAAAAAAAAAACAAAAAAAAAAAAGAATGAAATTAAACCAATGGGGACTGGGCATCAGGAATAGGCCGCTGCCTATAGGTAAAAAAAAAAAAAAAAAAAAAAAAAAAAAAAAAAAGAAGGAAAATAAACCAATGGAGACTGGGCAGCAGGAATAGGCCGCTGCCTATAGGTAAAAAAAAAAAAAAAAAAAAAAAAAAAAAAAAAGAAGGAAAATTAACCAATGGGAAATGGGAAGCAAGAATAGGCCGCTGCCTCTAGGTAAAAAAAAAAAAAGAAAAAAAAAAGAAGGAAAATAATTCAATGGGACTATAGGTAAAAAAAAAAAAAAAAAAAAGAAGGAAAAAAAACCAATGGGGACTGGGCAGCAGGAATAGGCCGCTGCCTATAGGTAAAAAAAAAAAAAAAAAAAAAAAAAAAAGGAAATTAAAGCCATTGGGACTGGGCAGCAGGAATAGGCTGCTGCCTATAGGTAAAAAAAAAAAAAAAACCAATGGGGTCTGGGCAGCAGGAATAGGCCGTTGCCTATAGGTAAAAAAAAAAAAAAAAAAAAAAAAAAAAAAAAAAAAAAAAAAAAAAAAAAAAAATTGGGACTGGGCAGCAGAAATAGGCCGCTGCCTATAGGTTAAAAAAAAAAAAAAAAAAAAAAAAAAAAAAAACCAATTGGGACTGGG
>CM075769.1:77862689-77867689 GCA_037974665.1 Ehretia macrophylla
AAAAAAAAAAAAAAAAAGAAAATAAACCAATGGGGACTGGGCAGCAAGAATAGGCCGCTGCCTATAGGTAAAAAAAAAAAAAAAAAAAAAAAAAGAAGGAAAATAATTCAATGGGACTATAGGTAAAAAAAAAAAAAAAAAAAGAGAAGGAAAAAAAACCAATGGGGACTGGGCAGCAGGAATAGGCCGCTGCCTATAGGTAAAAAAAAAAAAAAAAAAAAAAAAAAAAAAAAGGAAATTAAAGCCATGGGGACTGAGCAGCAGGAATAGGCTGCTGCCTATAGGTAAAAAAAAAAAAAAACCAATGGGGTCTGGGCAGCAGGAATAGGCCGTTGCCTATAGGTAAAAAAAAAAAAAAAAAAAAAAAAAAAAAAAAAAAAAAAAAAAAAAAAATTGGGACTGGGCAGCAGGAAAAGACCCCTGCCTATAGGAAAAAAAAAAAAAAAAAAAAAAAAAAAAAAAAAAAAAACCAATGGGGACTGGGCAGCAGGAATAGGATGCTGCATATAGCTAAAAAATAAAAAAAATAAAAAATAAAAAATAAAAAAAAAAAACCAATGGGGACTGTGCAGCAGGAATAGGCCGCTGCCTGTAGGTAAAAAAAAAAAAAAAAAAAAAAAAGAATGAAATTAAACCAATGGAGACTGGACAGCAGGAAGAGGCCGCTGCCTATAGGTAAAAAAAAAAAAAAAAAAAAAAAAAAAAAAAAACCAATGGGGTCTGGGCAGCAGGAATAGGCCGCTGCCTATAGGTAAAAAAAAAAAAAAAAAAAAAAAAAAAAAAAAAAAAAAAAAAAAAAAACCAATTGGGACAGGGCAGCAGGAATAGGCCGCCGCCTATAGGTAAAAAAAAAAAAAAAAAAAAGAATGAAAATAAACCAATGGGGACTGGGCAGCAGTAATAGGCCGCTGCCTATAGGTAAAAAAAAAAAAAAAAAAAAAAAAAAAAAAAAAAAAAAAAAAAAAAAAAAAAAAAAAAAAAGAAGGAAATTAAACCAATGGAGACTGGGTAGCAGGAAGAGGCCGCTGCCTATAGGTAAAAAAAAAAAAAAAAAAAAAAAAAAAAAAAAAAAAACAATGGGGACTGGGCAGCAGGAATAGGCTGCTGCCTATAGCTAAAAAATTAAAAAAAAAAAAAAAAAAAAAAGAAAGAAAGAAGGAAAATAAACCAATGGGGACTGGGCAGCAGGAATAGGCCGCTGCCTATAGGTAAAAAAAAAAAAAAAAAAAAAGAAGGAAATTAAACCAATGGTGATTGGGCAGCAGGAAGAGCCCGCTGCCTATAGATAAAAAAAAAAAAAAAAAAAAAAAAAAAAAAAAAAACCAATGGGGACTGGGCAGCAGGAATAGGCCGCTGATTATATGTAAAAAAAAAAAAAAAAAAAAAAAAAAGAAGAAAAAAAAAAAACCAATTGGGACTGGGCAGTAGGAATAGGCCGCTGCCTATAGGTAAAAAAAAAAAAAAAAAAAAAAAAGAAAGAAAATAAATCAATTGGGACTGGGCAGCAGGAATAGGTCGCTGCCTATAGGTAAAAAAATAAAATAAAAAAATAAAATAAAATAAAATAAAAAGAAGGAAAATAAACCAATGGGGACTGGGCAGCAGGAATAGGCCGCTGCCTATAGCTAAAAAAAAAAAAAAAAAAAAAAAAAAAAAAAAAGAAGGAAATTAAACCAATGGAGACTGGGCAGCAGAAAGAGCCCGCTGCCTATAGGTAAAAAAAAAAAAAAAAAAAAAAAAAAAAAAAAAAAAAAAAAAAAAAAAACCAATGGGGTCTGGGCAGCAGGTATAGGCCGCTGCCTATAGGTAAAAAAAAAAAAAAAAAAAAAAAAAAAGAATGAAAATAAACAAATAGAGAATGGGGAGCAGGAGTAGGCCGTTGCCTATAAGAAAAAAGAAAAAATAAAAAAAAAATAAAAAAATAAAAGAATGAAAATAAACCAATGGGGACTGGGCAGCAGGAATAGGCCGCTGCCAATAGGTAAAAAAAAAAAAAAAAAAAAAAAAAAGAAGAATGAAAATAAACCAATGGGCACTGGGCAGCAGGAATAGGCTTCTTCCTGTAGGTAAAAAAAAAAAAAAAAAAAAAAAAAAAAAAAAAAAAAAAAGAAGGAAAATAAACCAATGGGGACTGGGCAGCAAGAATAGGCCGTTTCCTATAGGTAAAAAAAAAAAAAAAAAAAAAAAGAAGAATGAAAATAAACCAATGGGGACTGGGCAGCAGAAATAGGCCGCTGCATATAGGTTAAAAAAATAATAATAAAATAAATAAAAAAGAAGGAAAATTAACCAATGGGAAATGGGTAGCAGGAATAGGCCGCTGCGTATTGATAAAAAAAAAAAAAATTAACGAATGGGAAATGAGCAGCAGGAATAGGCCGCTGCCTATTGGTAAAAAAAAAAAAAAAAAAAAAAAAAAAAAAAAAAAAAAAAAAGAACGAAAATAAACCAATGGAGACTAGGCAGCAGGAATAGGCCGCTGCCTATAGGTAAAAAAAAAAAAAAAAAAAAAAAAAAAAAAAAAAAAAAAAGGAAAATAAACCAATGGGGACTGGGCAGGAGGAATAGGCCGCTGCATATAGGTTAAAAAAAATAAAATAAAATAAATAAAAAAGAAGGAAAATTAACCAATGGGAAATGGGCAGCAGGAATAGGCCGCTGCCTATTGGTAAAAAAAAAAAAAAAAAAAAAAAAGAAAATTAACCAATTGGAAATGGGCAGCAGGAATAGGCCGCTGCCTATTGGTTAAAAAAAATAATAAAAAAAAAATAAAAAAAAAGAAGGAAAATAAACCAAAGGGGACTGGGCAGCAGGAATAGGCCGCAGTCTATAGCTAAAAAAAAAAAAAAAAAAAAAAAAAAAAAAAAAAAAAAAAAAAAGAAGGAAATTAAACCAATGGGGACTGGGCAGCAGGAATAGGCTGCTGCCTATAGGTAAAAAAAATTAAAAAAAAAAACAAAAAAAAAAAGAAGAAGGAAATTAAACCAATGGGGACTGGGCAGCAGGAATAGGCCGCTGCCCATAGCTAAAAAAAAAAAAAAAAAAAAAAAAAAAAAAAAAGAAGGAAAATTAACCAATGGAGACTGGGCAGCAGGAATAGGCCGCTCCCTATAGGTAAAAAAAATATTAAAAAAAAAAAAAAAAAAAAAAAAAAACCAATGGGGACTGGGCACCAGGAATAGGCCGCTGCCTATAGCTAAAAAAAAATAAAAAAAATAAAAATAAAAATAAGAAGGAATATTAACCAATGGGAAATGGGCAGCAAGAATAGGCCGCTGCCTATAGGTAAAAAAAAAAAAAAAAAAAAAAAAAAAAAAAAAAAAACCAATTGGGACTAGGCAGCAGGAATAGGCCGCTGCCTATAGGTAAAAAAAAAAAAAAAAAAAAAAAAAAAAAAAAAAAAAAAAAAAAAAAAAAAAAACCAATGGGGTCTGGGCAGCAGGAATAGGCCACTGCCTATAGGTAAAAAAAAAAAAAAAAAAAAAAAAAAACCAATTGGGACTGGGCAGTAGGAATAGGCCGCTGCCTATAGGTAAAAAAAAAAAAAAAAAAAAAAAAAAAAAAGAAGGAAAATAATCTAATGAGGACTGGGCAGCAGGAATAGGCCGCTGCCTATAGCTAAAAAAAATAAATAAATAAAAAAAAAGAATGAAATTAAACCAATGGGGATTGGGCAGCAGGAATAGGCCGCTGCCTATAGCTAAAAAAAAAAATAAAAAAAAAAAAAAAAAAAAAAAAAAAAAAAAAAAAGAAGAAGGAAATTAAACCAATGGAGACTGGACAGCAGGAAGAGGCCGCTTCCTATAGGTAAAAAAAAAAGAAAAAAAAAAAAAAACCAATGGTGTCTGGGCAGCAGAATAGGCCGCTGCCTATAGGTAAAAAAAAACCAATGGGGACTGGGCAGCAGGAATTGGCCGCTGCCTATAGGTAATAAAAAAAAAAAAAAAAAAAAAAGAAGGAAATTTAACCAATGGCGACTGGGCTGCAGGAAGAGCCCGCTGCCTATAGGTAAAAAAAAAAAAAAAAAAAAAAAAAAAAAAAAACCAATGGGGTCTGGGCAGCAGGAATAGGCCGCTGCCTATAGGTAAAAAAAAAAAAAAAAAAAAAAAAAAAAAAAAAAAAAAAAAAAAGAAGAATGAAAATAAACAAATAGGGACTGGGTAACAGGAATAGGCCGCTGCCTATAGGTAAAAAAAAAAAAAAAAAAAAAAAAAAAAAAAAAAAAAAAAAAAAAAAAAAAGAATGAAAATAAACCAATGGGGACTGGGCAGCAAGAATAGGCCGCTGCCTATAGGTAAAAAAAAAAAAAAAAAAAAAAAAAAAAAAAAAAAAAAAAAAAAAAAAAAAGAAGGAAATTAAACCAATGGAGACTGGACAGCAGGAAGAGGCCGCTGCCTATAGGTAAAAATAAAGAAAAAAAAAAAAAAAACCAATGGGGTCTGGGCAGCAGAATAGGCCGCTGCCTAAAGGTAATAAAAAAAAAATAAAAAAAAAAACCAATGGGGTCTGGGTAGCAGGAATAGGCCGCTGCCTTAAAAAAAAAAAAAAAAAAAAAAAAAAAAAACCAATTGGGACAGGGCAGTAGGAATAGGCCGTTGCCTATAGGTAAAAAAAAAAAAAAAAAAAAAAAAAAAAAAGAAAAAAAAAAAAAAAAAAACCAATGGGGTCTAGGCAGCAGAATAGGCAGCTGCCTAAAGGTAATAAAAAATAAAAAATAAAAAAAAAAAAACCAATGGGCACTGGGCAGCAGGAATAGGCCTCTGCGTATAAGTAAAAAAAAAAAAAAAAAAAAAAAAAAAAAAAAAAAACCAATGGGGTCTGGGCAGCAGGAATAGGCCGCTGCCTATAGGTAAAAAAAAAAAAAAAAAAAAAAAAAAAAAAAAAAGAATGAAAATAAACCAATGGGGACTTTGCAGCAGGAATAGGCCGCTGCATAAAGGTAAAAAAAAAAAAAAAAAAAAAGAAGAATGAAACTAAACCAATGGAGACTGGGCAGCAGA
>CM075769.1:77877689-77897689 GCA_037974665.1 Ehretia macrophylla
AAAAAAAAAAAAAAAAAAAAAGAAAAAAAGAAAGAAGGAAATTAAACCAATGGGGACTGGGCAGCAGGAATAGGCCGCTGCCTATAGCTAAAAAAAAAAAAAAAAAAAAAAAAAAAAAAAAAAAAAAAAAAGAAGGAAAATAAACCAATGGGGACAGGGCAGCAGGAATAGGCCGCTGCCTATACCTAAAAAATAAAAAAAAATAAAAAAAAAACCAATGGGGACTGGGCAGCAGGAATAGGCCGCTGCCTATAGCTTAAAAAAAAAAAAACAAAAAAAAAAAAAAAAAAACAATGGGGACTGGGCAGCAGGAATAGGCGCTGCCTATAGGTAAAAAAAAAAAAAAAAAAAAAAAAAAAAAAAAAAAAAGAAAAAAAAAAGAAGGAAAATAAAAAAATGGGGACTGGGCAGCAGGAATAGGCTGCTGCCTATAGCTAAAAAAAAAAAAAAAAAAAAAAAAAAAAAAAAAAAGAAAAAAAAAAGAAGGAAAATAAAACAATGGGGACTGGGCAACAGGAATAGGCCGCTGCCTATAGGTAAAAAAAAAAAAAAAAGAATGAAAATAAATCAATGGGGACTGGGCAGCAGGAATAGGCCGCTGCCTCAAGGTAATAAAAATAAAATAAAAATAAAAAAAAGAAGGAAAATAAACCAATAGGGACTGTGCAGCAGGAATAGGCCGCTGAATATAGGTTAAAAAAAAAAAAAAACAAAAAATGAAAATAAACCAATGGGGACTGGGCAGCAGGAATATGCCGCTGCCTATAGGTAAAAAAAAAAAAAAAAAAAAAAAAAAAAAAAAAAAAAAAAAAAAAAAAGAAGGAAAATAAACCAATGGGGACTGGGCAGCAGGAATAGGACGCTGCCTATAGGTAAAAAAAAAACAAAAAAAAACAAAAAAAAAGAAGGAAATTTAAACCAATGGGAACTGGGCAGCAAGAATAGGCAGCTGCCTATAGGTAAAAAAAAAAAAAAAAAAAAAAAAAAAAAACCAAAATAAACCAATGGGGACTGGGCGGCAGGAATAGGCCGCTGCCTATAGGTAAAAAAAAAAAAAAAAAAAAAAAAAAAAAAAAAAAAAAAAAGAAGGAAATAAACCAATGGGGACTGGGCAGCAGGAATAGGCCGCTGCCTATAGGTAAAAAAAAAAAAAAAAAAAAAAAGAAGGAAAATAAACCAATGAGGACTGGGCAGTAGAAATAGGCAGCTTCCTATAGGTAAAAAACAAAAAAAAAAAAAAAAAAAAAAAAAGATGAATGAAATTAAACCAATGGGGACTGGGCAGCAGGAATAGGCCGCTGCCTATAGGTAAAAAAAATTAAAAAAAAAAAAAAAAAAAAAAAGAAGGAAATTAGACCAATGGGGACTGGACCGCTGCCCATAGGAAAAAAAAAGAAGGAAATTAAACCAATGGGAACTGGGCAGCAGGAATAGGCAGCTGCCTATAGGTAAAAAAAAAAAAAAAAAAAAAAAAAAAAAAAAAAAAAAAAAAAAAAAGAAGGAAAATAAACCAATGAGGACTGGGCAGCAGAAATAGGCCGCTGCCTATAGGTAAAAAAAAAAAAAAAGGAAAATAAACCAATGGGGACTGGGCAGCAAGAATAGGACGCTGCCTATAGGTAAAAAAAAAAAAAAAAAAAAAAGAAGGAAAATAAACCAATGGGGACTGGGCAACAGGAATAGGCCGCTGCCTATAGGTGTTAGAAAAAAAAAAAAAAAAAAAGAAAAATAAACCAATGGGGACTGGGCAGCAGGTATAGGCAGTTGCCTATAGGTAAAAAAGAAAAAAAAAAAAAAAAAAAGGAAAATAAACCAATGGGGACTGGGCAGCAGGAATAGGCAGCTTCCTATAGGTAAAAAAAAAAAAAAAAAAAAAAAAAAAAGAAGGAAATTAAACCAATTGGGACAGGGCAGCAGGAATAGGCCGCTGCCTAGAGGAAAAAAAAAAAAAAAAAAAAAGGAAAATAAACCAATGGGGACTGGGCAGCAGGAATAGGACGCTACCTATAGGTAAAAAAAAAAAAAAAAAAAAAAAAAAAAAAAAAAAAAAAAAAAAAAAAAAAAACCAATGGGGACTGGGCAGCAGGGATAGGCCGCTGCCAATAGATTAAAAAAAAAAAAAAGAAGAAGGAAAATAAACCAATGGGGACTGGGCAGCAGGAATAGGCCGCTGCCTATAGATAAAAAAAAAAAAAAAAAAAAAAAAAGAAGGAAATTAAACCAATGGGGATAGGCAGCAGGAATAGGCCGCTGCCTATAGGTGTAAAAAAAAAAAAAAAAAAAAAAAAAAAAAGGAAAATAAACCAATGGGGACTGTGCAGCAGGAATAGGCCGCTGCCTATTGGTAAAAATAAAAAAAAAGAAGGAAATTAAACCAATGGGGACTGGGCAGCAGAAATAGGCCGCTGCCTATAGGTAAAAAAAAAAAGAGAAGGAAATTAAACCAATGAGGACTGGGCAGCAGGACTAGGCCGCTGACTATAGGTAAAAAAAAAAAAAAAGGAAAATAAACCAATGGGGACTGGGCAGCAAAACGGCCTATTGGTAAAAAAAAAAAAAAAAAAAAAAAAAAAAAAAGAAGGAAATTAAACCAATGGGGACTGGGCAGCAGGAATAGGCCGCTACCTATAGGTAAAAAAAACAAAAAATAAAAAAATAAAAAAAATAAAAAAGAAGGAAAATAAACAAATGGGGACTGGGCAGCAGGAATAGGCCGCTGCCTATAGGTAAAAAAAAAAAAAAAAAAAAGAAGGAAAATAAACCAATGGGGACTGGGCAGCAGGAATAGGCCGCTGCCTATAGGTAAAAAAAAAAAAAAAAAAAAACCAATGGGGACTGGGCAGCAGGAATAGGCCGCAGCCTATAGGTTAAAAAAAAAAAAAAAAAAAAAGAAGGAAAATAAACCAATGGGGACTGGGCAGCAGGAATAGGCCGCTGCCTATAGGTAAAAATAAAAAAAAAGAAGGAAATTAAACCAATGGGGACTGGGCAGCAGAAATAGGCCGCTGCCTATAGGTAGAAAAAAAAAAAAAAAAAGGAAAATAAACCAATGGGGACTGGGCGGCAGGAATAGGCCGCTGCCTATAGGTAAAAAAAAAAAAAAAAAAAAAAAAAAAAAAAAAAAAAAAAAGAATGAAAATAATCCAATGAGGACTGGGCAACAGGAATAGGCCGCTGCATATAGGTAAAAAAAAAAAAAAAAGGAAAATAAACCAATGGGGACTGGGCAGCAGAAATAGGCCGTTGCCTATTGGTAAAAAAAAAAATAAAAAAAAAAAAAAAAAAAGAAGGAAAATAAACCAATGGGGACTGGGCAGCAGGAATAGGCCGCTGCCTATAGATAAAAAAAAAAAAAAAAAAAAAAAAAGAAGGAAATTAAACCAATGGGCATAGGCAGCAGGAATAGGCAGCTGCCTATAGGTTAAAAAAAAAAGAAAAAAAAGAAGAAAAATAAACCAATGGGGACTGGGCAGCAGGAATAGGCCGCTGCCTATAGGTAAAAATAAAAAATTAAAAAAAAAAAAAAAGAACGAAATTAAACCAATGGGAACTGGGCAGCAGGAATAGACAGCTGCCTATAGGTTAAAAAAAAAAAAAAAAAAAAAAAAAAAAAAGAAGGAAAATAATGCAATGAGGACTGGGCAGCAGGAATAGGCCGCTGCCTATAGGTTAAAAAAAAAAGAAAAAAAAAAAAAGAAGGAAAATAATCCAATGAGGACTGGGCAGCAGGAATAGGCCGCTGCCTATAGGTAAAAAAAAAAAAAAAAAAAAAAAAAAAAAAAAAAAAAAAAAAAAAAAAAAAAAAAAAAAAAAAAGATGGAAAATAAACCAATGGGGACTGGGCAGCAGGAATAGGCCGCTGCCTATAGATAAAAAAAAAAAAAAAAAAAAAAAAAAAAAAAAAAAAAAAAAAAAAAAGAACCAAAATAAACCAATGGGGACTGGGCAGCAGGAATAGGCCGCTGCCTATAGGTAAAAAAAAAAAAAGAAGGAAAATAATCCAATGAGGACTGGGCAGCGGGAATAGGCCGCTGCCTATAGGTAAAAAAAAAAAAAAAAAGGAAAATAAACCAATGGGGACTGGGCAGCAGAACGGCCTATTGGTAAAAAAAAAAAAAAAAAAAAAAAAAAAGAAGGAAATTAAACCAATGGGGACTGGGCAGCAGGAATAGGCCGCTACCTATAGGTAAAAAAAACAAAAAATAAAAAAATAAAAAAAATAAAAAAGAAGGAAAATAAACAAATGGGGACTGGACAGCAGGAATAGGCCGCTGCCTATAGGTAAAAATAAAAAAAAGTAGGAAATTTAACCAATGGGGATTGGGCAGTAGAAATAGGCCGCTGCCTATAGGTAAAAAAAAAAAAAAAAAAAACCAATGGGGACAGGGCAGCAGGAATAGCCCGCTGCCTATAGGTTAAAAAAAAAAAAAAAAAAAAAAAAGAACCAATGGGGACTGGGCAGCAGGAATAGGCCGCTGCCTATAGGTAAAAAAAAAAAAAAAAGAAAAAAAAGAAGGAAAATAAACCAATGGGGACGGGCAGCAAAAATAGGCCGCTGCCTATTGGTAAAATAAAAAAAAAAAAAAAAGAAGGAAAATAAACGAATGGGGACTGGGCAGCAGGAATAGGCCGCTGCCTATAGATAAAAAAAAAAAAAAAAAAAAAAAAAAAAAAAAAAAAGAAGGAAATTAAACCAATGCGGATAGGCAGCAGGAATAGGCTGCTGCCTATAGGTTAAAAAAAAAAAAAAAAAAAATGAAAATAAACCAATGGGGACTGGGCAGCAGGAATAGGCCGCTGCCGATAGGTAAAAATAAAAAATTAAAAAAAAAAAAAGGAAAATAAACCAATGGTGACTGGGCAGCAGAAATAGGCCGCTGCCTATTGGTATAAAAAAAAAAAAAAGAAGGAAATTAAACCAATGGGGATAGGCAGCAGGAATAGGCAGCTGCCTATAGGTTAAAATAAAAAATAAAAAAAAAAGAAGAAAAATAAACCAATGGGGACTGGGCAGCAGGAATAGGCCGCTGCCTATAGGTAAAAATAAAAAATTAAAATAAAAAAAAAGATGCAAATTTAACCAATGGGGACTGGGCAGCAGGAATAGGCAGTTGCATATAGGTTAAAAAAAAAAAAAAAGAAGGAAAATAATCCAATGAGGACTGGGCAGCAGGAATAGGCCACTGCCTATAGGTTAAAAAAAAAAAAAAAAAAGAAGGAAAATAATCCAATGAGGACTGGGCAGAAGGAATAGGCCGATGCCTATAGTTAAAAAAAAAAAAAAAAAAAAAAAAAAAAAGGAAAATAAACCAATGGGGACTGGGCAGCAGGAATAGGCCGCTGCCTATAGGTAAAAAAAAAAAGAAAAAAAAAAGGAAATTAAACCAATGGGGACTGGGCAGCAGGAATAGGCAGATGCCTATAGGTAAAAAAAATAATAATAAAAAAAAAAATAAAAATAAAAAAAAATAAGGAAAATAAACCAATGGGGACTGGGCAGCAGGAATAGGCCGCTGCCTATAGAAAAAAAAAAAAAAAAACCAATGGGGACTGGGCAGCAGGAATAGGCCGCTGCCTATAGGTTTAAAAAAAAAAAAAAAAAAAAAAAAAAAAAAAAAAAAAAAAAAAAAAGAAGGAAATTAATCCAATGGGGACTGGGCAGCAGGAATAGGCCGCTGCCTATAGGTAAAAAAATAAAAAAATAAAAAATAAAAAAAAGAAGGAAATTAAACCAATGGGGACTGGGCAGCAGGAATAGGCCGCTGCCTATAGGTAAAAAAAAAAAAAAAGAAGGAAAATAAACCAATGGGGACTAGGCAGCAGGAATAGGCCGCTGCCTATAGGTTAAAAAATAAATAAATAAATAAAAAATAAAAAAAAGAAGGAAATTAAACCAATGGGGACTGGGCAGCAGGAATAGCGCCGCTGCCTATAGGTTAAAAAAATAAAAAAAGAAGGAAAATAAACCAATGGGGACTAGGCAGCAGGAATAGGCCGCTGCCTATAGGTAAAAAAAAAAAAAAAAAAAAAACCAATGGGGACAGGGCAGCAGGAATAGGCCGCTGCCTATAGGTTAAAAAAAAAAAAAAAGAAGGAAAATAAACCAATGCGGACTGGGCAGCAGGAATAGGCCTCTGCCTATAGGTAAAAAAAAAAAAAAAAAAAAAAAAAAAAAAAAAAGAAAAAAAATAATTCAATGAGTTCTGGGCAGCAGGAATAGACAGCTTCCTATAGATTAAAAAAAAAAAAAAAAAAAAAAAAAAAAGAAGAAGGAAATTAAACAAATGGGAACTGGGCAGCAGGAATAGGCCGCTTCCCCTAGGTAAAAAAAAATTAAAAAAAAAAGGAAAATAAACCAATGGGGACAGGGCAACAGAAATAGGCCGCTGCCTAAAGGTAAAAAAATTTAAAAAAAAAAAAAAAAGAATGAAAATAATCCAATGAGGACTGGGCAGCAGGAATTGGCCGCTGCCTATAGGTAAAAAAAAAAAAAAAAAAAAAAACAAAAAAAACAAAAAAACCCAATTTGGACAGGGCAGCTGGAATAGGCCGTTGCCTATAGGTTAAAAAAAAAAAGAAGGAAAATAAACCAATGGGGACTGGGCAGCAAGAATAGGCCGCTGCCTATAGGTAAAAAAAAAAAAAAAAAAAAAAAAAAGAAGGAAAATATACCAATGGGGACTGGGCAGCAGGAATAGGCCGTTGCCTATAGGTAAAAAAAAAAAAAAAAAAAAAAAAAGAAGGAAAATAATCCAATGAGGACTGGGCAGCAGAAATAGGCCGCTGCCTATAGGTAAAAAAGAAAAAAAAAGGAAAATAAACCAATGGGGACTGGGCAGCAGTACGGCCTATTGGTAAAAAAGAAAAAAAAAAGAAAAAAAAAAAGAAGGAAATTAAACCAATGGGGACTGGGCAGCAGGAATAGGTAGCTACCTATAGATAAAAAAAAAAAAAAAAAAAAACAAAAAAAAAAAGAAGGAAAATAAACAAATGGGGACTGGGCAGCAGGAATAGGCCGCTGCCTATAGGTAAAAAAAAAAAAAAAAAAAAAAAAAGAAGGAAAATAAACCAATGGGGACTGGGAAGCTGGAATAGGCCGCTGCCTATAGGTAAAAAAAAAAAAAACCAATGGGGACAGGGCTGCAGGAATAGGCCGCTGCCTATAGGTTAAAAAAAAAAAAAAAAAAGAAGGAAAATAAACCAATGGGGACTGGGCAGCAGGAATAGGCAGCTGCCTATAGGTCAAAAAAAAAAAAAAAAGAAGGAAAATAAACCAATGGGGACTGGGCAGCAGAAATAGGCCGCTGCCTATAGGTAAAAAAAAAAAAAAAAAAAAACCAATGGGGACAGGGCAGCAGGAATAGGCCGCTGCCTATAGGTTAAAAAAAAAAAAAAAAGAAGGAAAATAAACCAATGCGGACTGGGCGGCAGGAATAGGCCTCTGCCTATAGGTAAAAAAAAAAAAAAAAAAAAAAAAAGAAGGAAAATAATTCAATGAGCACTGGGCAGCAGGAATAGGCCGCTGCCTATAGGTAAAAAAAAAAAAGAAAAAAAAAAGAAGGAAATTAAACCAATGGGGACTGGGCAGCAAGAATAGGCGGCTTCCTATAGGTAAAAATAAAAAAATAAAAAATAAATAAATAAAAAAAAGAAAAAGAAAAATGAAATTAAACCAATGGGGACTGGGCAGCAGGAATAGGCCGCTGCCTATAGGTTAAAAAAATAAAATTAAAAAAAAAATGGAAAATAAACCAATGAGGACTGGGCAGCAGGAATAGGCCGCTGCCTATAGGTAAAAAAAAAAAAAAAAAAAAAAAAAAAAAAAAAAAAAAGAAGGAAAATAATCCAATAAGGACTGGGCAGCAGGAATTGGCCGCTGCCTATAGGTAAAAAAAATAAAATAAAATAAAAAAAACCAATGTGGACAGGGCAGCAGGAATAGGCCGTTGCCTATAGGTTAAAAAAAAAAAAGAAGGAAAATAAACCAATGGGGACTGGGCAGCAAGAATAGGCCGCTGCGTATAGGTAAAAAAAAAAAAAAAAAAAAAAAAAAAGAAAAAAAAAAAGAAGGAAAATAAACCAATGGGGACTGGGGAGGAAAAATAGGCCGCTGCCTATTGGTAAAAATAAAAATAAAAAAAAAATAAAAAAAAGAAGGAAATTAAACCAATGGGGACTGGGCAGCAGGAATAGGCAGCTGCCTATAGGTAAAAAAAAAAAAAAAAAAAAAAAGAAGGAAATTAAACCAATGGGGACTGGGCAGCAGGAATAGGCAGCTGCCTATAGGTAAAAAAAAAAAAAAAAAAGAAGGAAATTAAACCAATAGGGACTGGGCAGCAGGAATAGGCAGCTGCCTATTGATAAAAAAAAAAAAAAAAATAAGGAAATTAAACCAATTGAGACTGGGCAGCAGTAATAGGCAGCTGCCTATAGGGAAAAAAAAATAGAAGGAAAACAAACCAATGGGGACTGGGCAACAGGAATAGGCCGCTGCCTATAGGTAAAAAAAAAAAAAAAAAAAAAAAAAAAAAAAAAAAAGAAGGAAAATAATCCAATGAGGACTGGGCAGCAGGAATAGGCCGCTGACTATAGGTAAAAAAAAAAAAAAAAAAAAGGAAAATAAACCAATGGGGACTGGGCTGCAGGAATAGGCCGCTGCCTATAGGTAAAAAAAAAAAAAAGAAGGAAATTAAACCAATGGGGACTGAGCAGCAGAAATAGGGCGCTGACTGTAGATAAATAAAAAATAAAAAATAAAAACTAAAATAAAATTAAACCAATGGGGACTGAGCGGCAGGAATAGGCCACTGACTATAGGTAAAAAAAAAAAAAAAAAAAAAAAAAGAAAGAAAATAATCCAATGAGGACTGGGCAGCAGGAATAGGCCGCTGCATATAGGTAAAAATAAAAAAATAAAAAAAATATAAAAAGATGGAAATTAAAACAATGGGGACTGGGCAGCAGGAATAGGCAGCTGCCTATAGGTTAAAAAAAGAAAAAAAAAAAAAAAAAAAAACAGAAGGAAAATAAACCAATGGGGACTGGGCAGCAGGAATAGGCCCCTGCCTATAGGTTAAAAAAAAAAAAAAAAAAAAAAGGAAAATAATCCAATGAGGACTGGGAAGCAGGAATAGGCCGCTGCCTATAGGTAAAAAAAAAAAAAAAAAAAAAAAAAGAAGGAAAATAAACCAATGGGGACTGGGCGGCAGGAATAGGCAGCTGCCTATAGGTAAAAAAAAAAAAAAAAAAAAAAAAAAAAAGGAAAATAAACCAATGGGGACTGGGCAGCAGGAATAAGCCGCTGCCGATAGGTAAAAAAAAAAAAAAAAAAAAAAAAAAAAAAAAAAAAAAAAAGAAAAAAGGAAAATAAACCAATGGGGACTGGGCAGCAGGAATAGGCCGCTGCCGATAGGTAAAAAAAAAAAAAAAAAAAAAAAAAAAAAAAAAAAAAAAAAAAAAAGGAAAATAAACCAATGGGGACTGGGCAGTAGGAATAGGCAGCTGCCTATAGGTAAAAAAAAAAAAAAAAGAAGGAAAATAAACCAATGGGGACTGGGTAGCAGGAATAGGACGGGGCCTAAAGGGAAAAAAAAAAAAAAAAAAAAAAAAAAAAGGAAAATAAACCAATGGGGACTGGTCAGCAGGAATAGGCCGCTGCCTAAAAGTTAAAAAAAAAAAAAAAAAAAAAAAGAAAATTAAACAAATGGGGAATGGGCAGCAGAAATAGGCAAATGCCTATAGGTAAAAAAAAAAAAAAAAAAAAAAAAAAAAGGATAATAAACCAATGGGGACTGGTCAGCAGGAATAGGCCGCTGCCTATGGGTAAAAAAAAAAAAAAAAAAAAAAAAAAAAAAAAGGAGGAAAATAAACAAATGGGGACTGGGCATCAGGAATAGGCAGCTGCCTATAGGTAAAAAATAAAAATAGAAATAAAAAAAGAAGGAAATTAAACCAATGGGGACTGGGCAGCAGGAATAGGCCGCTGCCTATAGGTAAAAACAAAAAAAACAAAAAAAAACAAAAAGAAGGAAAATAATCCAATGAGGACTTGACAGCAGGAATAGGCCGCTGCCTATAGGTAAAAAAAAAAAAAAAAAAAAAAAAAATGGAAAATAAACCAATGGTGACTGGGCAGCAGAAATAGGCCGCTGCCTATTGGTAAAAAAAAAAAAAAAGAAGGAAATTAAACCAATGGGGACTGGCAGCAGGAATAGGCCGTTGCCTATAGGTAAAAAAACAAAACAAAAAAAAACAAAAAAAAAGAAGGAAATTAAACCAATGGGGACTGGGCTGCAGGAATAGGCAGCTGCCTATAAGAAGGAAATTAAACCATTGGGGACTGGGCAGCAGGAATAGGCAGCTGCCTATAGGTAAAAAAATAAATAAATAAATAAATAAATAATAAAAAAAAGAAGGAAAATAAACCAATGGGGACTGGGCAGCAGGAATAGGCCGCCGCCTATAGGTTAAAAAAAAAAAAAAACCAATGGGGACTGGGCAGCTGGAATAGGCCGCTGCCTATAGGTTAAAAAATAAAAATAAAAATAAAAAAAAGGAAAATAAAACAATGGGGACTGGGCAGCAGTAATAGGCCGCTGCCTATAGGTAAAAAAAAAAAATAAGGAAATTAAACCAATGGGGACTGGGCAGCAGGAATAGGCAGCTGCCTATAGGTAAAAAAAAAAAAAAGAAAAAAAAAAAAAAAAAAGAAGGAAATTAAACCAATGGGGACTGGGCAGCAGGAATAGGCAGCTGCCTATAGTTTAAAAAAAAAAAAAAAAAAAAAAAAAAAAAAAAAAAAAAAAGAAGGTAATTAAACCAATGGGGATTGGGCAGCAGGAATAGGCAGCTGCCTATAGGTAAAAAAAAATAAAAAAAAGGAAAATAAACCAATGGGGACTGGGCAGCAGGAAAAGGCAGCTGCCTATAGGTTAAAAAAAAAAAAAGAAGGAAAATAAACCAATGGGGACTGGGCAGCAGGAATAGGCCGCTGCCTATAGGTAAAAAAAAAAAAAAAAAAAAAAAAAAAAAAAAAAGGAAATTAAACCAATGGGGACTGGGCAGCAGGAATAGGCAGCTGCCTATAGGTCAAAAAAAAAAAAAAAAAGAAGGAAAATAAACCAATGGGGACTGGGCAGCAGGAATAGGCCGCTGCCTATAGGTAAAAAAAAAAAAAAAAAAAAACCAATGGGGACAGGGCAGCAGGAATAGGCCGCTGCCTATAGGTTAAAAAAAAAAAAAGAAGGAAAATAAACCAATGCGGACCGGGCAGCAGGAAAAGGCCGCTGCCTATAGGTAAAAAAAAAAAAAAAAAAAAAAAAAAAAAAAAAAAAAAGGAAAATAAACCAATGGGGACTGGGCTGCAGGAATAGGCCGCAACCTATAGGTAAAAAAAAAAAAAAAAAAAAAAAAAGAAGGAAATTAAACCAATGGGGACTGGGCAGCAGGAATAGGCCGCTGCCTATAGGTAAAAAAAAAAAAAAAAAAAAAAAAAAAAAAAAAAAAAAAAGGAAAATAAACCAATGGGGACTGGGCGGCAGGAATAGGCCGCTGCCTATAGGTAAAAAAAAAAAAAAAAAAAAAAAAAAAAAAAAAAAAAAAAAAAAAAAAAGAAAGAAAATAATCCAATGAGGACTGGGCAGCAGGAATAGGCCACTGCATATAGGTAAAAAAAAAAATAAAAATAAAAAAAAAGAAGGAAATTAAACCAATGGGGACTGGGCAGCAGGAATAGGACGCTGCCTATTGGTTAAGAAAAAAAAAAAAGGAGGAAAATAAACCAATGGGGACTGGGCAGCAGGAATAGGCCGCTGCCTCTAGGTTAAAAAAAAAAAAAAAAAAAAAAAAAAAAAAGAAGGAAAATAAACCAATGGGGACTGTGCAGCAGGAATAGGCCCCTGACTATAGGTTAAAGAAAAAAAAATAATAAAAAAATAAAATAAAATAAAAAAGGAAAATAAACCAATGGGGACAGGGCAGCAGGAATAGGCCGCTGCCTATTGGTAAAAAAAAAAAAAAAAAGAAAAAAAAGAAGGAAATTAAACCAATGGGGACTGGGCAGCAGGAATAGGTAGCTGCCTATAGGTAAAAAAAAAGAAAAAAAAAAGAAGGAAATTAAACCAATGGGGACTGGGCAGCAGGAATAGGCAGGTGCCTATAGGTAAAAAATAAAAAATAAAAAAAAAATAAGAAGGAAAATAAACCAATGGGGACTGGGCTGCAGGAATAGGCCGCTACCTATAGGTAAAAAAAAAAAAAAAAAAAAAAAAGAAGGAAAATAAACCAATGGGGACTGTGCAGCAGGAATAGGCCCCTGCCTATAGGTTAAAAAAAAAAAAAAAAAAAAAAAAAGAAGGAAAATAATCCATTGAGGACTGGGCAGCAGGAATAGGCCGCTGCCTATAGGTAAAAAAAAAAAAAAAAAAAAAAGGAAAATAAACCAATGGGGACTGGGCAGCAGGAATAGGCCGCTGCCTATAGGTAAAAAAAAAAAAAAAAAAAAAAAAGAAGGAAATTAAACCAATGGGGACTGGGCAGCAGGAATAGGTAGCTGCCTATAGGTAAAAAAAAAAAAAAAAAAAAAGAAGGAAATTAAACCAATGGGGACTGGGCAGCAGGAATAGGCAGGTGCCTATAGGTAAAAAATAAAAAATAAAAAAAAAATAAGAAGGAAAATAAACCAATGGGGACTGGGCAGCAGGAATAGGCCGCTGCCTATAGGTAAAAAAAAAAAATAATAAAAAAAACAAAAAGAAGGAAAATAATCCAATGAGGACTGGACAGCAGGAATAGGCCGCTGCCTATAGGTAAAAAAAAAAAAAAAAAAAAAGGAAAATAAACCAATGGGGACTGGGCAGCAGAAATAGGCCGCTGCCTATTGGTAAAAAAAAAATAATAATAAAAAAAAAAAAAGGAAATTAAACCAATGGGGACTGGACAGCAGGAATAGGCCGCTGCCTATAGGTAAAAAAACAAAAAAAAAAAAAAAACAAAAAAAAAAGAAGGAAATTAAACCAATGGGGACTGGGCTGCAGGAATAGGCAGCTGCCTATAAGAAGGAAATTAAACCAATGGGGACTGGGCAGCAGGAATAGGCAGCTGCCTATAGGTTAAAAAAATAAAAAAGAAGGAAAATAAACCAATGAGGACTGGGCAGCAGGAATAGGCCGCTGCCTATAGGTAAAAAAAAAAAAAAAAAAAGAAGGAAAATAATCCAATGAGGACTGGGCAGCAGGAATTGGCCGCTGCCTATAGGTATAAAAAAAAAAAAAAAAAAAAAAAAAAAAAAAAAAATGAAGGAAAATAAACCAATGGGGACTGGGCAGCAAAAATAGGCCGCTGCCTATTGGTAAAAATAAAAATAAAAATAAAAATGAAGGAAATTAAACCAATGGGGACTGGGCAGCAGGAATAGGCAGCTGCCTATAGGTAAAAAAAAAAAAAAAAAAAAAGAAGGAAATTAAACCAATGGGGACTGGGCAGCAGGAATAGGCAGCTGCCTATTGATAAAAAAAAAAAAAATAAATAAAAATAAAAATAAAAGAAGAATGAAATTAAACCAATGGGGACTGGGCAGCAGGAATAGGCCGCTGCCTATAGGTTAAAAAAATAAAATTAAAAAAAAAGAAGGAAAATAAACCAATGGGGACTGGGCAGCAGGAATAGGCCGCTGCCTATAGGTATAAATAAATAAATAAATAAAAAAAAGTAAATTAAACCAATGGGGACTGGGCAACAGGAATAGGCAGCTGCCTATAGGTAAAAAAAAAAAGAAGGAAATTAAACCAATGGGGACTGGGCAGCAGGAATAGGCAGGTGCCAAAAAGAAAAAAAAAAAAAAAAAAAAAAAAAAAAAAGAATGAAATTAAACCAATGGGGACTGGGCAGCAGGAATAGGCAGCTGCCTATAGGTAAAAGAAAAAAAAAAAAAAGAAGGAAATTAAACCAATGGGGACTAGGCAGCAGGAATAGGCAGCTGCATATTGATAAAAAAAAAAAAAAAAAAAAAAAAAAAAAAGAAGGAAATTAAACCAATGGGGACTGGGCAGCAAAAATAGGCCGCTGCCTATTGGTAAAAATATAAATAAAATAAAAAAAAAGAAGGAAATTAAACCAATGGGGACTGGGCAGCAGGAATAGGCAGCTGCCTATTAATAAAAAAAAAAAAAAAAAAAAAAAAAAAAAAGAAGGAAATTAAACCAATGGGGACTGGGCAGCAGGAATAGGCAGCTGCCTATAGGTAAAAAAAAAAGAAAAAAAAAGAAGGAAAATAAACCAATGGGGACTGGGCAACAGGAATAGGCCGCCGCCTATAGGTAAAAAAAAAAAAAAAAAAAAAAAAAAAAAAAAAAAAGATGGAAAATAATCCAATGAGGACTGGGCAGCAGGAAAAGGCCGCTGCCTATAGGTAAAAAAAAAAAAAAAAAAAAAAAAAAAAAAAAAAAAAAAGGAAAATAAACCAATGGGGACTGGGCTGCAGGAATAGGCCGCTACATATAGGTAAAAAAAAAAAAAAAAAAAAAAAAATAAAATTAATCCAATGGGGACTGGCCAGCAGGAATAGGCCGCTGCCTATAGGTAAAAAAAAAAAAAAAAAAAAAAAAAAAAAAAAAAAAAAAAAAGAAAGAAAATAATCCAATGAGGACTGGGCAGCAGGAATAGGCCACTGCATATAGGTAAAAAAAAAATAAAAAAATAAAAATAAAAAAAGAAGGAAATTAAACCAATGGGGACTAGGCAGCAGGAATAGGCAGCTGCCTATAGGTTAAAAAAAAAAAAAAAAAAAAAGAAGGAAAATAAACCAATGGGGACTGGGCAGCAGGAATAGGCCACTGCCTATAGGTTAAAAAAAAAAAAAAAAAAAAAAAAAAAAAAAAAAAAAAAAAGAAGGAAAATAAACCAATGGGGACTGTGCAGCAGGAATAGGCCCCTGCCTATAGGTTAAAAAAAAAAAAAAAAAAAAAAAAAAAAAAAAAAAAGAATGAAAATAATCCATTGAGGACTGGGCAGCAGGAATAGGCCGCTGCCTATAGGTAAAAAAAAAAAAAAAAAAAAAAAGGAAAATAAACCAATGGGGACTGGGCAGCAGAAATAGGCCGCTGCCTATTGGTAAAAAAAAAATAATAATAAAAAAAAAAAAGAAGGAAATTAAACCAATGGGGACTGGACAGCAGGAATAGGCCGCTGCCTATAGGTAAAAAAACAAAAAACAAAAAAACAAAAAAAAAAGAAGGAAATTAAACCAATGGGGACTGGGCTGCAGGAATAGGCAGCTGCCTATAAGAAGGAAATTAAACCAATGGGGACTGGGCAGCAGGAATAGGCAGCTGCCTATAGGTTAAAAAAATAAAATTAAAAAAAAAAAAAGGAAAATAAACCAATGGGGACTGGGCAGCAGGAATAGGCCGCTGCCTATAGGTAAAAAAAAAAAAAAAAAGAAGGAAAATAATCCAATGAGGACTGGGCAGCAGGAATTGGCCGCTGCCTATAGGTATAAAAAATAAAAATAAAAAAAAATGAAGGAAAATAAACCATTGGGGACTGGGCAGCAAAAATAGGCCGCTGCCTATTGGTAAAAATAAAAATAAAAATAAAAAAGAATGAAATTAAACCAATGGGGACTGGGCAGCAGGAATAGGCAGCTGCCTATAGGTAAAAAAAAAAAAAAAAAAAAGAAGGAAATTAAACCAATGGGGACTGGGCAGCAGGAATAGGCAGCTGCCTATTGATAAAAAAAAAAATAAAAAAATAAAATAAAATAAAAGAAGAATGAAATTAAACCAATGGGGACTGGGCAGCAGGAATAGGCCGCTGCCTATAGGTTAAAAAAATAAAATTAAAAAAAAAAAAGGAAAATAAACCAATGGGGACTGGGCTGCAGGAATAGGCCGCTGCCTATTGGTAAAAAAAAAAAATAAAAAAAGAAGGAAATTAAACCAATGGGGACTGGGCAGCAGGATTAGGCAGCCGCCTATAGGTAAAAAAAAAAAAGAAGGAAATTAAACCAATGGGGACTGGGCAGCAGGAATAGGCAGCTGCCTATTGATAAAAAAAAAAAAAAAAAAAAAAAAAAAAAAAAAAAAAAGAAGAAAATTAAACCAATGGGGACTGGGCAGCAGGAATAGGCAGCTGTCTATAGGTAAAAAAAAAAAAAAAAAAAAAAAAAAGAAGGAAAATAAACCAATGGGGACTGGGTAGCAGGAATAGGCCGCTGCATATAGGTAAAAAAAAAAAAAAAAAAAAAAAAAAAAGAAGGAAAATAATCCAATGAGGACTGGGCAGGAGGAATAGGCCGCTGCCTATAGGTAAAAAATAAAAATAAAAAAAAAATAAAATAAAAAAGGAAAATAAACCAATGGGGACTGGGCTGCAGGAATAGGCCGCTGCCTATAGGTAAAAAAAAAAAAAAAAAAAAAAAGAAGGAAATTAAACCAATGGGGACTGGGCAGCATGAATAGGCCGCTGCCTATAGGTAAAAAAAAAAAAAAAAAAAAAAAAAAAAAAAAAGAAAGAAAATAATCCAATGAGGACTGGGCAGCAGGAATAGGCCGCTGCCTATAGGTAAAAAAATAAAAAAAAATAAAAAATAAAAATAAAAAAAGAAGGAAATTAAACCAATGGGGACTGGGCAGCAGGAATAGGCAGCTGCCTATAGGTTAAAAAAAAAAAAAGGAAAATAAACCAATGGGGACTGGGCAGCAGGAATAGGCCTCTGCCTATAGGTTAAAAAAAAAAAAAAAAGAAGGAAAATAATCCAATGAGGACTGGGCAGCAGGAATAGGCCGCTGCCTATAGGTAAAAAAAAAAAAAAATAAAAATAAAAAGAAGGAAATTTAACCAATGGGGACTGGGCAGCAGCATAGGCAGCTGCCTATAGGTAAAAAATAAAAAATAAAAAAAAAATTATAATAATAATAACCAATGGGGACTGGGCAGCAGGACTAGACCGGTGCCTATAGGTAAAAAAAAAACAAAAAAAAAAAACAAAAAGAAGGAAAATAATCCAATGAGGACTGGACAGCAGGAATAGACCGCTGCCTATAGGTAAAAAAAAAAAAAAAAAAGAAAAATAAACCAATGGGGACTGGGCAGCAGAAATAGGCCGCTGCCTATTGGTAAAAAAAAAAAAAAAAAAAAAAAAAAAAAAAAAAAAAAAAAAAAAGAAGGAAATTAAACCAATGGGGACTGGGCAGCAGGAATAGGCCGCTGCCTATAGGTAAAAAAAACAAAAAAAAAGAAGGAAATTAAACCAATGGGGACTGGGCTGCAGCAATAGGCAGCTGCCTATAAGAAAGAAATTAAACCAATGGAGACTGGGCAGCAGGAATAGGCAGCTGCCTATAGTTAAAAAAAAAAAAAAAAGAAGGAAAATAAACCATTGGGGACTGGGCAGCAGGAATAGGCCGCTGCCTATAGGTAAAAAAAATAAATAAATAAATAAATAAATAAATAAAGGAAGGAAAATAAACCAATGGGGACTGGGCAGCAGGAATAGGCCGCTGCCTAAAGGTTAAAAAAAAAAAAAAAAACCAATGGGGACTGGGCAGCAGGAATAGGCCGCTGCCTATAGGTTAAAAAAAAAAAAAAAAGGAAAATAAAACAATGGGGACTGGGCAGCAGGAATAGGCCGCTGCCTATAGGTAAAAAAAAAAAAAAAAAAAATAAGGAAAATAAACCAATGGGGACTGGGCAGCAGGAATAGGCCGCTGCCTATAGGTATAAAAAAAAAAAAAAAAAAAAAAAGGAAAATAAACCAATGGGGACTGGGCAGCAAAAATAGGCCGCTGCCTATTGGTAAAAAAAAAAAAAAAAAAAGAAGGAAATTAAACCAATGGGGACTGGGCAGCAGGAATAGGCAGCTGCCTATAGGTTAAAAAAAAAAAAAAAAAAAAATCCAATGGGGACAGGGCAGCAAGAATAGGCCGCTGCCTATAGGTTAAAAAAAAAAAAAAAGAAGGAAAATAAACCAATGGGGACTGGGAAGCAGGAATAGGCCGCTGCCTATAGGTAAAAAAAAAAAAAAAAAAAAAAAGGAAAATAAACCAATGGGGACTGGGCAGCAAAAATAGGCCGCTGCCTATTGGTAAAAATAAAAATAAAAAAAAAGAAGGAAATTAAACCAATGGGGACTGGGCAGCAGGAATAGGCAGCTGCCTATAGGTAAAAAAAAAAAGAAGGAAATTAAACTAATGGGGACTAGGCAGCAGGAATAGGCAGATGCATATTGATAAAAAAAAAAAAAAATAAAAAAAAAAAAAAAAAAAGAAGGAAATTAAACCAATGGGGACTGGGCAGCAAAAAAAGGCCGCTGCCTATTGGTAAAAATATAAAAAAAAAAAAAAAGAAGGAAATTAAACCAATGGGGACTGGGCAGCAGGAATAGGCCGCTGCCTATAGGTTTAAAAAAAAAAAAAAAGAAGGAAATTAAACCAATGGGGACTGGGCAGCAGGAATAGGCCGCGTCCTATAGGTAAAAAAAAATAAAAAAAATAAAAAAATAAAAAAAAGAAGGAAATTAAACCAATGGGGACGGGGCAGCAGGAATAGGCAGCTGCCGATAGGTCAAAAAAAAAAAAAAAAAAAAAAAAAAAAAAAAAAAAAAAGGAAAATAAACCAATGGGGACTGGGCAGCAGGAATAGGCCGCTGCCTATAGGTAAAAAAAAAAAAAAAAAAACCAATGGGGACAGGGCAACAGGAATAGGCCGCTGCCTATAGGTTAAAAAAAAAAAAAAAGAAGGAAAATAAACCAATGCGGACTGGGCAGCAGGAATAGGCCTCTGCCTATAGGTAAAAAAAAAAAAAAAAAAAAGAAGGAAAATAATTCAATGAGGACTGGGCAGCAGGAATAGGCCGCTGCCTATAGGTAAAAAAAAAAAAAAAGAAAAAAAAAAAGAAGGAAATTAAACCAATGGGGACTGGGCAGCAGGAATAGGAAGCTTCCTTTAGGTAAAAAAAAAAAAAAAAAAAAAGAAGAACGAAATTAAAACAATGGGGACTTGGCAGCAGGAATAGGCCGCTGCCTATAGGTTAAAAAAATAAAACTAAAAAAAAAGGAAAATAAACCAATGGGGACTGGGCAGCAGGAATAGGCCGCAGCCTAAAAAAAAAAAAAAAAAAAAAGAATGAAAATAATCCAATGAGGACTGGGCAGCAGGAATTGGCCGCTGCCTATAGGTAAAAAAAAAAAAAAAAAAAAAAAAAAAAAAAAAAAAAAAAAAAAAAAAAAAAAAAAAAAAAAAAAAAAGACCAATGTGGACAGGGCAGCAGGAATAGGCCGCTGCCTATAGGTAAAAAAAAAAAAAGAAGAAAAATAAAACAATGGGGACTGGGCAGCAGGAATAGGCCGCTGCCTATAGGTAAAAAAAAAAAAAAGAAAAAAAAAAAGAAGGAAATTAAACCAATGGGGACTGAGCAGCAGGAATAGGCCGCTGCCTATAGGTAAAAAAAAAAAAAAAAAAAAAAAAAGGAAAATAAACCAATGGGGACTGGGCAGCAGAAATAGGCCGCTGCCTATAGCTAAAAAAAAAAAAAAAGAAGGAAATTAAACCAATGGGCACTAGGCAGCAGAACTAGGACGCTGCCTATAGGTAAAAAAAAAAAAAAAAAAAAAAAAAAAAAAAAAAAAAAAAAAAAAAAAAAAGAAGGAAACTAAACCAATGGGGACTGGGCAGCAGGAATAGGCAGCTGCCTATAGGTAAAAAAAAATAAATAAATAAATAAATAAAAAATAAGAAGGAAAATAAACCAATGGGGACTGGGCTGCAGGAATAGGCCGCTGCCTATAGATAAAAAAAAATAAATAAAAAAAAGAAGGAAATTAAACAAATGGGGACTGGGCAGCAGGAATAGGCCGCTGCCTATAGGTAAAAAAAAAAAGGAAAATAAACCAATGGGGACTGGGCAGCAGGAATAGGCCGCTGCATATAGGTTAAAAAAAAAAAAAAAAAAAAAAAAAAAAATAAACCAATGGGGACTGGGCAGCAGGAATAGGCCGCTGCCT
>CM075769.1:77942689-77945189 GCA_037974665.1 Ehretia macrophylla
AAAAGAAGGAAATTAATCCAATGGGGACTGGGCAGCAGGACTAGACAGCTGCCTATAGGTAAAAAAAAAAAAAATAAAAAAAATAAAAAAAAAAGAAGGAAATTAAACCAATGGGGACTGGGCAGCAGGACTAGGCCGCTGCTATAGGTAAAAAAATAAAAAAATAAAAAATAAAAAAAATAAAAAGGAAAAAAGAAGGAAATTAATCCAATGGGGACTGGGCAGCAGGACTAGGCAGCTGCCTATAGGTAAAAAAAAAAAAAAAAATGGAAATTAATCCGATGGGGACTGGGCAGCAGGACTAGGCCGCTGCCTATAGGTAAAAAAAAAAAAGAAAAAAAAAGAAGTAAATTAATCCAATGGGGACTGGGCAGCAGGATTAGGCCGCTGCTTATAGGTAAAAAAAAAAAAAAAAAAAAAAAAAAAAAAAAAAAAAAAAAAAAAGCATAAAAGAAGGAAATTAATCCAATGAGGACTGGGCAGCAGGACTAGGCCGCTGCCTATAGGTAAAAAAAAAAAAAAAAAAAAAAAAAAAAAAAAAAAAAAGAAGGAAATTAATCCAATGGGGACTGGGCAGTACTAGGCCGCTGCCTATAGGTAAAAAAAAAAAAAAATGAAAAATAGAAAAAAAGAAGGAAATTAATCCAATGGGGACTGGGCAGCAGGACTAGGCCGTTGCCTATAGGTAAAAAAAAAATTAAAAAAAAAAAAAAAAAGGTAATTAATCCGATGGGGACTGGGCAGCAAGACTAGGCCGCTGCCTTTAGGTAAAAAAAAAAAATGGAAAAAAGAAGGAAATTAATCCAATGGGGACTAGGCAGCAGGACTAGGCCGCTGCCTATAGGTTAAAAAAAAAATTAAACCAATGGGGACTGGACAGCAGGACGAGGCCGCTGCCTATAGGTAAAAATAAAAAAAATAAAAAAAAATAAAAATAGAAAAAAGAAGGAAATTAATCCAATGGGGACTGGGCAGCAGAACTAGGCAGCTGCCTCTAGGTAAATAAAAAAAATAAAAAAAATAAAAAAAAAGGAAATTAATCCGATGTGGACTGGGCAGCAGGACTAGGGCGCTGCCTATAGGTAAAAAAAAAAAAAAAAGAAGGAAATTAATCCTATGGGGACTGGGCAGCAGGACTAGGCCGCTGCTATAGGTAAAAAAAAAAAAAAAAAAAAAAAAAAAAAAAAAAGAAGAAGGAAATTAATCCAATGGGGACTGGGCAGCAGGACTAGGCCGCTGCCTATAGGTAAAAATAAAAATAAAAATAAAAAAAAATAAAAAAGAAGGAAATTAATCCAATGGGGACTGGGCAGCAGGACTAGGCCGCTGCCTATATGTAAAAAAAAAAAAAAAAAAAGGAAATTAATCCAATGGGAACTGGGCAGCAGGACTAGGCCGCTGCCTATAGGTAAAAAAAAAAAAAAAAAAAACGAAAAAAAAAGAAGAAATTAAACCAATGGGGACTCGGCAGCAGGACTAGGCCGCTGCCTATAAAAATAAATAAAAAAAAAGGGAAAAAGAAGGAAATTAATCCAATGACGACTGGGCAGCAGGACTAGGCCGCTGCCTATAGGTAAAAAAAAAAAAAAAAAAAAAGAAAAAAAGTAAAAAAGAAGGAAATTAATCCAATGGGGACTGGGCAGCAGGACTAGGCCGCTGCCTATAGGTAAAAATAAAAAATAAAAAAAAAATTAAAAAAAAAGAAGGAAATTAATCCGATGGGGACTGGGCAGCAGGACTAGGCCGCTGCCTATAGGTAAAAAAAAAAAAAAAAGAAGGAAATTAATCCAATGGGGACTGGGCAGCAGGACTAGGACGCTGCCTATAGATAAAAATAATAATAAAAAAAAAAAAAGGAAATTAATCCGATGGGGACTGGGCAGCAAGACTAGGCCGCTGCCTATAGGTAAAAAAAAAATAAAAAAAAGGAAAAAAGAAGGAAATTAATCCAATGGGGACTAGGCAGCAGGACAAGGCCGCTGCCTATAGGTAAAAAAAAAAAAAAAAAAAAAAAAAAAGAAGGAAAAAAGAAAAAAAGAAAAAAATTAAACCAATGGGGACTGGGCAGCAGGACTAGGCCGCTGCCTATAGGTAAAAAAAAAAAAAAAATGGAAAAAAGAAGGAAATTAATCCAATGGGGACTGGGCAGCAGGACTAGGCCGCTAACTATAGGTAAAAAAAAAAAAAAAAAAAAAAAAAAAAAAAAAAAAGAAAAAGGAAAAAAGAAGGAAATTAATCCAATGGGGAATGGGCAGCAGAACTAGGCAGCTGCTTCTAGGTAAAAAAAAAAAAAAAAAAAAGAAAAAGAAATTAATCCAATGGGGACTGGGCAGCAGGACTAGGCCGCTGCCTATAGGTAAAAAAAAACAAAAAAAAAAAAGAAAAAAAAGAAGGAAATTAATCCGATGGGGACTGGGCAGCAAGACTAGGCCGTTACCTATAGGTAAAAAAAAAAAAAAAAAGAAGGAAAAAAGAAGGAAATTAATCCAATGGGGACTGG
>CM075769.1:77955189-77960189 GCA_037974665.1 Ehretia macrophylla
AAAAACAAAAAAAAAAGAAGGAAATTAACCCGTGGGGACTGGGCAGCAGGAATAGGCCGCTGCCTATAGGTAAAAAAAAAAAAAAAAAAAAAAAGGAAATTAATCCGATGGGGACTGGGCAGCAAGACTAGGCCGCTGCCTATAGGTAAAAAAAAAAAAAAAAAAAAAAAAAAAAAAAAAGGAAATTAAACCAATGGGGACTGGGCAGCAGGACTAGGCCGCTGCCTATAGGTAAAAAAAAAAAAAAAAAAAAAAAAAAAAAAAAAGAAGGAAATTAATCGAATGGGGACTGGGCAGCAAGATTAGGCCTCTGCCTATAGGTAAAAAAAAAAAAAAAAAAAAAAAAAAGGAATAAAGAAGGAAATTAATCCAATGGGGACTGGGCAGCAAGATTAGGCGGCCTATAGGGAAATAAAAAATAAAAAATAAAAAATAAAAAATAAAAAAAAGAAAAAAAGAATGAAATTAAACCAATGGGGACTGGGCAGGAGGACTAGGCCGCTGCCTATAGGTAAAAAAAAAAAAATAATAATAAAAAATATGGAAAAAAGAAGGAAATTAATCCAATGGGGACTGGGCAGCAGGACTAGGCCGCTGCCTATAGGTAAAAAAAAAAAAAAAAAAAAAAAAAAAAAAAAAAAAAAAAAAAAAGAAAAAAGAATGAAATTAAACCAATGGCGACTGGGCAGCAGGACTAGGCCGTTGCCTATAGCTAAAAAAAAAAAAAGAAGGAAAATAATCCAATGCGGACTGGGCAGCAGAACTAGGCCGCTGCCTATAGGTAAAAATAAAAAATAAAAAAAAATAAAAAAAGAAGGAAATTAATCCAATGGGGACTGGGCAGCAGGACTAGGCCGCTGCCTATAGGTAAAAAAAAAAAAAAAAAAAGAAAAAAAAAAAAAAAAAAGGAAAAAAGGAGGAAATTAATCCAATGGGGAATGGGCAGCAGAACTAGGCAGCTGCCTATAGGTAAAAAAAAAAAAAAAAAAAAGAAAAAAAAAAAAGAAAAAAGAAGGAAATTAATCCAATGGGGACTGGGCAGCAGGACTAGGCCGCTGCCTATAGGTAAAAATAAAAAATAAAAAAATAATAAAATAAAAAAGAAGGAAATTAATCCAATGGGGACTGGGCAGCAGGACTAGACCGCTGCCTATAGGTAAAAAAAAAAAAAAAAAAAAAAAAAAAAAAAAAACGAAAAAAAGAAAAAAAGAAGGAAATTAAACCAATGGGGACTGGGCAGCAGGACTAGGCCGCTGCCTATAGGTAAAAAAAAAAAAAAAAAAAAAAAAAAGAAGGAAATTAATCCAATGGGTACTGGGCAGCAGGACTCGGCCGCTGCCTATAGGTAAAAAAAAAAAAAAAAAAAAAAAAAAAGGAAATTAATCCGATGGGAACTGGGCAGCAGGACTAGGCCGCTGCCTATAGGTAAAAAAAAAAAAAAAAAGAAAAAAAAAAAGAAAAAAGAAGGAAATTAATCCAATGGGGACTGGGCAGCAGGACTAGGCCGCTGCCTATAGGTAAAAATAAAAATAAAAAAATAAATAAAATAAAAAAAAAGGAAATTAATCCAATGGGGACTGGGCAGCAGGACTAGACCGCTGCCTATAGGTAAAAAAAAAAAAAAAAAAAAAAAAAAAAAAAAAAAAAAAAACGAAAAAAAGAAAAAAAGAAGGAAATTAAACCAATGGGGACTGGGCAGCAGGACTAGGCCGCTGCTATAGGTAAAAAAAAATAAAAAATAAAAAATAAAAAAAATAAAAAGGAAAAAAGAAGGAAATTAATCCAATGGGGACTGGGCAGTAGGACTAGGCAGCTGCCTATAGGTAAAAAAAAAAAAAAAAAAAAAAAAATGGAAATTAATCCGATGGGGACTGGGCAGCAGGACTAGGCCGCTGCCTATAGGTAAAAAAAAAAAAAAAAAAATGAAAAAAGAAGGAAATTAATCCAATGTGGACTGGGCAGCAGGACTAGGCCGCTGCCTATAGGTAAAAAAAAAAAAAAAAAAAAAAAAAAAAAAGAATAAAAAAATAAATAAAAAAAAAAAAAAAAGAAAAAAAAAGTAGGAAATTAATCCGATGGGAACTGGGCAGCAGGACTAGGCCGCTGCCTATAGGTAAAAAAAAAAAAAAAAAAAAAAAAAAAAAAAAAAAAAAAAAAAAAAAAGGGAAAAAGAAAGAAATTAATCCAATGAGGATTGGGCAGCAGGACTAGGCCGCTGCCTATAGGTAAAAATAAAAAATAAAAATAAAAAAAGAAGGAAATTAATCTAATGAAAAAAAAAAAAAAAAAAAAGAAGGAAATTAATCCGATGGGGACTGGGCCGCAGGACTAGGCCGCTGCCTATAGGTAAAAAAAAAAAAAAAACAAAAAAAAAAGAAGGAAATTAACCCGTGGGGACTGGGCAGCAGGAATAGGCCGCTGCCTATAGGTAAAAAAAAAAAAAAAAAAAAAAAAAAAAAAAAAAAAAAGGAAATTAATCCGATGGGGACTGGGCAGCAAGACTAGGCCGCTGCCTATAGGTAAAAAAAAAAAAAAAAAAAAAAAAAAAAAAAAAAGGAAATTAAACCAATGGGGACTGGGCAGCAGGAATAGGCCGCTGCCTTTAGGTAAAAAAAAAAAAAAAAAAAAAAAAAAAAAAAAAAAAAAGAAGGAAATTAATTGAATGGGGACTGGGCAGCAAGATTAGGCCTCTGCCTATAGGTAAAAAAAAAAAAAAAAAAGGAATAAAGAAGGAAATTAATCCAATGGGGACTGGGCAGCAAGATTAGGCGGCCTATAGGGAAATAAAAAATAAAAAATAAAAAATAAAAAATAAAAAAAAGAAAAAAAGAATGAAATTAAACCAATGGGGACTGGGCAGGAGGACTAGGCCGCTGCCTATAGGTAAAAAAAAATAATAATAATAAAAAATAAGGAAAAAAGAAGGAAATTAATCCAATGGGGACTGGGCAGCAGGACTAGGCCGCTGCCTATAGGTAAAAAAAAAAAAAAAAAAAAAAGAAAAAAGAATGAAATTAAACCAATGGCGACTGGGCAGCAGGACTAGGCCGTTGCCAATAGCTAAAAAAAAAAAAAAGAAGGAAAATAATCCAATGCGGACTGGGCAGCAGAACTAGGCCGCTGCCTATAGGTAAAAATAAAAAATAAAAAAAAATAAAAAAAGAAGGAAATTAATCCAATGGGGACTGGGCAGCAGGACTAGGCCGCTGCCTATAGGTAAAAAAAAAAAAAAAAAAAAAGAAGGACATTAATCCAATGGGGACTGGGGAGCAGGACTAGGCCGCTGCCTATAGGTAAAAAAAAAAAAAAAAAAAAAAAAAAAAAAAAAAAAACGAAAAAAAGAAAAAAAGAAGGAAATTAAACCAATGGGGACAGGGCAGCAGGACTAGGCCGCTGCCTATAGGTAAAAAAAAAAAAAAAAAAAAAAAAGAAGGAAATTAATCCAATGGGTACTGGGCAGCAGGACTCGGCCGCTGCCTATAGGTAAAAAAAAAAAAAAAAAAAAAAAAAAAAGGAAATTAATCCGATGGGAACTGGGCAGCAGGACTAGGCCTCTGCCTATAGGTAAAAAAAAAAAAAAAAAAAAAGAAAAAAAAAAGAAAAAAGAAGGAAATTAATCCAATGGGGACTGGGCAGCAGGACTAGGCCGCTGCCTTTAGGTAAAAATAAAAAATAAAAAAAAAATAAAATATAAAAGAAGGAAATTAATCCAATGGGGACTGGGCAGCAGGACTAGACCGCTGCCTATAGGTAAAAAAAAAAAAAAAAAAAAAAAAAAAAAAAACGAAAAAAAGAAAAAAAGAAAGAAATTAAACCAATGGGGACTGGGCAGCAGGACTCGGCCGCTGCTATAGGTAAAAAAAAATAAAAAATAAAAAATAAAAAAAATAAAAAGGAAAAAAGAAGGAAATTAATCCAATGGGGACTGGGCAGCAGGACTAGGCAGCTGCCTATAGGTAAAAAAAAAAAAAAAAAAAAAAAAAAAAAAATGGAAATTAATCCGATGGGGACTGGGCAGCAGGACTAGGCCGCTGCCTATAGGTAAAAAAAAAAAAAAAAAAAAAAAAATGAAAAAAGAAGGAAATTAATACAATGTGGACTGGGCAGCAGGACTAGGCCGCTGCCTATAGGTAAAAAAAAAAAAATAAAATAAAAATAAAAAAAAAAAGAAAAAAAAAAGTAGGAAATTAATCCGATGGGGACTGGGCAGCAGGACTAGGCCGCTACCTATAGGTAAAAAAAAAAAAAAAAAAAAAAAAAAAAAGAAGGAAATTAATCTAATGAAAAAAAAAAAAAAAAAAAAAGAAGGAAATTAATCCGATGGGGACTGGGCCGCAGGACTAGGCCGCTGCCTATAGGTAGAAAAAAAAAAAACAAAAAAAAAGAAGGAAATTAACCCGTGGGGACTGGGCAGCAGGAATAGGCCGCTTACTATATGTAAAAAAAAAAAAAAAAAAAAAAAAAAAAAGGAAATTAATCCGATGGGGACTGGGCAGCAAGACTAGGCCGCTGCCTATAGGTAAAAAAAAAAAAAAAAAAAAAAAAAAAAAAAAAAAAAAAAAACGGAAATTAAACCAATGGGGACTGGGCAGCAGGACTAGGCCGCTGCCTATAGATAAATAAAAAAAAAAAGAAGGAAATTAATCGAATGGGGACTGGGCAGCAAGACTAGGCCGCTGCCTATAGGTAAAAAAAAAATAAAAATAAAAAAATAAAAAAATAAAAAAAAAAAAAATAAAAAGGAATAAAGAAGGAAATTAATCCAATGGGGACTGGGCAGCAAGATTAGGCGGCCTATAGGGAAATAAAAAATAAAAAATAAAAAATAAAAAATAAAAAAAAGAAAAAAAGAATGAAATTAAACCAATGGGGACTGGGCAGGAGGACTAGGCCGCTGCCTATAGGTAAAAAAAAAAAATAATAATAAAAAATAAGGAAAAAAGAAGGAAATTAATCCAATGGGGACTGGGCAGCAGGACTAGGCCGCTGCCTATAGGTAA
>CM075769.1:77965189-77967689 GCA_037974665.1 Ehretia macrophylla
AACTGCCTATAGGTAAAAAAAAAAAAAAGGATAAAAGAAGGAAATTAATCCAATGAGGACTGGGCAGCAGGACTAGGCCGCTGCCTATAGGTAAAAAAAAAAAAAAAAAGGAAAAAAGAAGGAAATTAATCAAATGAGGACTGGGCAGCAGGATTAGGCCGCTGCCTATAGGTAAAAAATAAAAAAAATAAAAAAAATAAAAAGAAAAAAAAGAAGGAAATTAATCCGATGGGGACTGGGCAGCAGGACTAGGCCGCTGCCTATAGGTAAAAAAAAAAAAAAAAAAAAGGAAATTAATCCAATGGGGAAGGGGCAACAGGACTAGGCCGCTGCCTATAGGTAAAAAAAAAAAAAAAAAAAAAAAAAAAAAGAAACAAATTAATCCAATGGGGAATGGGCAGCAGGACTAGGCCGCTGCCTATAGGTAAAAAAAAAAAAAAAAAAAAAAAAAAAAAAAAAAAAAAAAAAAAAAAAAAAAAAAAAAAAAAAAAAAGAAGGAAATTAATCAGGTGGGGACTGGGCAGCAGGACTAGGCCGCTGCCTATAGGTAAAAAAAAAAAAAAAAAAAAAAAAAGAAGAAGGAAATTAATCCAATGGGGACTGGGCAGCAGGACTAGGCCGCTGCCTAAAAAAAAAGAGAGAAATTAAACCAATGGGGACTAGGCAGCAGGACTAGGCCGCTGCCTATAGGTAAAAAAAAAAAAAAAAAAAAAAAAAAAGAAGGAAATATAACCAATGGGGACTGGGCAGCAGGAATAGGCAGCTGCCTATAGGTAAAAAAAAAAAAAAAAAAAAAAAAAAAAAAAAAAAAAAAAAAAAAAGATGCAAATTTAACCAATGGGGACTGGGCAGCAGGACTAGGCCGCTGCCTATAGGTAAAAAAAAAATAAAATAAAATAAAAAAAGAAGGAAATTAATCCGATGGGGGCAGGGCAGCAGGACTAGGCAACTGCCTATAGGTAAAAAAAAAAAAAAAGGAAAAAAGAAGGAAATTAATCCAATGGGGACTGGGCAGCAGGACTAGGCCGTTGCCTATAGGTAAAAAAAAAAAAAAAAAAAAACGAAAAAAAAGAAGGAAATTAAACCAATGGGGACTGGGCAGCAAGACTAGGCCGCTGCCTATAGGTTAAAAAAAAAAAAAAAAAAAAAAAAAGAAGGAAATTAATCCGATGGGGACTGGGCAGCAGGACTAGGCCGCTGCCTATAGGTAAAAAAAAAAAAAAAAAGAAGGAAATTAATCCAATGGGGACTGGGCAGCAGGACTAGGCCGCTGCATATAGGTAAAAAAAAAAAAAAAGGAAAAAAGTAGGAAATTAATCCAATGGGGACTGGGCAGCTGTACTAGGACGCTGCCTATAGGTAAAAAAAATAAAATAAAATAAAAAAATAAAAAAAAGGAAAAAAGGAGGAAATTAATCCAATGGGGACTGGGCAGCAGTACTAGACAGCTGCCTATATGTAAAAAATAAAAAAAAAAAAAAAGGAAAAAAGAAGGAAATTAATCCAATGAGGATTGGGCAGCAGGACTAGGCCGCTGCCTATAGGTAAAAAAAAAAAAAAAAAAAAAAAAAAAAAAAAAAAAAATGAAAAAAGAAGGAAATTAATCCAATGGGTAATGGGCAGCAGAACTAGGCAGCTGCCTCTAGGTAAAAAAAAAAAAAAAAAAAAAAAAAAAAAAAAAAAAAAAAAAAAAAAAAAAAAAAAAAAAAGGTAAAAAGATGGAAATTAATCCAATGAGGACTGGGCAGCAGGACTAGGCCGCTGCCTATAGGTAAAAAAAAAAAAAAAAAAAAAAAAAAAAAAAAAAAAAAAAAAAAAAAAGAAGGAAATTAATCCGATGGGGACTGGGCAGCAGGACTAGGCCGTTACCTATAGGTAAAAAAAAAAAAAAAAGAAGGAAAAAGAAGGAAATTAATCCAATGGGGACTGGGCAGCAGGACTAGGCCGTTGCCTATAGGTAAAAAAAAAAAAAAAAAAAAAGGGAAAAAGAAGGAAATTAATCCAATGGGGACTGGGCAGCAGGACTAGGCCGCTGCCTATAGGTAAAAAAAAAAAAAAAAAAAAAAAAAAAAACAAGGAATTTAATCCAATGGGTACTGGGCAGCAGGACTCGGCCGCTGCCTATAGGTAAAAAAAAAAAAAAAAAAAAAAAAGGAAATTAATCCTATGGGAACTGGGCAGCAGGACTAGGCCGCTGCCTATAGGTAAAAAAAAAAAAAAAAAAAAAAAAAGAAAAAAAAAAAGAAAAAAGAAGGAAATTAATCCAATGGGGACTGGGCAGCAGGACTAGGCCGCTGCCTATAGGTAAAAATAAAAAATAAAAATAAAATAAAATAAAAAAGAAGGAAATTAATCCAATGGGGACTGGGCAGCAGGACTAGACCGCTGCCTTTAGGTAAAAAAAAAAAAAAAAAAAAAAAAAAAAAAAAAAAAAAACTAAAAAAAGGAAAAAAGAAGGAAATTAAACCAATGGGGACTGGGCAGCAGGACTAGGCCGCTG
>CM075769.1:77992689-77995189 GCA_037974665.1 Ehretia macrophylla
AAAGAATGAAATTAAACCAATGGGGACTGGGCAGGAGGACGAGGCCGCTGCCTATATGTAAAAAAAAAATAATAATAAAAAATAAGGAAAAAAGAAATAATTAATCTAATGGGGACTGGGCAGCAGGACTAGGCCGCTGCCTATAGGTAAAAAAAAAAAAAAAAAAAAAAAAAAAAAAAGAAAAAAGAATGAAATTAAACCAATGGCAACTGGGCAGCAGGACTAGGCCGTTGCCTATAGGTAAAAAAAAAAAAAAAAAAAGGAAAAAAGAAGGAAATTAATCCAATGGGGACTGGGCAGCAAGACTAGGCCGCTACATATAGGTAAAAAAAAAAAAAAAATAAGGAAATTGAACATTGGGGACTAGGCAGCAGGACTAGGCCGCTGCCTATAGGTAAAAAAAAAAAAAAAAAAAAAAAAAAAAAAAAAAAAAAAAAGAAGGAAATTAAGCCAATGGGGACTGAGCAGCAGGACTAGGCCGCTGCTATAGGTAAAAAAAAAAAATAAGGAAATTAAACCATTGGGGACTGGGCAGCAGGACTAGGCCGCTGCCTATAGGTAAAAAAAAAAAAAAAAAAAAAAAAAAAAAAAAAAAAAAAAAAAAAAAAAAAAAACAAAAAAAGAAGGAAATTGAACCAATGGGGACTGGGCAAAGGAAAAAAGAAGGAAATTAATCCAATGGGCACTGGGCAGCAAGACTAGGCCGATGCCTATAGGTAAAAAAAAAAAAAAAAAAAAAAAAAAAAAAAAAAAAAAAAAAAAAAAACGAAAAAAGTAGGAAATTAAACCAATGGGGACTGGGCAGCAGGACTAGGCCGCTGCCTATAGGTAAAAAAAAAAAAAAAAAAAAAAAAAAGTGAAAAAGAAATAATTAATCCAATGGGGACTGGGCAGCAGGACTAGGCCGCTGCCTATAGGTAAAAAAAAAAAAAAAAAAAAAAAAAAAAAAAAAATTGAAAAAAGAAGAAAATTAAACCAATGGCGAATGGGCAGCAGGACTAGGCCGCTGCCTCTAGGTAAAAAAAAAAAAAGGAGAAAAGAAGGAAATTAATCCAATGGGGACTGGCCAGCAAGACTAGGCCGCTGCCTATAGGTAAAAAAAAAAAAAAAATATACGGAAATTAAACCATTGGGGACTGGGCAGCAGGACCAGGCCGCTGCCTATATAGGTAAAAAAAAAAAAAAAAAAAAAAAAAAAAAGAAAAAAAAAAGAAGGAAATTAAACCAATGGGGACTGGACAGCAGGACTAGGCCGCTGCCTATAGATAAAAAATAAAAAAAAAATAAAATAAGGAAATTAAACCATTGGGGACTGGGCAGCAGGACTAGGCCGCTGCCTATAGGTAAAAAAAAAAAAAAAAAAAAAAAAAAAAGAAAAAAAGAAGGAAATTAATCCAATGGGGACTCGGCAGCAGGTCTAGGCCGCTACCTATAGGTAAAAAAAAAAAAAAAAAAAAAAAAAAAAAAAAAAAAAAAAAAAAAAAAAAAACGAAAAAAGAAGGAAATTAAACCAATGGGGATTGGGCAGCAGGACTAAGCCGCTGCCTATAGGTTAAAAAAAAAAAAAAAAAAAAAAAAAAAAAAAAAAAAAAAAAAAAAAAAAAAAAAAAAAAAAAAACGAAAAAAAGAAAGAAATTAATCCAATGGGGACTGGCCAGCAAGACTAGGCCGCTGCCTATAGGTAAAAAAAAAAAAAAAAAATATACGGAAATTAAACCATTGGGGACTGGGCAGCAGGACTAGGCCGCTGCCTATATAGGTAAAAAAAAAAAAAAAAAAAAAAAAAAAAAAAAAAAAAAAAAAAAAAAAAAGAAGGAAATTAAACCAATGGGGACTGGACAGCAGGACTAGGCCGCTGCCTATAGATAAAAAATAAAAAAAAATAAAATAAGGAAATTAAACCATTGGGGACTGGGCAGCAGGACTAGGCCGCTGCCTATAGGTAAAAAAAAAAAAAAAAAAAAAAAAAAAAAAAAAAGTAAAAAAGAAGGAAATTAATCCAATGGGGACTGGGCAGTAGGACTAGGCCGCTGCCTATAGGTAAAAAAAAAAAAAAAAAAAAAAAAAAAAAAAAAAAAGAGTAAAAAAGAAGGAAATTAATCCAATGGGGACTGGGCAGCAGGACTAGGCCGCTGCCTATAGGTTAAAAAAAAAAAAAAAAAAAAAAAAAAAAAAAAAAAAAAAAAAAAAAAAAAAAAAAAAAAAAAAACGAAAAAAGAAGGAAATTAAACCAATGGGGATTGGGCAGCAGGACTAAGCCGCTGCCTATAGGTTAAAAAAAAAAAAAAAAAAAAAAAAAAAAAACAAAAAACAAAAAAAAGAAAGAAATTAATCCAATGGGGACTGGGCAGTAGGACTAGGCCGCTGCCTATAAGTAAAAAATAAAAATAAAAAAAATATGGAAATTAAACCATTGGGGACTAGGCAGCAGGACTAGGCCGCTGCCTATATGTAAAAAAAAAAAAAAAAAAAAAAAAAAAAAAAAAAAAAAAAAAAAAAA
>CM075769.1:78000189-78002689 GCA_037974665.1 Ehretia macrophylla
AAAAAAAAAAAAAAAAAAAAAAAAAAAAAAAAAAAAAAGAAGGAAATTAATCCGATGGGGACTGGGCAGCAGGACTAGGCCGTTACCTATAGGTAAAAAAAAAAAAAAAAGAAGGAAATTAATCCAATGGGGACTGGGCAGCAGGACTAGGACGCTGCCTATAGATTAAAAAAAAAAAAAAAAAAAAAAGAAAATTAATCCGATGGGGACTGGGCAGCAAGACTAGGCCGCTGCCTATAGGTAAAAAAAAAAAAAAAAAAAAGGAAAAAAGAAGGTAATTAATCCAATGGGGACTAGGCAGCAGGACAAGGCCGCTGCCTATAGGTAAAAAAAAAAAAAAAAGAAGGAAAAAAGAAAAATAGAAAAAAATTAAACCAATGGGGACTGGACAGCAGGACTAGGCCGCTGCTTATAGGTAAAAAAAAAAAAAAAATGGAAAAAAGAAGGAAATTAATCCAATGGGGACTGGGCAGCAGGACTAGGCCGCTGACTATAGGTAAAAAAAAAAAAAAAAAAAAAAAAAAAAAAAAAAAAGGAAAAAAGACGGAAATTAATCCAATGGGGAATGGGCAGCAGAACTAGGCAGCTGCCTCTAGGTATAAAAAAAAAAAAAAAAATGAAAAAAGAAGGAAATTAATCCAATGGGGAATGGGCAGCAGAACTAGGCAGCTGCCTCTAGGTAAAAAAAAAAAAAAAAAAAAAAAAAAAAAAAAAAAAAAAAAAAAAAAAAGAAAAAAAAAGAGAAGGAAATTAATCCGATGGGGACTGGGCAGCAGGACTAGGCCGTTACCTATAGGTAAAAAAAAAAAAAAAGAAGGAAAAAAGAAGGAAATTAATCCAATGGGGACTGGGCAGCAGGACTAGGCCGTTGCCTATAGGTAAAAAAAAAAAAAAAAAAAAAAAAAAAAAAAAAAAAAAAAGGAAAAAAGAAGGAATATAATCCAATGGGGACTAGGCAGCAGGACTAGGCCGCTGCCTATAGGTAAAAAAAAAAAAAAAAAAAAAAAAAAAAAAAAAAAAGAAGGAAATTAATCCGATGGGGACTGGGCAGCAGGACTAGGCCGTTACCTATAGGTAAAAAAAAAAAAAAAGAAGGAAATTAATCCAATGGGGACTGGGCAGCAGGACTAGGACGCTGCCTATAGATTAAAAAAAAAAAAAAAAAAAAAAAAAAAGAAAATTAATCCGATGGGGACTGGGCAGCAAGACTAGGCCGCTGCCTATAGGTAAAAAAAAAAAAAAAAAAAAGGAAAAAAGAAGGTAATTAATCCAATGGGGACTAGGCAGCAGGACAAGGCCGCTGCCTATAGGTAAAAAAAAAAAAAAAAAAAGAAGGAAAAAAGAAAAAAAGAAAAAAATTAAACCAATGGGGACTGGACAGCAGGACTAGGCCGCTGCCTATAGGTAAAAAAAAAAAAAATGGAAAAAAGAAGGAAATTAATCCAATGGGGAATGGGCAGCAGAACTAGGCAGCTGCCTCTAGGTATAAAAAAAAAAAAAAAAAAATGAAAAAAGAAGGAAATTAATCCAATGGGGAATGGGCAGCAGAACTAGGCAGCTGCCTCTAGGTAAAAAAAAAAAAAAAAAAAAAAAAAAAAAAAAAAAAAAAAAAAAAAAGAAAAAAAAAAGAAGGAAATTAATCCGATGGGGACTGGGCAGCAGGACTAGGCCGTTACCTATAGGTAAAAAAAAAAAAAAAAAGAAGGAAAAAAGAAGGAAATTAATCCAATGGGGACTGGGCAGCAGGACTAGGCCGTTGCCTATAGGTAAAAAAAAAAAAAAAAAAAAAAAAAAAAAAAAAAAAAAAAAAAAAAAAAAAAAAAAAAAAAAAAAAAGAAAGAAATTAATCCAATGGGGACTGGTCAGCAGGACTAGGCCGCTGCCTATAGGTAAAAAAAAAAAAACAAAAAAAAAAAAAAAAAAAAAAAAAAAAAAAAAAAAACAAAAAGAAGGAAATTAATCCGATGGGGATTGGGCAGCAGGACTAGGCCGCTGCCTATAGGTAAAAAAAAAAAAAAAAAAAAAACAAAAAAAAAAGGGAAAAAGAAGGAAATTAATCCAATGGGGACTGGGCAGCAGGACTAGGCCGCTGCCTATAGGTAAAAAAAAAAAAAAAAAAAAAAAAAGGAGGAAATTAATCCAATGGGTACTGGGCAGCAGGACGCGGCCGCTGCCTATAGGTAAAAAAAAAAAAAAAAAAAAAAAAAAAAGGAAATTAATCCGATGGGAACTGGGCAGCAGGACTAGGCCGCTGCCTATCGGTAAAAAAAAAAAAAAAAAAAAAATAGAAAAAAAAAAAGAAAAAAGAAGGAAATTAATCCAATGGGGACTGGGCAGCAGGACTAGGCCGCTGCCTATAGGTAAAAATAAAAAATAAAAATAAAATAAAATAAAAAAGAAGGAAATTAATCCAATGGGGACTGGGCAGCAGGACTAGACCGCTGCCTATAGGTAGAAAAAAATAAAAATAAAAAAAAAAAAAAAAAAAAATAAATAAAAA
>CM075769.1:78015189-78065189 GCA_037974665.1 Ehretia macrophylla
CAGCAGGACTAGGCCGCTGCCTATAGGTAAAAAAAAAAATAAAAATAAAAATAAAAAAGGAAAAAAGAAGGAAATTAATCCAATGAGGACTGGGCAGCAGGACTAGGCCGCTGCCTATAGGTAAAAGAAAAAAAAAAAAAAAAAAAACAAGGAAAAAAGAAGGAAATTAATCCAATGGGGACTGGGCAGCAGTACTAGGCCGCTGCCTATAGGTAAAATAAAAAAATAAAAAAAAAAAAAGAAAAAAAGCAAAAAAGATGGAAATTAATCCAATGGGGACTGGGCAGCAAGACTAGGCCGTTGCCTATAGGTAAAAAAAAAAATAAAAAAAAAGAAGGAAATTAATCCAATGGGGACTGGGCAGCAGGACTAGGCCGCTGCCTATAGGTTATAAAAAAAAAATGAAAAAAAAAAGAAAAAAAGAAAAAAAAGAAATAAATTAAACCAATGGGGACTGAGCAGCAGGACTAGGCCGCTGCCTATATATAAAAATAAAAAAAATAAAAAAAAATAAAAAAAGGAAATTACACCAATGGGGACTGGACAGCATGACTAGGCCGCTGCCTATAGAAAAAAAAAAAAAAAGAAGGAAATTACACCAATGGGGACTGGACAGCAGGACTAGGCCGCTACCTATAGGTAAAAAAAAAAAAAAAAAAAGAAATTACACCAATGGGGACTGGGCAGCAGGACTAGGCCGTTGCCTATAGGTAAAAATAAAAATAAAAAATAAAAAAATAAAAAAAAAATGAAAAAAAGAAAAAAAGAAGGAAATTAAACCAATGGGGACTGGGCAGCAGGACTAGGCCGTTGCCTATAGGTAAAAAAAAAAAAAAAAAAAAAAAAAGAAAGAAATTAAACCAATGGGGACTGGGCAGCAGGACTAGGCCGCTGCCTATTGGTAAAAAAAAAAAAAAAAAAAAGGAAAAAAGAAGGAAATTAATCCAATGAGGACTGGGCAGCAGGACTAGGCCGCTGCCTATAGGTAAAAAAAAAAAAAAAAAAAAAAAAAAAAAAAAAAAAAAAAAAAAAAAGAAGGAAATTAATCCGATGGCGACTGGGCATCAGAACTAGGCCGCTGCCTATAGGTTAAAAAAAAAAAAAAAAAAAAAAAAAAAAAAAAAAAAAGAAAGAAATTAATCCAATGGGGACTGTGCAGCAGGAATAGGCCGCTGCCTAAAGGTAAAAAATAAAAAATAAAAAAAAGAAGGAAATTAATCCAATGGGGACTGGGCAGCAGGACTAGGCCGCTGCCTATAGGTAAAAAAAAAAAAAAAAAAAAACGAAAAAAAGAAAAAAAGAAGGAAATTAAACCAATGGGGACTGGGCAGCAGGACTAGGCCGCTGCCTATAGGTAAAAAAAAAAAAAAGGAAATTAAACCAATGGGAACTGGGCAGCAGGACTTGGCCGCTGCCTATAGGTAAAAAAAAAAAAAAAAAAAAAGAAATTAAACCAATGGGAACGGAGCAACAGGACTAGGCCGCTGCCTATAGTTAAAGAAAAAAAAAAGATGAAAAAAGAAGGAAATTAAACCAATGGGAACGGGCAGCAGGACTAGGCCGCTGCCCATAGGTAAAAAAAAAAAAAAAAAAAAAAAAAAAAAAAAAAAAAGAATGTAATTAAACCAATGGGGACTGGACTGCTGCCTATAGGAAAAAAAAAAGGAAAATTAAACCAATGGGGACTGGGCAGCAGGACTAGGCCGCTGGCTATAAGTAAAAAAAAAAGAGAAGGAAATTAAACCAATGGGGACTGGGCAGCAGGACTAGGCCGCTGCCTATAGGCAAAAAAAAATAAAAGAAGAAGGAAATTAAACCAATGGGGACTGGGCAGCAGGACTAGGCCGCTGCCTATAGGTAAAAAAATAAAAAAATAAAAAAAAATAAAAAGATGGAAATTAAACCAACGGGGACTGGACAGCAGGACTAGGCCGCTGCCTATAGGTAAAAAAAAAAAAAAAAGAAGGAAATTAAACCAATGGTGACTGGACCGCTGCCCATAGGAAAAAAAAAAAGAATTAAATTAAACCAATGGGGACAGGGCAGTAGGACTGGGCTTCTGCCCATAGGAAAAAAGAAAAAAAAAGAAGGAAATTAAACCAATTGAGACAGAGCAGCAGGACTAGGCCGCTGCCTATAGGTAAAAAAAAAAAAAAAAAGAAAAAAAACAGAAGAAGAAGGAAATTAAACCAATGGGGACTGGGCAGCAGGGCTAGGCCGCTGCCTATAGGTAAAAAAAAAAAAAAAAAAAAAAAAAAAAAAAAAAAAAAAAAAAAAAAAAGAAGGAAATTAAACCAATGGGGACTGGACCGCAGGACTAGGACGCTGCCTATAAGTAAAATAAAAAAAAAAAAAAAAAAAAAAAAAAAGGAGGATATTAAACCAATGTGGACTGGGCAGCAGGAATAGGCCGCTGCCTATAGGTAAAAAAAAAATGTTGGAAATTAAACCAATGGGTACAGGACCGCTGCCTATAGGTAAGAAGGAAATAAACCAATGGTGACTGGGCCGCTGCCTATAGGTAACGAAAAAAAAAAAAAGAAGGAAAGAAACCAATGGTGTCTGGGCAGCTGCCCATAGGGGAAAAAAAAAAAAAAAAGAAAGAAATTAAAGCAATGGGGAGTGGACCGCTGCCAATAGGTAAAAAAAAAAAAGGAAATTAAACCAATGGGGACTGGGCAGCAGGAATAGGCCGCTGCTTATAGGTAAAAAAAAAAAAAAAAAAGAAGGTAATAAACCAATGGGGACTGGGCCGCTACCCATTGGTAAAAAAAAAAAAAAATGAAATTAAACCAATGGGGACTGGGCCGCTGCCCATAGGTAAAAAAAAATAATAAAAATAAAAATAAAAGAACAAAATTAAACCAATGGGGACTGGGCCGTTGCCCATAGGTAAGAAAAAAAAAAGTAGGAAATTAAACCAATGGTGACTGGGCAGCAGGAGTAGGCCGCTACTTATAGGTAAAAAAAAAAATGAAGGAAATTAAAGCACTGGGGACTGGACCGCTGCCCATAGGTAAGAAGGTAATAAACCAATGGTGACTGGCCGTTGCCCATAGGTAAAGAAAAAAAAAAAAGAAGGAAATAAACCAATGGTGACTGGGCAGCTGCCCATAGGGAAAAAAAAAAAAAAAAAAAGATTGAAATTAAACAAATTTGGACTGGACCGCTGCCCATAGGAAAAAAAAAAAGAAAAAAAAAGAAGGAAATTAAACCAATGGGGACTGGGCAGCAGGACTAGAGCGCTGCCTATAGGTAAAAAAAATAAAAAAAAATAAATAAAAAAAAAGAAAAAAAAAGAAGAAGAAGGAAATTGAACCAATGGGGACTAGGCAGCAGGACTAGGCCGCTGCCTATAGGTAAAAAAAAAAAAAAAAAAAAAAAAAAAAAAAAAAAAAAAAGAAGAAGGAAATTGAACCAATGGGGACTGGACCGCTGCCCATAGGTAAAAAAATAAATAAATAAATAAATAAAAATAAAAATAATGAAATTAAACCAATGGGGACTGGACCGCTGCCCATAGGAAAAAAAAAAGAAGGAAATTAAACCAATGGGGCCTGGGCAGCAGGACTAGGCCGCTGCTTATAGGTAAAAAAAAAAAAAAGAAGGAAATTAAACCAATGGGGACTGGACCGCTGCCCATAGGAAAAAAAAAAGAAAAAAAAAGAAGGAAATTAAACCAATGGGGACTGGGCAGCAGGACTAGGCCGCTGCCTATAGGTAAAAAATAAAAAATAAAAAAAATAAAAAAAAGAGAAGGAAATTAAACCAATGGTGATTGGACCGCTGCCCATAGGAAAAAAAAAGAATTAAATTAAACCAATGGGGATTGGGCATTAGGACTGGGCTTCTGCCCATAGGTAAAAAGAAAAAAAAAAGAAGGAAATTAAACCAATGGGGACAGGGCAGCAGGACTAGGCCGCTGCCTATAGGTAAAAAAAAAAAAAAAAAAAAAAAAAAAAAAAAAAACAAAAAAAGAAGAAGGAAATTAAACCAATGGGGACAGGGCAGCAGGACTAGGCCGCTGCCTATAGGTAAAAAAAAAAAAAAGTAGGAAATTAAACCAATGGGGACTGGGCCGTTGCCCATAGGTAAAAAAAAAAAAAAAAGAAAAAAGAAGAAGGAAATTGAACCAATGGGGACTGGACCGCTGCCCATAGGTAAAAAAAAAATAATATTAAAAAAAGAAAAAAAAGAAGGAAATTAAACCAATGGGGACTGGACCGCTGCCCATAGGAAAAAAAAAAAGAAGGAAATTAAACCAATGGGGCCTGGGCAGCAGGACTAGGCCGCTGCCCATAGGTAAAAAAAAAAAAAAAAAGGAACGAAATCAAACCAATGGGGACTGGGCCGCTGCCCATAGGAAAAAAAAAAAGAAAAAAAAAGAAGGAAATTAAACCAATGGGGACTAGGCAGCAGCACTAGGCCGCTGCCTATAGGTAAAAAATAAAAAATAAAAAAAATAAAAAAAAAGAGAAGGAAATTAAACCAATGGTGACTTGACCGCTGCCCATAGGAAAAAAAAAAGAATTAAATTAAACCAATGGTGACTGGGCAGTAGGACTGGGCTTCTGCCCATAGGTAAAAAGAAAAAAAAAGAAAGAAATTAAACCAAAGGGAACGAGGAAAAAGGACTAGGCCGCTGCCAATAGGTAAAAAAAAAAAAAAAAAAAAAAAAAAAAAAGAAGAAGGAAATTAAACCAATGGGGACTGGGCAGCAGGACTAGGCCGCTGCCTATAGGTAAAAAAAAAAAAAGTAGGAAATTAAACCAATTTGGCCTGGGCCGCTGCCCATAGGTAAAAAAAAAAAAAAAAAAAAAAGAAAAAAGAAGAAGGAAATTGAACCAATGGGGACTGGACCGCTGCCCATAGGTAAAAAAAAAATAATAATAAAAAAAGAAAAAAAAAAGAAGGAAATTAAACCAATGGGGACTGGACCGCTGCCCATAGGAAAAAAAAAAGAAGGAAATTAAACCAATGGGGACTGGGCAGCAGGACTAGGCCGCTGCGTATAGCTAAAAAAAAAAAAGAAGGAAATTAAAGCAATCAGGACTAGGCCGCTGCCCATAGGTAAGAAGGAAATAAACCAATGGTGATTGGGCCGCTGCCGATATGTAACGAAAAAAAAAAGATGGAAATAAACCAATGGTGACTGGGCCGCTGCCCATAGGGTAAAAAAAAAAAAGAAAAAAAAAAGAAGGAAATTAAACCAATGGGGAATGGACCGCTGCCCATAGGTAATAAGGAAATAAACCAATGGTGACTGGGCCGCTGCCGATACGTAAAGAAAAAAAAAAGAAGGAAATAAACCAATGGTGACTGGGTAGCTGCCCATAGGTAAAAATAAAAAAATAAAAAAAAAAAAAAAAAAAAAAAAAAAAGAAGGAAATTAAACCAATGGGGACTGGACCGCTGCCAATAGGAAAAAAAAAAAAGGAAATTAAACCAATGGGGACTGGGCAGCAGGACTAGGCCGCTGCCTATAGGTAAAAATAAAAAAAAATAAAAAAAAAAAGGAAATTAACCCAATGGGGACTGGGCAGCAGGACTAGGCCGCTGCCTATAGGTAAAAAAAAAAAAAAAAAAAAAAAAAAAGAAAAAAAAAAGACGGAAATTAAACCAATGTGGACTGGGCAGCATGAATAGTCCGCTGTCTATAGGTAAAAAAAAAAATGTAGGAAATTAAACCAATGGGGACTGGACCGCTGCCCATAGGTAAGAAGGTAATAAACAAATTGTGACTGGGCCGCTGCCCATAGGTAAAGAAAAAAAAAAAAAAGAAGGAAATAAACCAATGGTGATCGGGCCGCTGCCCATAGGTAAAAAAAAAACAAAAAAAGAGAAGTAAATTAAACCAATGGGGACTGGACCGCTGCCCATAGGAAAAAAAAAAGAAGGAAATTAAACCAATGGGGACTTGGTAGCAGGACTAAGCCGCTGCCTATAGATTAAAAAAAAAAAAAAAAGAAGGAAATTAAACCAATGGTGACTGGGCCGCTGCCCATAGGTAAAAAAAAAAAAAAAATGAAAAAAGAAGAAGGAAATTGAACCAATGGGGACTGGACCGCTGCCCATAGGTAAAAAAAAAAATAAAAAAAAAAGAAAAAAAAAGAAGGAAATTAAACCAATGGGGACTGGACCGCTGCCCATAGGAAAAAAAAAAAGAAGGAAATTAAACAAATGGGGACTGGGTAGCAGAACTAGGCCGGTGCCTATAGGTAAAAAAAAAAAAAGAAGGAATTTAAACCAATGGGGACTGGTCTGTTGCCCATAGGAAAGAAGGAAATAAACCAATGGTGACTGGGCCGTTACCCATAGGTAAAGAAAAAAAAAAAAAAAGAAGGAAATAGACCAATGGTGACTGGGCAGCTGCCCATAGGGAAAAAAAAAAAAAAAAAAAAAAAGAAAAAAAAAGAAGGAAATTAAACCAATGGGGACTGGGCAGCAGGACTAGGCCGCTGCTTATAGGTTAAAAAAAAAAAAGAATGAAATTAAACCAATGGGGACTGGACCGCTGCCCATAGGTAAGAAGGAAATAAACCAATGGTTACTGGGCCGCTGCCCATAGGTAAAAAAAAATAATAATAAATAAAAAAAAATAAAAATAATGAAATTAAACCAATGGGGAAGGGGTAACAGGACTAGGCCGCTGCCTATAGGTATAAAAAAAAAGTAGGAAATTAAACCAATGGGGACTGGGCAACAGGACTAGGGCGCTGCCTATAGGTAAAAAAATAAAAATAAAAAAATAAAATGAAATTAAACCAATGGGGACTGGACCGCTGCCCATAAGAAAAAAAAAGAAGGAAATTAAACCAATTGGGACTGGGCAGCAGAACTAGGGCGCTGCCTATAGGTAAAAAAAAAAAAAAAAAAAAAAAAAAAAAAAAAAAAAAGGGATATTAAACCTATCGGGAATGGACCGCTGCCCATAGGAAAAGAAAAAAAAAGAAGAAAGAAATTAAACCAATTGGGATTGGGCAGCAGGACTAGGCCGCTTTCTATAGGTAAAAAAAAAAAAAGGAAATTAAAACAAAGGGGACTGGGCCGCTGCCCATAGGTAAAAAAACAAAAAACAAAAAAAACAAAAGAAGAAGGAATTAAACCAATGGGGATTGGACCGCTGCCCATAGGTAAAAAAAAAAAAAGAAAAAAAAAAGAAGGAAATTAAACCAATGGGGACTGGACCGATGCCCATAGGAAAAAAAAAATAGAAGGAAATTAAACCAAGGGGGACTGGGCAGCAGGACTAGGCCGCTGCTTATAGGTAAAAAAAAAAAAAAAAAAAGAAGGAAATTAAACCAATTGTGACTGGACCGCTGCCCATAGGTAAGAAGGTAATAAACCAATGGTGACTGGGCTGCTGTCCATAGGTAAAGAAAAAAAAAAAAAAGAAGGAAATAAACCAATGGTGACTGGGCCGCTGCACATAGGTAAAAAAAAAAAAAAAAAAAAAAAAAAAAAAAAAAAAAAGAAGGGAATTAAACCAATGGGGACTGGACCGCTGCCCATAAGAAAAAAAAAGAAGGAAATTAAACCAATGGGGACTGGGCAGTAGGACTTGGGCGGTACCTATAGGTAAAAAAAGAAAAAAAAAAGAAGGAAATTAAACCAATGGGGACTAGACCGCTGCCCCTAGGAAAAAAAAAAAGAAGTAGGAAATTAAACCAATTGGGACTGGGCAGTAGGACTAGGCGCTGCCTATAGGTAAAAAAAAAAAAAAAAAGAAGGAAATTAAACAAATAGGGACTGGACCGCTGCCCATAGGAAAAAAAAAGAAAAAAAAAGAAGAAGGAAATTAAACAAATTGGGACTGGGCAGCAGGACTAGGCCGCTGCCTATAGGTAAAAAAAAAAACAAAAAAAAAAAAAACAAAGAAAATAAACAAATGGGGACTGGGCAGCAGGACTAGGCCGCTGCCCATAGGTAAAAAAAAAAAGTAGGAAATTAAACCAATGGTGACTGGGCCGCGGCCCATAGGAAAAAAAAAAAAAAAAGGAAATTAACCCAATGTGGACTGGGCCTCTGCCCATAGGAAAAAAAAAAAAAAAAAGGAAATTAATCCAATGGGGACTGGGCCGCTGCCCATAGGTAAAAAAAAAAAAAAGAATGAAATTAAACCAATGGGGACTGGACCGTTGCCCATAGGTAAGAAGGAAATAAACCAATGGTGACTGGGCCGCTGCCCATAGGTAACGAAAAAAAAAAAAAAAGAAGGAAATATACCAATGGTGACTGGGCCGCTGCCCATTGGTAAAAAAAAATAAAAGATGTAAATTAAACCAATGGGGACTGGGCCGCTACCCATAAGTAAAAATAAAAAAAAATAAAAAAAAAGAAGGAAATATACCAATGGTGACTGGGCCGCTGCGCATAGGTAAAAAAAAAAAAAAAAAGAAAGAAAAAGAAGGAAATTAAACCAATGGGGATTGGACCGCTGCCCATAGGAAAAAAAAAAGAAGGAAATAAACCATTGGTGATTGGGCCGCTGCCCATAGGTAAAAAAAAAAAAAAGATGTAAATTAAACCAATGGGGACTGGACCGCTGCCCATAGGAAAAAAAAAAAAGAAGAAAATTAAACCAATGGGGACTGGGCAGCAGAACTAGGCCGCTGCATTTAGGTAAAAAAAAAAAAAAAAGGAAATTAAACCAATGGGGACAGGACCGATGTCCATATGTAAGAAGGTAATAAACCAATGGTGACTGGGCCGCTGCCCATAGGTAAAGAAAAAAAAAAAAAGAAGGAAATAAACCAATGGTGACTGGGCAGCTGCCAATAGGTAAAAAAAAAAAAAAAAAAGAAGGAAATTAAACCAATGGGGACTGGGCTGCTGCCCATAGATAAAAATAAAAAAATAAAAAAAAATAAAAGAAGGAAATTAAACCAATGGGGACTGGGCCGCTGCCCTTAGGGAAAAAAAAAAAAAAATACAGAAGAAAACTAAACCAATGGGGACTGGGCAGCAGGACTAGGCCGCTGCAAATAGGAAAAAAAAAAAAAAAAAGAAGGAAATTAAACCAATGGGGACAGGCCCGCTGCCCATAGATAAGAAGGAAATAAACCAATGGTGACTGGGCCGCTACCCGTAGAAAGAAAAAAAAAAAAAGGAAATAAACCAATGGTGACTGGGCCGCTGCACATAGGTAAAAAAAAAAGAAAAAAAAGGGAATTAAACAAATGGGGACTGGACCGCTGCCCATAGGAAAAAAAAAAGGAAATTAAACCAATGGGGACAGGGCAGCAGGACTAGGGCGCTGCATATAGTTAAAAAAAAAAAAAAAAAAGGAAATTACACCAATGGGGACTGGACCACTGCCCCTAAGGAAAAAAAAAATAGAAGAAGGAAATTAAACCAATTGGGACTGGGCAGCAGGACTAGGCGCTGCCTATAGGTAAAAAAAAAAATTAGAAAAAAAAAAAAGAAAAAAAAGAAAAAAAAAAGAAAGAAATTAAACAAATGGGGACTGGACCGCTGCCCATAGGAAAAAAAGAAGAAGAAGGAAATTAAACCAATTGGGACTGGGCAGCAGGACTAGGCCGCTGCCTAAAGGTATAAAAAAAAAAAAAAAAAAAAAAGAAGGAAAATAAACCAATGGGGACTGGGCAGCAGGACTAGGCAACTGCCTAAAGTTATAAAAAAAAAAAAAAAAAAAAAAAAAAAAAAAAAAAAAGAAGGAAATTAAAAAAATGGGGACTGGGTCGGTGCCCATAGGTTAAAAAAAAAAAGAAGGAAATTTAACAAATGGGGACTGGGCCGCTACCCATAGGTAAAAAAAAAAAAAAAAAAAAAAAAGAAGAAGGAAATTAAACCCATGGGGACTGGGTAGCAGGACTAGGCCACTGCCTATAGATTAAAAAAAAAGAAAAAAAAAAGAAGGAAATTAAACCATTGGGGACTGGGCCGCTGCCCATAGGTAAGAAGCAAATAAACCAATGGTGCCGGGCCCCCTGCCAATAGGTAACGAAAAAAAAAAGAAGGAAATAAACCAATGGTGACTGGGCCGCTGCCCATAGGTAAAAAAAAAAAAAAAAGGAAATTAAACCAATGGGGACTTGGCTGCTGCCCATAGGTAAGAAGGAAATAAACCAATGGTGACTGGGCCGCTGCCCATCGGTAAAGAAAAAAAAAAAAAAAAAAGGAAATAAACCAATGGTGACAGGGCCGCTGCCCATAGGTAAAAAAAGAAAAAAAAACCAAAAAGAAAAAAAAAGAATGAAATTAAACCAATGGGGACTGGACCGCTGCCCATAGGAAATAAAAAAAAAAGAAGGAAATTAAACCAATGGGGACTGGGCAGCAAGACTAGGCCGCTGCCTATAGGTAAAAAAAAAAAAAGAAAAAAAAACGAAGGAAATTAAACCAATGGGGACTGGGCAGCAGGAATAGGCAGCTGCATATAGGTAAAAAAAAAAAAAAAAAAAAAGAAGGAAATTAAACCAATGGGGACTGGGCAGCAGGGCAAGGGCGGTGCCTATAGGTAAAAAAAAAAAAAAAAAAAAAAAAGGAAATTAAACCAATGGGGACTGGACAGCTGCCCATAGGAAAAAAAAAATAAAAAGAAGAAGGAAATTAAACCAATTGGGACTGGGCAGCAGGACTAGGGCGCTGCCAATAGGTAAAAAAAAAAAAAAAGAAAAAAAAAGAAGGAAATTAAACCAATGGGGACTGGACCGCTGCCCATAGGAAAAAAAAAAAGAAGAAGGAAATTAAACCAATTGGGACTGGGCAGCAGGACTAGGCCGCTGCCTATAGGTAAAAAAAAAAAAAAAAAGAAGGAAATTAAATCAATGGGGACTGGGCAGCAGGACTAGGACGTTGCCTATAGGTAAAAAAAAAAAAAAAAAAAAAAAAAAGGAAAATAATCCAATAGAGACTGGGCAGTAGGACAAGGCCGCTGCCTATAGGTAAAAAAAAAAAAAAAAGAAAATTAAACCAATTGGGACTGGGCAGCAGGACTAGGCCGCTGCCTATAGGTAAAAAAAAAAGTAGGAAATTAAACCAATGGGGACTGGGCAGCAGGACTAGGACGTTGCGTATAGGTAAAAAAAAAAAAAAAAAAAAAAAAAAAAAAAAAAAAAAAAGGAAAATAAACCAATATAGACTGGGCAGTAGGACAAGGCCGCTGCCTATAGGTAAAAAAAAAAAAAAAGGAAATTAAACCAATGGGGACTGGGCAGCAGGACTAGGCCGCTGCCTATAGGTAAAAAAAAAAAAAAAAAAAAAAAAAAGAAAAAAAAAGAAGGAAATTAAACCAATGGGGACTGGGCAGTAGGACTGGGCCTCTGCCCATAGGTAAAAAAAAAAGAAGGAAATTAAAAAAAAAAATAAAAGAAGGAAATTAAAACAATGGGTACTGGACAGCAGGACTAGGCCGCTGCCTATAGGTAAAAAAAAAAAAAGAAAAAAAAAGAAGGAAATTAAACCAATGGGGACTGGACCGTTGCCCATAGGTAAAAAAAAAAAGAAAAAAAAAAGAAAAAAAAAGAAGGAAATTAGACCAATGGTGAATGGGCCGCTGCCCATAGGAAAAAAAAAAGAAGGAAATTAAACCAATGAGGACTGGGCAGCAGGACTAGGCCGCTGTCTATAGGTTAAAAAAAAAAAAAGAAGGAAATTAAACCAATGGGAACTGGACCGCTGCCCATAGGTAAAAATTAAAAAAAAAAAGAAGGAAATTAAACCAATGGGGACTGGGCAGCAGGACTAGGCCGCTACTTATAGGTAAAAAAAAAAAAAGCAAAAAAAAGAAGGAAATTAAACTAATGGAGACTGGACCGCTGCCCATAGGTAAGAAAGTAATAAACCAATGGTGCCTGGGCCGCTGCCCATAGGTAAAGAAAAAAAAAAAAGTAGGAAATTAAACCAATGGGGACTGGACCGCTGCCCAAAGGTAAGAAGGAAATAAACCAATGGTGACTGGGCCGCTGCCCATAGGTAAAGAAAAAAAAAAAAAAAGAAGTAAATAAACCAATGGTGACTGGGCCGCTGCCCATAGGTAAAAATAAAAAAAATAAAAAAAAAAAATAGAAAAAAAAGAAGGAAATTAAACCATTGGGGACTGGACCGCTGCCCATGGGAAAAAAAAAAAAGGAAATTAAACCAATGGGGACTGGACCGCTGCCCATAGGAAAAAAAAAAAGAGAAGGAAATTAAACCAATGGGGACAGGGCCGCTACCCATAGGTAAAAAAAAAAAAGAATGAAATTAAACCAATGGGGACTGGGCCGCTGCCCATAGGTAAGAAGGAAATAAACCAATGGTGAATGGGCCGCTGCCCATAGGAAAAAAAAAAAAAGAAGGAAATTAAACCAAAGGGGACTGGACCGCTGCCCATAGGTAAGATGGTAATAAACCAATGGTGATTGGGCCGCTGCCCATATATAAAGTAAAAAAAAAAAAAGAAGTAAATAAACCAATGGTGACTGGGCCGCTGCCCATAGGTAAAAAAAAAAAAAAAAAAAAAAAAAAAAAAAAAAAAAAAAAAAGAAAAAAAAGAAAAAAGAAGGAAATTAAACAAATGGGGACTGGACCGCTGCCCATAGGAAAAAAAAAAAGAAGGAAATTAAACCAATGGGGACTGGACCGCTGCCAATAGGTAAAAAAAAAAATACGAAAAAAAAGAAGGAAATTAAACCAATGGGGACTGGACCGCTACCCATAGGAAAAAAAAAATAAGGAAATTAAACCAATGGGGACTCGGCAGTAGGACTAGGCCGCTGCTTATAGGTAAAAAAAAAGAAAAAAAAAAAGAAAATTAAACCAATGGGGACTGGACCGCTGCCCATAGGTAAGAAGGTAATAAACCAATGGTGATTGGGCCGCTGGCCATAGGTAAAGAAAAAAAAAAAAAAGAAGGAAATAAACCAATGGTGACTGGGCCGCTGCCCATAGGTAAAAAATAATAATACTAAAAAAACAAAAATAAAAATAAAAGAAGGAAATTAAACCAATGGGGACTGGACAGCAGGACTAGGCCGCTACCTATAGGTAAAAAAAAAAAAAAAAAAAAAAAAAAAAAAAAAAAAAAAAAAAAAAAAAAAAAAAGAAGAAGGAAATTAAACCAATGGGGACTGGGCAGCAGGACTAGGCCTCTGCCTATAGGTAAAAAAAGAAAAAAAGAAAAAAAAAGGAAATTAAACCAATGGGGACTGGGCAGTAGGACTGGGCCTCTGCCCATAGGTAAAAAAAAAGAAGGAAATTAAAAAAAAAAAGAAGGAAATTAAACCAATGGGGGCTGGGCAGCAGGACTAGGCCGCTGCCTATAGGTAAAAATAAAATAAAAAAAAGAATGAAAATAAACCAATGGGGACTGGGCAGCAGGACTAGGCCGCTGCCTACAGGTAAAAAAAAAAAGAAAAAAAGAAGGAAAATAAACCAATGGGGATAGGGCAGCAGGACTAGGCCGGTGCCTATAGTTAAAAAAAAAAAAAAAAAAAAAAAAAAGAAGGAAAATAAACCAATGGGGACTGGACCGCTGCCCATAGGAAAAAAAAAAGAAGAAAGAAATTAAACCAATTGGGACTGGGCAGCAAGACTAGGCCGCTGCCTATAGGTAAAAAAAAAAAAAAAAAAAAAAAAAAAGAAGGAAATTAAACTAATGGGGACTGGGCAGCAGGACTAGGCCGCTGCCTATAGGTAAAAAAAAAAAAAAAGTAGGAAATTAAAGCAATGGGGACTGGGCCGCTGCCCATAGGTAAAAAAAAAAAAAAAGAAAAAAAAAGAAAAAAAAAAAGAAAATTAAACCAATGGGGACTGGACTGCTGCCCATAGGTAAAAAAAAAAAAGAAAAAAAGAAAGAAGGAAATTAAACCAATGGGGACTGGGCCGCTGCCCATAGGAAAAAAAAAAAAAAGAAGGAAATTAAACCAATGGGGAGTGGACCGCTGCCCATAGGTAAAAAAAAAGAAGGAAATTAAAGCAATGGTGACTGGGCAGCAGGACTAGACCGCTGCTTATAGGTAAAAAAAAAAAAAAAAAAAAAAGAAGAAAATTAAACCAATGGGGACTGGACCGCTGCCCATAGGTAAGAAAGTAATAAACCAATGGTGACTGGGCCGCTGCCCATAGGTAAAGAAAAAAAAAAAAGAAAGAAATTAAACCAATGGGGACTGGGCAGCAGGACTAGGCCGCTGCCTATAGGTAAAAAAAAAAAAAAAAATTAAAAAAAAAAGAAGGAAATTATACCAATGGGGACTGGGTAGCAGGACTTGGCCGCAGCCTATAGGTAAAAAAAAAAAAAAAAAAAAAAAAAAAAAAAAGAAGGAAATTAAACCAATGGGGACTGGGCAGTAGGACTGGGCCTCTGCCCATAGGTAAAAAAAAAGAAGAAGGAAATTAAAAAAAAAAAAGAAGGAAATTAAACCAATGGGGACTGGGCAGCAGGACTAGGCCGCTGCCTAAAGGTAAAAAAAAAAAAAAAAAAGGAAAATTAACCAATGGGGAAGGGGCAGCAGGACTGGGCCGTTGCCCATAGGTAAAACAAAAAAAGTAGGAAATAAACCAATGGTGACTGGGCCGCTGCCCATAGGTAAAAAAAAAAAAAAAAAAAAAAAAGAAATTGAACCAATGGGGACTGGTAAGCAGGACTAGGGCGCTGCCTATAGGTTAAAAAAAAAATAATAATAAAAATAAAAGGAAATTAAACCAATGGAGACTGGACCGCTGCCCATAGGGAAAAAAAAAAGAAGAAGGAAATTAAACCAATTGGGACTGGGCAGCAGGACTAGGGCGCTGCCTATAGGTAAAAAAAAAAAAAAAAAAAAAAAAAGAAAAAGAAGGAAATTAAACAAATGGGGACTGGACCGCTGCCCATAGGAAAAAAAAAAAAAGAAGAAGGAAATTAAACCAATTGGGACTGGGCAGCAAGACTAGGCCGCTGCCTATAGGTAAAAAAAAAAAAAAAAAGAAAGAAATTAAACCAATGGGGACTGGGTAGCAGGACTAGGCCGCTGCCCATAGGTAAAAAAAAAAGTAGGAAATTAAACCAATGGGGACTGGGCCGCTGCCCATAGGTTAAAAAAAAAAAAAATAAAAAAAAAGAAAAAGAATTAAATTAAACCAATGGGGACTGGACCGCGGCCCATAGGTAAAAAAAAAAAAAAAAAAAAAGAAAGAAGGAAATAAACCAATGGGGACTGGACCACTGCCCAAAAGAAAAAAAAAGGAAGGAAATTAAACCAATGGGGACTGGACCGCTGCCAATAGGAAAAAAAAACGAAATTAAACCAATGGGGACGGGGCAGCAGGACTAGGCCGCTGCCTATAGGTTAAAAAAAAAGAAAAAAAAAAAAAAGAAGGAAATTAAACCAATGGGGACTGGACCGCTGCCCATAGGTAAGAAGGAAATAAACCAATGGTAACTGGGCCATTGCCCATAGGTAAAGAAAAAAAAAAAAAAAGAGGGTGAGTCCTTATGAACTCAGCGAGGGGGAACGAGAAATAAATTTTGAAACTCATTTTCCGATTCAATTTATGAAAACCCCTTTTTTAAAACGTGTCACATATTACAAATAATGTGGTAAGCAATTATAAGAAACAAACCGAGAAACGGATACAATTACCAATCATTTCAAGGATACGGTGAGCATTTGCTCTCAATTTCAATTTTGAATCATTTGGTGCGGCCGGCTTCAATAATCCACTTATCACTCCCAAATGGGTGTACTCCGGATGTACCCCGAAACCTACGACCCAACTCTCCGAGGGTGAAATGCCAAGCGAGAGAGGGAATTGGACCATGGTAGTCACGGTAACACCGGCAAGCCCGATGCCGCCCGGCGTGCGTGAAACACTACCATGCCACACGAAAGGTTGCAACCTCGTATGCAATGCACATTTATAACATTTAACATATCACATTAGGAGGGCAACAAAGTAGGTTGCCTCCGAACAGTTATAAGATCGCACGTTGTCAAGTAGTCGAACAAGGCACGATAAGGCAAGTTATTTCACTTGAAAGGCATATAGAGTCATATGAACATCAAACGGGCAGCCATGTAACACATGTAAAACAGGCCATATAACTCATTAAGAAGCTCATATAATAAAGTGATACGAATTATTCAACATGCAACAACATTTACGTGAGTTCGGTAGCAAGAAAAGCTTATTTGACAACATGCAATCGTCAAAACCATAATTGAAGTTATAACACATTTACGGGCAGCCCACTAAGCATAAAATTTCCACACAATAACCAAGAGATCAACACTTAGCAAAGCTACCTAGTCATTAGGGTTTCTATTTCATGCTTATTCGTGTGATTAAAACCCTAAGTCAACTCAAAGTCATTCTCAAGTCATGTATCATTCCATTCAAGAATCCTCAAGTACTCAAAATAGTCCACGCAATATTCCAACATCATAATTCCAAGCAATTAGCACCACAAGAGAGGTTACAATAGTTTTCCATGCATATAGCTAAGTGAAACACTCACTGCAGTAGGCTGTTTTCTCACAATCAATCGGGTAAGAAAACAATCTCCAAATTCAGTGAATAATATGTCAAATTAAAGCTTAAGAAGTTAACTACACTCATAAACAAACCTTGCATCAATTGGGGTTCAGAATCATTAGTTATACCCGAAACAGTGAGGTAGCACAAAACTGTCCAGATTTGCGCACTTTTCAGAAATTGACGTTTTTGTGGTCCTTAGTGTCATTTTTAGCTTTGGTCCATTTCTTACAAAATTGTCCAGAATTGAACAATATAGCATCACACCAATTTTCATGCATTTTGGACAACATTTAATAAGTCAAATATGGTTCGTTCTACAAGGTCAGTGCATCTGCCAAAACCTGATTCATTTTTCCAGATTTCGAGATTTGGTCACATTTTAATGATTAGTCATTTTGAGGACCTTAGAGTCAAAATTAGCTTCGACCTATTTCTGGGAAAAATGTTCAAAACTGTCCAAACTAGTCACTCACCAATTTTAAAGCATTTTAAACATCATTTTCTTAGCTAAACTTACCTCGAACAGACTGGTCAGAGAGCTGTCACAAGAATTCGACTTCACCTAGCATCATTTTCAAGCCAAGATCTTGCCATGCATGGTTGTTTAAGCTCATGAACGACCACATAACTCAATTACAGAAGCAAATATACACATTTATGAACATGCATGTGAAATTTCAAAGAGTTTTCAAAAGCTTTTAACCCTCACCTTTGCAATCAATCAAAAGATGCACAACAACCTTGTTGAAGCTCAAATCTTCTCATTTTCTTTACCTAGCCGAAAACCTACTAGCTTCTCTCTATTTTTCCTAGCTTAATAAGCAATCTATTAGTGCATGCAAGTAATTAGAACTTGAAGAAAAGAAATGGATGCTTAGTAACTCACCTAGGCCGAAAATGAAGCTTCAATGCACATGCAAGAGAAATTTTCGAACTCTAGCTTGTTTGCTTGGTTTTCTTGATGGTTTGCTTGCCTTGTTCGACCAAGGTGTGATGAAGATGAACAAGGATGATGAGAGTTCAGCCAAGGACCGAAATGGAGAGAGAAGAATGAGAGCAGACAAGAAAGATTGAGGAAAATGAGCTGAAATGCAAAGAAGACAAGCCTTGTAACTTGGTGATGCAAGCTCGGCCTTGGGCAGCCAACAATCTGAAATTTGTGTCTTCAAGATAGAATTTTAAATGTTTAGCATGGGCTTCAAGCTTTTGGTCGAGCAAGGTGTGCAAATGTGAGGGCTTTTGATCATTTTTTTTATGCCTTTTGGTGTCATAGTTTGTCTAGCATACATATTTAATTGTGTTGTTCCAATTCCTTGCTCAAAACATGGTGTGGTCGGCTATGGCATGTGCAAAATTCTGATTTCTTGTCATCTTTTGGGTGTTAATTGTTGTGTGTTGAAAATGCAAAAAGAACAAAGAATAAAGAATAAGGAATGTCTAGTGTTTGGTGCATTTTTTGTCTTCTAGTGAATGGAATTTGGATTATTATATTATTAGTGGATTTTGTAGGATTGTTTAATAGTCTAGTGCTTCGTGTAAGATGCTTTCTCGGTTAGCGTGAAGGCACGCTTTCCTAGGTCTAAGGCACGCACAACGAGGTAAGACACGAATTACGAGACGAATGCATGTTTTTCAACTAAACGCACACAACACTATATGAATGCACGTAATTCGATGCAAGGCACACAAAACTAAACACAATTCTCGAACCTAGGTCATGGCACGCAAATCGGGGTCGGGCCTCACAGATGGCCCATTCAAAAAGCCCAATGGGCTTAACGACAACCCATCCGCTTCAACAATGCAGCATCCTCGCAAGACATGATATCAACACATTGTAGGGCCCTCTGATGTACCGCAAGTCAGGTTGTCGTCCTTTTAACATCTCACGACGTACGATCAGGAACGGAAAAATAGGGCAAAAGAAGAAAAGTGGCCTGTAACTGATGTAAACGTTCAATTTTGGGCTCCAAAAATGGGCACAACGAGCGAGCTCGTTGCCCACGTCGTAGAACTCTCAAAGAGCTTTGCAACGGTATGCTGTGAGCTGCGTAACTCCTTACGGATCAAAATTTATGGGCATTGCAGGGACGGAGACCTGGTCACAAACCCTACGCCTTTGGTTTGCGGGCCCGGCCTCTATGTGAAGCGAAGTTGTCTTGCCCAACGTTCCGTGGGATTCGGTAATAGAGATTTGGTGAATAAAGTATCTTGGCAACCCTAACCAGGGCAAAAAAAATTGAACGGGGGTGCAACACGAGGACTTCCCAAGGGGTCACCCATCCTAGTACTACTCTCGACCAAGCACGCTTTACTTCGGAGTTCTGATGGGATCCGGTGCATTAGTGCTGGTATGATCACACCCGTCATGTTGAGGGCACAATTCCTATATGTGTTAACGGTTCACAGTGCCAGCCTAGAGAGATGGCCCATTGAAAAGGCCAAATAGGCTTAACAACAACCCATCCACTTCAACAACGCAGCATCCTCGCAAGACATGATATCGACACGTTGTAGGGCCCTCTGATGTCCGCGAGTCAGGTTGTCGTCCTTTTAACAGCTCACGACATACGATCCGGGACAAAAAAATAGGGCAAAAGAACAAAAGTGGCCTGAAACTGATGAAAATGTTCAATTTTGGGATCCAAAAACATGCACAGCGAGCAAGCTGGCTGCCCCCGTCGTAGAGCTCTCAGAGAGCTTTGTAACGATATGCTGTGCGCCGCGTAACTCCTTACGGATCAAAAGTTATGGGCACCGGAGCGACGGAGACCTGGTCACAAACCCTACGCCCTCGGTTTGCGAGCCCAGCCTCTACGTGAAGCGAAGTTGTCTTGCCCAATGTTCCGTCAGATTCGGTAATAGAGATTTGGTGGAGAAAGTATCTTGGCAGCCCTAACCAGGGCAAAAGAAATTGAAAAGGGGTGCAACATGCGGAATTCCCAGGGGGTCACCCATCATAGTACTACTCTCATCCAGGCACGCTTAACTTAGGAGATATGATGGGATCTGGTGTATTAGTGCTGGTATGATCGCACCCGTCATGTTGAGGGCACAATTCCTTTATGTGTTAACGGTTCACAGTGCCAGCCTAGAGAGATGGCCCATTCAAAAGGCCCAATGGGCTTAACGACAACCCATCCGCTTCAACAATGCAGCATCCTCGCAAGACATGATATCGACACATTGTAGGGCCCTCTGATGTACCGCAAGTCAGGTTGTCGTCCTTTTAACAGCTCACGACGTACGATCAGGGACGGAAAAATAGGGCAAAAGAAGAAAAGTGGCCTGAAACTGATGTAAACGTTCAATTTTTGACTCCAAAAATGGGCACAGCGAGCAAGCTCGTTGCCCACGTCGTAGAACTCTCTGAGAGCTTTGCAACGGTATGCTGTGTGCTGCGTAACTCCATACGGATCAAAAGTTATGGGCACCGGAGCAACTGAGACCTGGTCAAAAACCTACGCCCTCGGTTTGCGGGCCCGGCCTCTATATGAAGCGAAGTTGTCTTGCCCAATGTTCCGTGGGATTCGATAATAGAGATTTGGTGGATAAAGTATCTTGGGAACCCTAACAATGACAAAAAAAAATGAAAGGGGGTGCAACACGAGGACTTCTCATGGGGTCACTAATCCTAGTACAACTCTCGCCCAAGCACGCTTAACTTTGGAGTTCTGATGGGATCCAGTGCATTAGTGCTGGTATGATCGCACCCGTCATGTTGAGGGCACAATTCCTATATGTGTTAACGGTTCACAGTCCCAACCTAGAGAGTTGGCCCATTTCAAAGGCCCAATGGGCTTAACGACAACCCATCTGCTTCAACAATGCAGCATCCTCGCAAGACGTGATATCGACACGTTGTAGGGCCCTCTGATCTACCGCGAGTCAGGTTGTCGTCCTTTTAACAACTCAGGACGTACGACCCGGGACGAAAAAATAGAGCAAAAGAACAAAAGTAGCCTAAAACTGATAAAAACGTTTGATTTTTGGCTCCAAAAAGTGGCACAGCGAGCATGCTAGCTGCCCCCGTCGGAGAGCTCTCAGAGAGCTTTGCAACGGTATACTGTGCGCTGCGTAACTCCTTGCAGATCAAAAGTTATGGGCACCGGAGCAACGAAGACTTGGTCACAAACCCTACGCCCTCGGTTCTCTAGCCCGGCCTCTACGTGAAGCGAAGTTGCCTTGCCCAATGTTCCGTAGGATTCGGTAATAGAGATTTTGTGGAGAAAGTATCTTGGCAACCCTAACCAGGGCAAAAAAAATTGAAAAGGGGGTGCAACACGAGGACTTCCCATGGGGACACCCATCCTAGTACTACTCTCGCCCAAGCATGTTTAACTTCGATGTTCTGATGGGATCCGGTACATTAGTGCTGGTATGATCGCAACCGTCATGTTGAGGGCACAATTCCTATATGTGTTAACGGTTCACAATGGCAGCCTGGAGAGATAGCCCATTCAAAAGGCCCAATGGGCATAACGACAACCTATCCGTTTCAACAATCCAGCATCCTCGCAAGACGTGATATCGACACGATGTAGGGTCCTCTAATGTACCGCGAGTCAGGTTGTCGTTGTTTTAACAGCTCACGACGTACGATCCGGGACAGAAAAACAGGGCAAAAGAAAAAAAGTGGCATGAAACAAATGAAAACGTTCGATTTTGGGCTCCAAAAATGGCTACAATGAGCAAGCTCGCTGCCCCCATCGTAGAGCTCTCAGAGAGCTTTGCAACAGTATGCTGTGCGCCGCGTAACTCCTTGCGGATCAAAAGTATGGGCACCGCAGTGACGGAGAGCTGGTCACAAACCCTACGCCCTCAGTTTGCGGGCCTGGCCTCTACGTGAAGCGAAGTTGTCTTGCCCAATGTTCCGTGAGATTCAGTAATAGAGATTTAGTGGATAAAGTATCTTGGCAACCCTAACCAGGGCAAAAGAAATTGGAAAGGGGGTGCAACACGAGGACTTCCCAAGGAGTCACCCATCCTCGTACTTCTCTCGCCCAAGCGCGCTTAACTTCGGAGTTGTGATGGGATCCGGTGCATTAGAGTTAGTATGATCGCACCCGTCATGTTGAGGGCGCAATTCCTATATGTGTTAACGGTTCACAGTCCCAGCCTATAGAGATTGCCCATTCAAAAGGCCCAATGGGCTTAACGACAACCCATCCACTTCAACAACGCAGCATCCTTGCAAGACGTGATATCAACACATTGTAGGGCCCTCTGATGTCCCGCAAGTCAGGTTGTCGTCCTTTTAACAGCGCATGACGTACGATCCGGGACGGAAAAATAGAGCAAAAGAACAAAAGTGGCCTGAAACTAATGAAAACGTTCGATTTTGGGATCCAAAAACGGGCACAGCGAGCAAGCTGGTTGCCCCCATCGTAGAGCTCTCAGAGAGCTTTGCAACGGTATGCTGTGCGCAGCGTAACTCTTTACGGATCAAAAGTTATGGGCACCGGAGCAACAGAGACCTGGTCACAAAATCTACGCCCTCGGTTCACGGGCCCGGCCTCTACATGAAGCGAAGTTGTCTTGCCCAATGTTCCATGGGATTCAGTAATAGAGATTTGGTGGATAATGTATCTTGGCAACCCTAACCAGGGAAAAAAAAATTGAAAAGGGGGTGCAACACGAGGACTTCCCAGGGGGTCACCCATCCTAGTACTACTCTTGCCCAAGCACGCTTAACTTCGGAGTTCTGATGGGATCCGGTGCATTAGTGCTGGTATGATCGCACCCGTCATGTTGAGGGCACAATTCTTTTATGTGTTAATGGCTCACAGTGCCAGCCTAGAGAGATGGCCCATTCAAAAGGCCCAATGGGCTTAACGACAACCCATCCGCTTCAATAATGCAGCATCCTCGCAAGGCATGATATCAACACATTGTAGGGCCCTCTGATGTACCGCAAGTCAGGTTGTCGTCCTTTTAACAGCTCACGATGTACGATCAGGGACGAAAAAATCGGGCAAAAGAAGAAAAGTGGCCTGAAACTGATGTAAACGTTCAATTTTGGGCTCCAAAAATGGGCACATCGATCGAGCTCGTTGCCCACGTCGTAGAACTCTCTGAGAGCTTTGCAATGGGATGATGTGTGCCGCGTAACTCCTTTCGGATCAAAAGTTATGGGCACCGGAGCGACGGAGACCTGGTCAAAAAACCTACGCCCTCGGTTTGCGGGCCCGGCTCTACGTCAAGCGAAGTTGTCTTGCCCAATGTTCCGTGGGATTCTGTAATAGGGATTTGGTGGATAAAGTATCTTGGCAACCCTAACAAGGACAAAAAAAATTGAAAGGGGTGCAACACGAGGACTTCTCAAGGGGTCACCAATCCTAGTACTACTCTCGCCCAAGCACGCTTAACTTCGGAGTTCTGATGGGATCCGGTGCATTAGTGCTGGTATGATCGCACCCGTCATGTTGAGGGCACAATTCCTATATGTGTTAACGGTTCACAGTCCCAGCCAAGAGAGATGGCCCATTCAAAAGGCCCAATGGGCTTAACGACAACCCATCTGCTTCAACAGTACAGCATCCTCGCAAGACGAGATATCAACACGATGTAGGGCCCTCTGATGTACCGCGAATCAGGTTGTCGTCCTTTTAACAACTCACGACGTACGACCCGGGACGGAAAAATAGAGCAAAAGAACAAAAGTAGCCTGAAACTGATGAAAATGTTCAATTTTGGGCTCAACAAAGGGGCACAGCGAGAATGCTAGCTGCCCCCGTCGTAGAGCTCTCAGAGAGCTTTGCAACGGTATGTTGTGCGCCTCGTAACTCCTTGCAGATCAAAAGTTATGGGCACCGGAGCAACGAAGACTTGGTCACAAACCTTACGCCCTCGGTTCGCTGGCCCGGCTTCTACGTGAAGCGAAGTTGCCTTGCCCAATGTTCCGTCGGATTCGGTAATAGAGATTTGGTGGATAAAGTATCTTGGCAACCCTAACCAGGGCAAAAAAAATTGAAAAGGGGGTGCAACACGAGGACCTCCCAAGGGGTCACCCATCCTAATACTACTCTCGCACAAGCATGCTTAACTTCGGAGTTCTGATGGGATCCCGTGCATTAGTGCTGGTATGATCGCAACGGTCATGTTGAGGGCACAATTCCTATATGTATTAACGGTTCACAATGGCAGGCTAGAGAGATGGCCCATTCAAAAGGCCCAATGGGCTTAACGACAACCCATCCGCTTCAACAATGCAGCATCCTCGCAAGACGTGACATCGACACGATGTAGGGCCCTCTAATGTACCGCGAGTCAGGTTGTCGTCCTTTTCACAGCTTACGACGTACGATCCGGGACGGAAAAACAGGGCAAAAGAAGAAAAGTGGCCTGAAACAGATGAAAACGTTCGATTTTGGGCTCCAAAAATGGGCACAGCGAGCAGGCTCGCTGCCCCCGTCGTAGAGCTCTCGGAGAGCTTTGCAACGGTATGCTGTGCGCCGCGTAATTCCTTGCGGATCAAAAGTTATGGGTACCGCAGCTACGGAGACCTGGTCACAAACCCTACAGCCTCGGTTTGTGGGCTCGCCCTCTACGTGAAGCGAAGTTATCTTCCCCAATGTTCCGTGAGATTCGGTAATAGAGATTTGGTGGATAAAGTAGCTTTGCCACCCTAACGAGGGCAAAAAAAATTGAAAAGAGGGTGCACCACGCGGACTTCGCAGGGGGTCACCCATCCTAGTACTACTCTCGCCCAAGCTCGATTAACTTCGGAGTTCTGATGGGATCTGGTGCATTAGAGCTGGTATAATCGCACCCGTCATGTTGAGGGCACAATTCCTTTATGTGTTAATGGTTCACAGTGCCAGCCCAGAGAGATGACCCATTCATAAGGCCCAATGGGCTTAACGACAACCCATCTGCTTCAACAATGCAGCATCCTCACAAGACATGATATCGACACATTGTAGGGCCCTCTGATGTACCGCGAGTCAGGTTGTCGTCCTTTTAACAGCTCACGACGTACGATCAGGGACGGAAAAATAGGGCAAAAGAGGAAAAGTGGCCTGAAACTGATGTAAACTTTCAATTTTGGGCTTCAAAAATGGGCACAGCGAGCAAGCTCGCTGCCCACGTCGTAGAGCTCTCTAAGAGCTTTGCAACGGTATGCTATGCGCCGCGTAACTCCGTACGGATCAAAAGTTATGGGCACCGGAGCGACGGAGACCTGGTCACAAACCCTACGCCCTCGGTTTGCGGGCCCGGCCTTTACGTGAAGCGAAGTTGTCCTGCCCAATGTTCCATGGGATTCGGTAATAGAGATTTGGTGGATAAAGTATCTTGGCAACCCTAACAAGGGCAAAAAAAATTGAAAGGGGGTGCAACACGAGGACTTCCCATGGGGTCACCAATCCTAGTACTACTCTCGCCCAAGCACGCTTAACTTCGGAGTTCTGATGGGATCCAGTGCATAAGTGCTGGTATGATCGCACCTGTTGTCAAGCCCCGACCCGACCCCGCAAAAGGCCAAGCTCAGACCCGACACACGGACGGAGTCTCCTCTGTACCGCAGACGATCCGAAACCCTAATATCATCATAATACTTGCGAAAGCCATAAAACAACTCAAACAAGCCAACTTTCTTTGAATCATACATTTCTTATTAACCAGCTTTGCAACCCAAAAATGATATGCATACTACACAAGTATTTATGCCACTAATAAATTCCATTAGCATGCATTTCCTTACTAGTCACAAGGGTATAAGTTTACAACTTTACATTCTTCCAACTTATACAACATAAGACCGTAGAGGCCTTAAACTAGAAAATACATACAAGGCTACAAGCCTCAAAATTAAACGACATCCAAGCAATATACATATAATGCAAGGCTTGCACAAAATCTTGGAACCAACCACCAACAAAGCAGAGAAGTGCTATCACGGAAACACCTCCACCTGCTCTTCCTCCTCTATTACCTCGATAGGTTCTGCTTCAACTACTCCTGTAAAAATATAGTATAGAGAGGAATGAGCAAAAACTATTGCTCAGCGAGGGCAATTGGTCTCAAGGACGGAGATGAGAGGAGTATGCAATGCAATTAGCCAAGCAATGCATACAATTATCATTTAAAGATACAAACAAGTCAATATTATAACAAGGCAAGCATTAAAGACTATAAACATTCATTCAAAGGATACGGTACTCTTTTCACGAGCAACTCTCATTCAAGAATTCGATGACGACGCGCCGGCCCAAACCACCTTATAACACCAGTTTGGAATACCCCGGAAGTATCCATCAACCTACGACCCAAATCTCCGTGGGAGGCAACCCAAGCAAGAAAAGGGAATAGCAGCAGAGCTAGAGCAACCAACACTGGCAACCCAAGGCTACCCAGAGAGGCCCATCACTGACGCGCGAGACACTATGCAATGCAAGACTCGATACAATGCGATAAACAAGCGATAAAGCCACACGTGGGAAAAGCCAGTGGCGCGAAGCTACCATGTGCTGGATTTTGACTTAACGCCTCTAAGTCAAAATTCGGGCTAGAAGCGACGCGCTCGCCCGTCGCTCGTTCACCGACCCATAGTTGGGGCCTCCGGTCCCCAAGGGCACGTGTCGTTGCCCAAGCCGTCGCGACGGAAGCGTCACGCCGGCCTCCTTAAAGTACAATTCCTATCGAGCGGTGGGCAAAATCCTTTGCAGACGACTTAAATATGCGACAGGGTATTATATGTGGCAGAGTGGCCTTGTTACCACGATCCACTGAGATTCAGCCCTTTGTCACTCCGATTCATCCTTCTCCCCTCCTCGCCTATCTCCGCCCTATCCGCAATCCAATCCCGTCTCATCCCGTCAACCAACACTATTTTCCCCAAACGGGCCAAGAGGTTCGTCGCCCTATGCCGCTCCCCAAGTGTGTCTCCAAGTGCCTAAGTAAGTCATAAGTCGTAACCAAAGTGACGACGCAAGAATGCCTAAGTGTTGCCAAGTGCTTTGAGTCCGAATAACATTTGCCCAAGTTAGTTTGACACGCCACACTCGCTGCCTGCTATAGTGCCGCCACAGGTGTCCTTTGGTTTTGAGTCAACGATGATGCCCAATATGCCCAAGAAGTGCTCTGTGCTAAGCCCAAGGATGCTATGCCCAAGTATGCCTACCCAAGTGCTATGTGTATATGTGCTATGTGCTATACCCAAGTGCTATGCCCAATGATACCCAAGTACTATGTGTACCCAACCGCTATGCCCAAGTGCTATGCCCAAGTGCAATGCCCAAGTGCTATGCCCAAGTGCTATGCCCAAGTGCTATGTCTAATGATGCCCAAGTGCTACGTGTGAACGGACCCACTGCTGGTCGATCCCGCTCATCCCCTTGAGTGCCCAAGTGTTAGACAGCCTATGCTTGCTTGGTAAGAGATGACAAAAAATTTAAATCCGAGCTTGTGTGATGCCGGCCCGCATAGGTGCCTAACATTCTTCCCTTAGCATTAATGGTGACTGAGGTTATGTTGCCCCTATCTTTGGCACGGCTGGGCACGTTGGTGAACGGTAGCGGCACGACTGCCCACGGTGTTGCACGTACTTGGGGCACGTACATGGGGCACGCACTTGGGGCATGGCTTGGTAAGCAGTTGGGGTACAGTGGGGTCACGCATGGGGCACGATGGGGCAAGCAGTTAGGGCAAGCAGTTTGCGTGCTCATGCAGCACCCATGCCGCACGATGGGGTACACATGTGGCCCGCATGCCGCACGAAGGTGCGCGCATGGGGCACCCACGCCGTACGATAGTGCGCGCATGCTGCACGAAAGTGCGCGCATGAGGCGCCCATGTGGGCCACATGGCGCACGAAGATGCGCGCATGGGGTACCCATTCCGCATGATGGTGTGCACATGGGGCACCCATGCCGCCAGATGGTGCGCGCATGCCGCATGAAGGTGTGCCCATGCCGCACGAAGTTGCATCCATGGGGCGCCCATGCCGCATGATAGTGTGAGCATACCGCACGAAGGTGTGCGCATGGGGTGCCCATGCCGCTCGATGGTGAGCGCATGTCGTACGATGGTGCAAGCATATGGCCCGCATGGCGCACGAAGGTGCGCACATGGGCCACCCATGCCGCATGATGGTGCTCTCATCGGCCGCGTATGCTACCCGAAGGTGCGCGCATGGTGCGCCCATGCCGCACGATGGTGCGTGCATCGGGTGCTCATGCAGCATGATGGTGCGTGCATATGGCCGGCATGCTGCACGAAAGTGTGCGCATGGGACGCCCATGCCGCTCGATGATGTGTGCATGAGGCACCGATACCGCACGATGGTACGCGCATGCCGCACGAATGTGGCACATGCGGCTCCCATGCCGCTAGATGGTGTGCGTATCGAGCGCGCATGGTGCTCGATTGTGCACCCCTATGGCCCGCATGCAGCACGAAGGTGCACGCATTGGGCGCCCATGCCGCACGATGGTGCGCGCATGGGGCGCTCATGTGGCCCGCATGTCGCACGATGGTGCCCTCATCGGGGGGCATGCCGCACGATGGTGTACGCATGTGGCCTGCATGCCATACGATGGTGCACGCATGGAGCACCCATGCCGCACGAAGGTGCGCGCATGGTGCACCTATGCCGCACGGTGGTGTGCGCATCGGGCGCGCATGCTACACGATGGTGCTTGCATGTGGCCTGCATGTCGTACGATGGTGCGTGCATAGGGCGCCCATGCTGCACGATGGTATGCGCATGTGGCCCCATGCCGCACGATGGTGCTCGCATGGGGCGCCCATGCTACACGATGGTGTACGTATTTGGCGCCCATGCCGCGCAATGCTGCACGCATGTGGCCCGCATGCCGTACGAAGGTGCGTGCATGGGGCGCCTGTGCTGAACGATAGTGTGCGCAAGTGGCGCGCGCGGGGCTCTCAAGGGGCGCTGTTCGGGTACTTTTAAGGCACGGCAAATGGTTTCTGAATCTACGAAATAGTCTTAACCTTTGCCTTGTCCAACAAATAGTTCATCACATTTGTGAGGTGAAATAGATTAATTGATTTCCCAATCCATCCAAAACAAATTGTAACGCCAAATATCATGTAATCTAATTAATTTATGAATTAATATAAATTTTCCTAAATTTTTTAGTATTTTTTGTGATTTTTCCCTATTTTTCGTTATTTTTAAATATTAAAAATTAAATTTTTGAAAAAAATATTTTTGAATATCATTTAACAAATTAATGTATGAATTAATATAATTTTTTCTGAATTTTCTACTATTTTTTCTGATTTTTCCCTATTTTTCGCAATTATTAAATATTAAAAAATATTTTTTGGAAATTTTTTTTTTTGAAGCATTTGGATATCATATGATATCAATAAGGAGCAAGTTGGGTACGAAGATCATGCCATATGGGGCCTTTTATAGTGTAAAACACCCATTATGAATCTCTGGCAAAATGTACGCTACTGTTGTCACTTGGGTTTTTGCATCTAAATGTATTATAGGGGGGTATGTGGTGTCAAGCCTCCTGGTCGAGGGCCATGCGGGGGGACGTTGTGGGTACTTCGTGGGCTATATCGTGGGCTATATTGTGGGTGGGAATGCCTACCGAGTGAATCACGCCGAGGTATTGCGTTGCATACCCGTTCGTTGGGGCCGTGCTACCCCCGCTTCGCGTTCCCTGGCATGTCCCTCGGTGCGGCACCAGGATGGCTAATGAGGAACGTGGTGGCTTCTCTAGCCCCTCATTATCCATCTTGGTGCCGCAACACCGTCGACGTCATTGGGATGGCTAATGAGGGGGCGAGTAGTTGCCCAAGCACAAAACTAGCCATCCCCGTGCCGCCGGCTAGGTACACGTTGGGGGACATTCCTGTCCCCCGACGTGTCGTTGGGCCTGCGCGATGTGCGAAACGCCTAATACACGAAGCCATGGCCGTTGCCGAGTAGATGCGCGCGGCCATGGTCTAGTATTGTGGCGATCCAAGCACCGCGTGGGCTTGGGTGGCTCTTGAGGGACGGTGGGGGTAAGCGTGATGCGCGAATCGCCTAGCACACGTGGCATTAGCTTTCGTTAAGCAACGACGCGAGCGTTACAATGAGACGATTGCTAATTTTTCAATGTTGTGGTGATCCAAGCACCATGCGGCCTTGAAGCTGCCCCCCGGTGGGTTCTAATGTGCTTGTGCAATGCACGAATCACCTAGCACACGACGCCATGGTCCTCGCTGAGTCGTAATGCGATGGACGTGGTCTAGTGTTGTGGCGATCCAAGCACCGCGTGGGAAGGAAGGTAGTTTGCTTGTCCTGTTTTGTGCATACAAGGGGACGGTGGAGGGCATTCGTGATGCGCGAATCGTCTAGCACATGTGGCATTGGCTTTCGTTAAGCAACTACGCGAGCATTGCGATGAGATGATTGCTGATGCTTCAATGTCGTGATGATCCAAGCACCATGCGGCCATGAAGTCGTCCCCCGGTTAGTTCCGACAAGCCTGTGTGATGCACGAATCGCCTAGCACACGACGCCATGATCCTCGCTGAGTCGTAATGCGACAGACATGGTCTAGTGTCGTGGCGATCCAAGCACCGCGTGGGCAGGAAGGTAGTTTGCTTGTCACGTTCCGTGAATACAGGTGCATACTAGGGGACGGTGGGGGGCATGCGTGATGCGCGAATCGCTTAGCACATGTGGCTTTGGCTTTCGTTAAGCTACGACATGAGCGTTGCGATGAGACGATTGCTGATGCTTCAATGTCGTGGCGATCCAAGCACCATGCGGCCATGAAGCTGTCCCCCGGTTGTTTTCGACGGGCCTGTGCGAAGCGCGAATCACCTAGAACACCACGCCATGGTCCTCGCTGAGTCGTAATACAACGGACGTGGTCTAGTGTGTAACACCCCGATCCCTCACAAGATCAAAGTCCCAAACCCAAACTCAAGGCACGAAAAACGAGAGAAAGCCAGCAGAGTCTCCCCTATTTATAGGATATTCCAACACCTGTTTCCAGAGGAATTAACACACAAAACTACACAAATAACAAAAGTCATTGAAATTCCCAAGATAACGCAAATTTTCTAGTCTTAGCAAAATAGTCTATATAGAGTTCTAGGTTAGATAGCTAACAGTCTTAATGTCCTCCAAAAATATTACAGACCGCTAGCATAAGTGAACTTAAGCTTAGATACATATTTACATTTATCAAATATTTACAAGGCACACAGGCCTCAAAAGATTTCATATTAACCACTACATTTTCAAGAACTACCACGCAACATTGCACAGGAACTCAAAGAGACTCCCGAGCCTCCTCCATCTCCAGAGGAACTGAACCTGCCTCGCCTGAAATAGTTAAAGAGAAGAGGAATGAGTATACATTGTGAGTATACTCAGTGAGGGAGGTGCACAAATACCCGGAGAGGTTTTCGCAATATTCTCATGCAATGCAAATGAACAAGTATATCAAGTAGCTCAAGTAACAATAAGATCAAATGATAAAATCGATTGCAAGACTAAATGCTAACTCAAGGCAATAAAGCTATAAGCTTACTTTAGAAGTTTTAGCTCGGAAGCAAATCATAAACATCAGTAAAACATCTCCCACATTAACCAACACTTTGGTAGGAATACAATTATAAGTAGCAATCATATTGAAAAGGATACGGTTCCACTTCCAAGTCTTTATTCACGAGCCACGAACCACGAGCATCACGAACATGCCGGCAAACCCCAAACACCACAATTGGGATACTCCGGATGTATCCCGATCCTACGACCCTTTCTCCCGAGGTAGGTCCATGCCCAGCAGGTGAACCACGCCTCTGGGGTAGTGGAGTATGCCTCAGCGAGAAGGGAATAGGCACCATGGTAGTCGAGGGAGCACGGCAAGCCCGATGCCGCCCGTGTTTCTCGACGCTACCATGTCCGAAGAGGTTGCGCAACCCCGAGACAATATCACGAGATAGCAAATAAGCAGTACATACAACCTTTATCTTTTACTAGGCACAGAAATGAGGACAACAAAGTAGGTTGTCCTCAATCATATAACAATAGAATCAGTTAATCATTGAATTTCAACTAAACACGTAACTCAACTATTCATGTAAACAATTAAGTATTACTGAGCAACAACAGCCACATAAAGTGTATGAGTCAAGTCAGCAGTAAAAAGGCAACTATAAGCTAGATGGCAACTAACTGACTGTAGGATTTAGGGTAGCTATTATCCACATTAGGGTGGTGATGATTCTTGAACTACTTTACTACTTAGGTCAAATGGCTTCCCAGTGTCAATTAAATTCTACCTGCATAATCCAGTTAGCATGTAATAGTCACCAACTTTATTTCAGCTTGTTAGAATTAATTCTTTAAGCATCTTACTCAATTCCTTAAGACAGTTTAGCATTGCTAATCCAAATACCAGTTAAAAGTATTAACTAGATAACACTAAATGCTCTAAATTACCCCGTAGTTCAACTCATATTTAGCTCCGATAGTACAAATAGTAACACCTTCGTGAAGATAATAGAAGTAGTAATCAATTTAATGTTATCGATAACTACTTAAAATTTCTTACTAATAGCAATGTTATTCATCACTACTCAAAAACTATATACCAGCCGCAACATTATTTATTGCTATGCAATCATTTCATGCAGTAGTATGAAATTCTTTAACTAGAACCAATAGACTTTAATCTAGAGCTTAACACAAGCTAACTATTTTAATGAGAGATATACAGTGAGTTAAGCCCTTCAAGCCACATCAATCGAGTAGCCCATTAACACCTAAAATCTTCATATTCTAACCATATTTGCTAATCAACTTTACAAGCTTGACTCAAATATAAACTCTTACGTAAAGTCTTACCTATGTAACAGTTTTCCTTCACTTATTTTAAAACCATCTTCTTAACCTTTATTTGTCCACCTAAGAGTTTCACACATAAGAAGAGAAAAAGTAAAGATGCAAGACTAGCTATGTGACACCCCGAACCCAGCACTTCACTAATTGCATTCATTAAATTGTTAACTTAGATGTAATTTAGCTAATTACTTTATTTTTTTATATTTCCATAAATTCAAATATTTCTTTTCATGCATTTTATATTTTTATAAAATACTACATATTTTTAGGGGACTATAGCCCCTGACTGTGCATGCATTGCATATCGGGATCAACGGGAAAAAATTCGCGAAATGTCTGATGAATAGTACCAGCGGGATTTTTCCAGATTTTTCAGATTTTTGGCATTTTATTTTGCTGAAATTTAATCACCCAAATGACCCATTTACCCTTACTAAAATACCCTATTTGCTTGACCTACCCTTTGACCATCTTATGAGAATATTAAAAGCCAAGAAACAAAAAAAAAAGGGGGTCAAAAAATGGCCAAAAAAGAGTTACGGGAATAGTAACTTCTCAAAAAAAAAATTACTCCTTGCTTCATTCTTGCTTCCATTGCTTCCCAAATTGGTTGTGCTTCATCCTTAGGACCTTAAGACCATTCTTTGATCTTCAAAAGAGGTGAGGGTGCATTATATTTTTGTATTAAATTTAATTAAAGTTTATATTATTATTTTTGTGATCTAATATTGTAGTGGTTTAATTCTTGTTCCGTTGATTCTTATATGCTCTAATGACTTCATAGAATATGTTTGATGGTTTAAAATACTTGTTGAATGCTTGAAAATGAAAATGGCACTTGGGGAAGATGATGAATAGTGCTAAACTAGGGTTTCCAAAAAAAGTTACAATTTAATTTGATTCGAGGCTTTTAGTAGTTGCTAATTAGGTCCATAAGCGTGAGAAAAATGTTAATTGCACTTGCTATGTTCAAAATTTGAGAAATTTGATCAAAATAGGCTACTTTAATAAGGGGTTTCGGGTTTATCTTGAATCCGGGCACATTTTGAGGTTATGGCTAGTCTTTATTAAGTATTGAAACCTTAGAAGTGCTTTCGTTTCGTTTGTTTGGGTTCCGAAATTGGTACTTGTAGTGTAAACCCAAAAAGAGGCATTTTTGGTGTTTTCGTGTACTTGTGCTCTAGGTTATGATTTGGAGGTTTTAAATGAGGTATTTAGGTATCTTTAGATTGGTAGGATGGTTAGCTAGCTTAACTTGATCATTGAATTCCGATAGGAAGCTAAATAGCCTAGTTGAACAAAGGGAAAATGAATGAATTAATTGCTTTAGTACTTGTATTGCTTTGTAGTTGCTCCTAGCGAGTCTAAATGCTATTTTAAGGTATGTGTGAGCTTTCGGTTAAGTTTTGTGAAAAGTATAATATTGACCCCTTTGTGTTCGCATAGTTAATCTCATGATAATTGCTTTATAATTGAGTAATTAAATGTTTATATGCATTTGTGTAGTGTACGTATTATAGTAGTGAAGTCTCGTGAATTAAGTTGCTTGGTTTACATGGATTTGGTTGAGTATGAATTTAGAATGGACTAAAGGAACTAGTAATGAATCATGGTAATAATTGTTGTTAGTTGATTCTTGATTGATTGGATAAATGTTTAAATGTACTTATGTAACAAGTTCATCTATTCGGAGAAGTTGTGAGTTAAGTTATATCGATACTAGTTAAAGATTGAGTAACCATGTTTATATTGCTTATTAATTGCATTATATGTGTAAAGATACGCTTATATAACTTATTGGTTAGATGTTATATAGTGTTTCTACTTATATGAATGGCTATGTATATGTTATTTATTATGCTATTGTCTTTGTCTAATACTTGAAAATTAAAGAATGTTGCATATGTGATCACTTGAGTTTATGTATTGTTCAAATATTGATTAGAATGATTGTTAAACCATGAAATATATTGTTAGTTATGTGAATTAAAGGGAATCAAATAGAGTTGGATAAATTAATGGCTTTATGAACTAACTTTAGTTGAGAATAAGAAATCACTTCTTATGCATATAGTTGATTGTATTAGGTAGTGATAATTGAAGGGAATTGATGCTTTCGGAGAATATTGAGGGAATCTTGGCTTAATTCGCGCAGGTTTGGCTTCCTAAAAGGTGAGGGATCATTTCTATGTGCATTCTATGTGTCTCATCTTGTTATATGCTAAATATTCGATACTAAGTGATTTAAGTCTTTTAGTTGGATTAGTTTAACAATTATAGACTAATGAATATATCATATTTCATTGTATGGCGTGATTGATGTGTGTGCTCGAGGACAACCTCTTTTGTTGTCCTCCTTGTTTATATATCGGCTTATTTTGTTATATTGTTATTATTATTGCTTCCTGTGTTATCGAGCCAATGGTTGCGCATCCTTATCGTCGGGGTGGATGGGCTGGGCCTCTCTGGGCGGCAGCGGGCTTGCCAGGGTTGGTTGCTCTAGCTCCGTACCCTATTCCCTCACTCGCCTGGTCTGGAGATTGCCAGGGGGTGTTGGGTCGTAGGATTGGGTACATCCGGAGTACCCTTTGGTGTTTGGGATGCCGGCTTATCGTGATCGTGATCGTGGTTCGTGGATCGTGAATGAAGACCAGTGAAGATTGGTGTATAGGGGTTACGTGAAATGTATCCTTTTAAATGTGTGATTATTTAAGCTATCATTGTTTCTTTAATTGTCTAATTGTTATTGTTGTTTAACTGTATTACCTGTTGCATTGCACGCCCCGGGAGACTATATCCCTCACTGGGCAACAGTGGTTGCTCATACCTCGATATATGTTTCAGGAAGTGCTGAGGCTGATCCCCAGTTAATTGAGGTGCTAGTGGAAGAGGAAGAAGTTCAGGCTGAGCCTTTGCCCTAGTTGTTATGTGTTTGTTGTCTAAGGTGGATTTGTCTTCTTGTTGTTACATGGTGTACTTGTATTGCTATAGCATGATCTATTTTGTGGCCTTAAGGCTATGTATATTCTTGTAGTTGCAACTTGAAAGTTGTTAGTTGTAATGTTAGCTTTGAGATATTATGGCTTGTAATAACTTTTAATTCTCCTTTTAGTTCTTGCATGCTTGGTTGTGTATGTTTAGAGATGTTGATTTCAACTTCTAAAATTGCACTAATGTTATCATAGAATGGCATGTTAAAAAGGTTTAATGAAAAGTTAAGTTGGGTGCATGCATGTGTGATTTGGAGCTGTTGTTTGTCTCCTGGTTTGGATGGCCTAGAACCTTGAATTTTAATTATAAAAGCTTGTTTTAGTATATTGTGGCTATTTTGAGCATTTACAGGTTTGAGAAATGTCCGCGGTACAAAGGAAACTCTGTCCGTTTTTCCCTAAAATTTTGAAACCGGGTTGGGATTGGGTTGAGAATAGCTTGGTTATTAAAGCCTCCGGTCTCGTGAGGGATCGGGGCGTCACAAGCTACGAAACACGATCTTTACATAATAGCCATAGAGTAATTGGGAAACAAGAAATTGAACAAGGAGATAACCTCCCAGCAGCTGCAAGCCGCTGATAATGACTGTTCGTTGCTGACGTAGGGACTGCCAACGCGGGGCAGTCTGCTATCCGCATTCCCACACCCCAAAATCCCATTCTTTAAAGCTTTTTGATGCAAGGTTATGTTTATAATGCATGGGTCTTTAGTTTGTAGGTCTGACCAAGTCTTAATTAGTTCATATAGAAGGTACTATAGGTTCTTTTTAAACATTCTAACATGCATATGATCTCCATTAAACTTCAGCCCAATAATCATTGAGTATTTCAAATCTTAAACCTAGCTAAGCAATTTCAGCACTTTGTTTCTCAAGAATCATAATCTTCATTATAATCAACTACCAACAACACCTATAAATAATTTAAATGCATGAAAACCAAGACTCCCTCACATGTTAACACCTAAAGAATTGCTCTACTACACTAATCTAGTTAATAAACCAAGTTTCTTGAAAGATTAAGCACACATATTACATACCCACTTACAATCAAGTTTATAGACATATTAACACATAAATATACACCAAGATAGCACAAGTCCCTCATATGAATTACGTCCCTGTCCATTACTTAACAATCTGCATAACAACTGAGAATCAATGAAAAATTTACAGATTCACAGTGGCCTCAATGGACTGCCCGCAGCAGCGCCGGCAGCCTCACAACCATCCACATCGGCGGCAAACAACCACACCAGCGCCGGTACTCGGCGCCCACACACATAACAAAATCAATTAATGCAGTTTGCTTACGATCATATGAGGTAAAAATCTGAAATTTCAAGTTAGATTATAAATTAATTTCAATCAACAATTCAAGGCTTAACAAATCTATAATTCCAATTAAACAACAAGATGCAAACCCTCACTTGATTACGCTGCTCCAGATCTGATTTCTACCCCCAGCCGCGCGTAGAGAGACCTTGAGCCCTAGTTAGGAATTTTTTCTCTTCTTCTTTTTCGCCCAAGCTGCAGCCTCTCTATCTCTCTCTCCCTCTCTCTCTCTTTCTCTCTCTCTGCCCGACGTGAAGATCGAACGTGAATGGTGAGGAGAGGTTTCGATGTGTTGGTGAGATGCTTGTGTGTGTGTCGCGTGAGAGAGATAAAAATTCAGAGTTGGTAGTTTTGTGTGGCTATGCATATGGTGTGAACATGAGAGTTGGTGAGATATTATTTTTGTGTGGCTTGGTGCAGCCGTGTGTGTGTGAGTCGTTTTCTTTTTTTTTTTCTTTTTTTTTTTGTTATTTATTCTTATTATTATTATTATTCTTATTCTTATTCTTATTCTTATTCTTATTCTTATTATTATTATTATTATTATTATTATTATTATTATTACTATTTCCTATTGAAGACCTCAAAATCAACTAATTAGAACTAGAAGATCAGGTATCTCAGAAATTTGCTTAATCCCAACCCGGCTTCGCACTCAATTTAAAAACAAACGAATAAAAGTACCTAAGATAAATTTAAATAACAATACAATTTATTAGGAATAATTAATCCAGAGCCAATTATTCCTTAAATTAATTAAACGCAATTAATGGAATTAATAATTTATTAACTATTCTACATAAATCTATTATTTCTAACTCATATATATCTAAAGAATAATTTAATAACAATATAAGCATTCTCAAATTCGGGATTTCACACTAAATTAGAAATTTAAATTAATTATAATATTCACAAGGTGACTTTTAATAAATAAAATACTAAAGTAACAAAATAATTATTCTCGGCAAGTTAATTAAATACAGTTACAATAATTACAATAATAAAATATTAACTAATTGTTTCTCCTAAATTAATAAAGTAATTGTTTCATGAAATTTTATTACTTAATTTAATAATTATAGTTAATAATGATAAGTAAAATTTTCGGATTAAAAATCTAATTAAAATGCAATTTAATAAAATAAATATGCAATTTAGAAAATTAAATATGCAAATTTCTAATTAAAAATCTATATGCCAGGTCTGGGCATCACACTCTTCCCCCCTACAAAGAATTGCGTCCTCGCAATTCCTTACTCTCAGAAGAGATCTCCACAACAACCATGACAACCCCGGTCGAAATTATTGCTGAAGAGAAGCATCGCCCAAGAATGCCAAAAGAACTCCACATACGAATTCCCGATAAAAGAGTCGAACAAGAAACCCATTCTAAAATTCTGAATCCCAAGTAAATGCGAAGATGCAAGAAAATAATATGAATCATAAACCCCGTCTCAAGGAATACCACTAGTTCTAATTATTGATTAAGAATCCCCGAAGAATTTTCATAAGAATGCCGCAAGAATTCCATATTGAAAATTCAGAATAAGGGTACCAAATAAAGGTCCCTATAAGGAGCACCAGCTATCATGCTTCTGTAAATAGAATGCCACACAAGAATTCCAAATGCAATATCAAACAAGAAGGCCAACCGAGTTTTCCAAGTGATATTACTAATGAAGATGCTGTTAAAGGTCGACTGACATTAAATAATTTCTCCCCAATAAAATACCAAAGGAATATCCCACAAGAAACTCCACTGCAATCGTCACCTCTCCGTAGAAAACCAGTCATGTATATGGATGCTTTTAACTCCTTATAGATTAGTATGAATGCATGCCAACAGTAATTATTTAAATATAAAAGAGACTCTTTTGATTCTTACCCAATCCCTGAAGTACTCCCTGCGGGTCCATAAAGTATACCACAGCCAGATCCCTGTGGGTAGAAGCGCCATCTGCAGCACTGCCCTGGGTAGTACCACTCACTCCTGACTCCCATTTAGGACAGTATTTCACCTGATGTAAGTGACTTCCACAACCTGTACAACGTCCCGTTCGTTTCCAACAATCTACAACAGAATGCCCCTGGCGTTTGCAATAACTACAGCGCACAAGCTGAAATGGCCTCTTGACAGTCTGACTAGGCCCTGTTTCAGGATCATGTTGCCTCTTTTCTCCCTTAGTCACAACTCCAAATGACTCCTGCAAGATCTGAATTTCAAGGCCCCGTATCACTCTCAACATAGTTTCTGCTACTTGAACCAGCACCCGAACTTGCTCAGCAATAGAGGTATGATAACCTGTCTCCTCTCTTGATGACCCCTCATCCCCCGGTAGCTTGCCTTCTTCCATCTTTGCTCTACAGAGGGGAAGAGGTTACTTACCAGTTTAAGGGTGATATATGCATGCAGTTGATGTCATTTATATTAGACTTCTCATAAGATGCTCATATTATATGTGATAGAATTTCACATGCTAAACAATTATTTCATATGCACAATTAATGCCTTAGTCTATTATGCAATTATCAATTATACTAAAGGCTAATAACTCTTAGTGGGATTAGCAAGTTATCATGCTATTTGTAACAACTTAGTTCACAGAATTCAATCACGCATATCATTACTAGTATTTGAGGCAAGTAGTTATTCATAGAATCATTTAGAGAAACATTTAATCACATAAATATAAGTATCATACAATCTTCACATATACACAATTACGACACGTAGGGCACACTTTTATTCAAAAACACACAAGCCTCATATACAAGCACACACACTCATTCGAGTCATGACTACATGCGCGCATTCAGGGTTTGCTACCCAACAGCCCAAGGACCCTGTCCCGGCTGAGAGCTAACTAAAGAAGCTCTAATACCACAACTGTAACACCCCGATCCCTCACGAGATCAGAGTCCCAAACCCAAACCCGAGGCACGAAAAACGAGGGAAAACGGGCAGAGTCTCCCCTGTTTATAGGATATTCCAACACCTGTTTCCAGAGGAATTAACACACAAAACTACACAAATAACAAAAGTCATTGAAATTCCCAAGATAACGCTAATTATCTAGTCTTAGCGAAATAGTCTATATAGAGTTCTAGGTTAGTTAGCTAACAGTCTTAATGTCCTCCAAAAATATTACAGACCGCTAGCCTAAGTGAACTTAAGCTTAGATACATATTTACATTTATCAAATATTTACAAGGCACACAGGCCTCAAAAGATTTCATATTAACCACTACATTTTCAAGAACTACCACGCAACATTGCACAGGAACTCAAAGAGACTCCCGAGCCTCCTCCATCTCCAGAGGAACTGAACCTGCCTCGCCTGAAATAGTTAAAGAGAAGAGGAATGAGTATACATTGTGAGTATACTCAGTGAGGGAGGTGCACAAATACCCGGAGAGTTTTCGCAATATTCTCATTTAATGCAAATGAACAAGTGTATCATGTAGCTCAAGTAACAATAAGATCAAGTGATAAAATCGATTGCAAGACTAAATGCTAACTCAAGGCAATAAAGCTATAAGCTTACTTTAGAATTTTTAGCTTGGAAGCAAATCATAAACATCAGTAAAACATCTCACACATTAACCAACACTTTGGTAGGAATACAATTATAAGTAGCAATCATATTGAAAAGGATACGGTTCCACTTCCAAGTCTTCATTCACGAGCCACGAACCACGAGCATCACGAACATGCCGGCAAACCCCAAACACCACAATTGGGATACTCCGGATGTATCCCGATCCTACGACCCTTTCTCCCGAGGTAGGTCCATGCCCAGCAGGTGAACCACGCCTCTGGGGTAGTGGAGTATGCCTCAGCGAGAAGGGAATAGGCACCATGGTAGTCGAGGGAGCACGGCAAGCCCGATGCCGCCCGTGTTTCTCGACGCTACCATGTCCGAAGAGGTTGCGCAACCCCGAGACAATATCACGAGATAGCAAATAAGCAGTACATACAACCTTTATCTTTTACTAGGCACAGAAATGAGGACAACAAAGTAGGTTGTCCTCAATCATATAACAATAGAATCAGTTAATCATTGAATTTCAACTAAACACGTAACTCAACTATTCATGTAAACAATTAAGTATTACTGAGCAACAACAGCCACATAAAGTGTATGAGTCAAGTCAGCAGTAAAAAGGCAACTATAAGCTAGATGGCAACTAACTGACTGTAGGATTTAGGGTAGCTATTATCCACATTAGGGTGGTGATGATTCTTGAACTACTTTACTACTTAGGTCAAACGGCTTCCCAGTGTCAATTAAATTCTACCTGCATAATTCAGTTAGCATGTAATAGTCACCAACTTTATTTCAGCTTGTTAGAATTAATTCTTTAAGCATCTTACTCAATTCCTTAAGACAGTTTAGCATTGCTAATCCAAATACCAGTTAAAAGTATTAACTAGATAACACTAAATGCTCTAAATTACCCCGTAGTTCAACTCATATTTAGCTCCGATAGTACAAATAGTAACACCTTCGTGAAGATAATAGAAGTAGTAATCAATTTAATGTTATCGATAACTACTTAAAATTTCTTACTAATAGCAATGTTATTCATCACTACTCAAAAACTATATACCAGCCGCAACATTATTTATTGCTATGCAATCATTTCATGCAGTAGTATGAAATTCTTTAACTAGAACCAATAGACTTTAATCTAGAGCTTAACACAAGCTAACTATTTTAATGAGAGATATACATTGAGTTAAGCCCTTCAAGCCACATCAATCGAGTAGCCCATTAACACCTAAAATCTTCATATTCTAACCATATTTGCTAATCAACTTTACAAGCTTGACTCAAATATAAACTCTTACGTAAAGTCTTACCTATGTAACAGTTTTCCTTCACTTATTTTAAAACCATCTTCTTAACCTTTATTTGTCCACCTAAGAGTTTCACACATAAGAAGAGAAAAAGTAAAGATGCAAGACTAGCTACGAAACACGATCTTTACATAATAGCCATAGAGTAATTGGGAAACAAGAAATTGAACAAGGAGATAACCTCCCAGCAGCTGCAAGCCGCTGATAATGACTGTTCGTTGCTGACGTAGGGACTGCCAACGCGGGGCAGTCTGCTATCCGCATTCCCACACCCCAAAATCCCATTCTTTAAAGCTTTTTGATGCAAGGTTATGTTTATAATGCATGGGTCTTTAGTTTGTAGGTCTGACCAAGTCTTAATTAGTTCATATAGAAGGTACTATAGGTTCTTTTTAAACATTCTAACATGCATATGATCTCCATTAAACTTCAGCCCAATAATCATTGAGTATTTCAAATCTTAAACCTAGCTAAGCAATTTCAGCACTTTGTTTCTCAAGAATCATAATCTTCATTATAATCAACTACCAACAACACCTATAAATAATTTAAATGCATGAAAACCAAGACTCCCTCACATGTTAACACCTAAAGAATTGCTCTACTACACTAATCTAGTTAATAAACCAAGTTTCTTGAAAGATTAAGCACACATATTACATACCCACTTACAATCAAGTTTATAGACATATTAACACATAAATATACACCAAGATAGCACAAGTCCCTCATATGAATTACGTCCCTATCCATTACTTAACAATCTGCATAACAACTGAGAATCAATGAAAAATTTACAGATTCACAGTGGCCTCAATGGACTGCCCGCAGCAGCGCCGGCAGCCTCACAACCATCCACATCGGCGGCAAACAACCACACCAGCGCCGGTACTCGGCGCCCACACACATAACAAAATCAATTAATGCAGTTTGCTTACGATCATATGAGGTAAAAATCTGAAATTTCAAGTTAGATTATAAATTAATTTCAATCAACAATTCAAGGCTTAACAAATCTATAATTCCAATTAAACAACAAGATGCAAACCCTCACTTGATTACGCTGCTCCAGATCTGATTTCTACCCCCAGCCGCGCGTAGAGAGACCTTGAGCCCTAGTTAGGAATTTTTTCTCTTCTTCTTTTTCGCCCAAGCTGCAGCCTCTCTATCTCTCTCTCCCTCTCTCTCTCTTTCTCTCTCTCTGCCCGACGTGAAGATCGAACGTGAATGGTGAGGAGAGGTTTCGATGTGTTGGTGAGATGCTTGTGTGTGTGTCGCGTGAGAGAGATAAAAATTCAGAGTTGGTAGTTTTGTGTGGCTATGCATATGGTGTGAACATGAGAGTTGGTGAGATATTATTTTTGTGTGGCTTGGTGCAGCCGTGTATGTGTGAGTCGGCTTCTTTTTTTTTTTTTTTTTTTTTGTTATTTATTATTATTATTATTCTTATTCTTATTCTTATTCTTATTCTTATTCTTATTATTATTACTATTATTATTATTATTATTATTATTATTATTATTATTATTATTATTTCCTATTGAAGACCTCAAAATCCACTAATTAGAATTAGAAGATCAGGTGTCTCCGAAATTCGCTTAATCCCAACCTGGCTTCGCACTCAATTTAAAAAAAAACCGAATAAAAGTACCTAAGATAAATTTAAATAACAATACAATTTATTAGGAATAATTAATCCGGAGCCAATTATTCCTTAAATTAATTAAACGCAATTAATGGAATTAATAATTTATTAACTATTCTACATAAATCTATTATTTATAACTCATATATATCTAAAGAATAATTTAATAACAATATAAGCATTCTCAAATTCGGGATTTCACACTAAATTAGAAATTTAAATTAATTATAATATTCACAAGGTGACTTTTAATAAATAAAATACTAAAGTAACAAAAATAATTATTCTCGGCAAGTTAATTAAATACAGTTACAATAATTACAATAATAAAATATTAACTAATTGTTTCTCCTAAATTAATAAAGTAATTGTTTCATGAAATTTTATTACTTAATTTAATAATTATAGTTAATAATGATAAGTAAATTTTCGGATTAAAAATCTAATTAAAATGCAATTTAATAAAATAAATATGCAATTTAGAAAATTAAATATGCAAATTTCTAATTAAAAATCTATATGCCAGGTCTGGGCATCACATAGTGTCGTGGTGATCCAAGCACCGCGTGGGCAGGAAGGAAGTTTAGTTATCCCGTTCTGTGAATAAAGGTGCATACAGGGGGATGGTGGAGGGGAAGCGTGATGCACGAATCGCCTAGCACATATGGCATTGGCTTTCATTAAGCAACGACGCGAGCGTTGCGATGAGACGATTAGTGATGCTTTAATGTCGTGGCGATCCAAGCACCATGGGCCCTTGAAGTCATCCCCCGGTTGGTTCCGACAGGCCTGTGTGATGCGCGAATTGCCTAGCACACAATGCCATGGTCCTCGTAAAGTTGTAATGTAACGGACATGGTCTAGTGTCGTGGCGATCCAAGCACCGTGTGGGCAGAAAGGTACTTTGCTTGTCCCTTTCCGTGAATACAAATGCATACAGGTGGTCGGTGGGGGGCATGCGTGATGCACGAATCGCCTAGCACCTGTGGCATTGGTTTTTGTTAAGCAACGACGCGAGCGTTGCGATAAGACGATTGCTGATGCTTCAATGTCGTGGCGATCCAAGCACCGTACGGCCTCGAAGCCATCCCACGGTTTGTTACTATAGGCCTGCACAATGCGCGAATCACCTATTACACGTCGCCATGGTCCTCGCTGAGTCGTAATGCGATGGACGTGGTCTAGTGTCGTGGCGATCCAAGCACCGCGTGGGCAGGAATGTAGTTTTCTTGTCCTGTTTTGTGCATACGGGTGCATACAGGGGGACGGTGGGGGCCATGCGTGATGCGCAAATCACCTAGCACATGTGGCATTGGCTTTCGTTAAGTGATGACACGAGCGTTGCGATGAGACGATTGCTAATGCTTCAATGTCGTGGCGATCCAAGCACCGTGCTGCCTCGAAGCCGTCCCCTGGTGTGATCCCACTGGCCTACGCGATGTGCGAATTGCCTAGCACACGATGCCATGGTCCTCGCTGAGTCGTAATGCGACGAACGTGGTCTAGTGTCATGGCGATCCAAGCACCACGTGGGTAGAAAGTCCGTTTTCGGTTGGTACCTCAGTTGCGTGCAATTGGTGCATGGTCGGGCACCACGAAGTAGGCCCTTAAGCTTACGACGTGCGGCCTAGTCATGCACCTCTTGTTAGTCCCGTCCCGTGTCCCTAAAAAATTCTTCGTGCCTATCAGTGCGTGCTTGGGCCATCTCGTCGGTTTCGTTCGCCTGAAGGGCTTCGTTTGCCTAGACGGTGGGGCGGTTTCTGGCTTGGTGGTCTGGGCATAGCGAACGTGATAGCGGATGAGTGGTGGTCGGCTTTTGTACGTCGGTTGGATCCCTGCTTGAGCAGCGACGTCTGCCCCTGCTTGCCTCTTCAATTGCAGGCCGAGTACTTATGTTGCCTCGGTCGGTCGGTTGGTTTCCTGTGTTGCGTACCTACAAAGAAGGCAGTCTAAAGTCACATCGTGCATCTTTTGCCTTGCGTCTGCCTCCGTGGATGACGTGGGGCGAACCCCTAAGCATATCCCATGTTCCATACCGCTCACTCCAACAAGTGCAGCACACGTGGCCCGTGGGGAGTCGCTCGATCTCTCGGATGCGGCACACCATGATGGTATGGGGTCCTTGGCCTCTCTTTGCCCGAAATCAGCGTTCGTCGCTAATTACGTATGATGGTCGTGCGCTCGTCTCGAGTCGTCGACCCTTAGGCGACGACGTGCCTCGTATGACGCCGGCGTCGGTGAGGTGCTACCTGGTTGATCCTTCCAGTAGTCATATGCTTGTCTCAAAGATTAAGCCATGCATGTATAAGTATGAACTAATTCAGACTGTGAAACTGCGAATGGCTCATTAAATCAGTTATAGTTTGTTTGATGGTATCTACTACTCGGATAAACATAGTAATTCTAGAGCTAATACGTGCAATAAACCCCGACTTCTGTAAGGATGCATTTATTAGATAAAAGGTCAATGTGGGATCTGCCCGTTGCTGCCATGATTCATGATAACTCGACTGTCACGCCCCAACCCGGCCTATAACGGTTAGACTAGAGTGTGATCTAAACATTCAAGTCACGTCTCATACTTAACCGTTCATGAAGATTTAACACTTAACGTTTTGGCCTAAACTCTAAAATTTTCGATAAACCGGCAGCATAACGGCTGTAATTAGGCTCTTGGTTTGACCTAATTCTCTAAACACCTCAAAATTTATCATCTCAAATTCATTTCCAACTAAGATTACTATTTATCGTCAATTGAAATGCCTACTGGTTGTCTTGATGTCTCGTTTGATTAATAACCTAGCATGATAACTATGTCCCGTTTATTTATCAATTTCCTATCATGCAAGTATCTATTATCTTTTAGTTTGCAAATGAGCACCTAAGTGAAATTAGATAGAATTAACTTAGTTGATTGTTCATCTAGTGGTTGGAATGCCTACGATAACTACTAATTAAGAAAACGAAAGCAAGCAACCAAATAAAAAGTTCGTCCGGTTATAGATAGTACAATCCCAGAATTAGACCCAAATTACAAAGGGGTCATTTATATCAATAAACAATGAGCAACATAAAAGAAATAGTCTTCAAGTAGCATAGTTCACAAATAGCCATAATCACGCAAAGCACATAGGACAGGCAATCACTCCAAGGAATCATCGTTAGACACATTGTCCTCAGGTACCTGTTCTTGATCTTCTTCATCTGAGATGATAAAAGAGGGCGAGTCCTTATGAACTCAGCGAAAGGGAACGAGAAATAGGTTTTGAAACTCATTTTTTGGTTCAACTTATGAAAATCCTTTTGCAAGCATGAATATAATGATAATATAAAGTAAAGGAACAGAAATACCAGTCTTTCCTCCCCGAGGTTCTCTAGGAACCAAGCGAGAGTACTTATACACATAGTAAAAGGATACGGTGAGCTTTTGCTCTCATATCAGTTCCAGAATTAGTTGTTGCGGCCGACTTCAAATCACCCCCCAAACACGCCAGGTGGGTGTACTCTGGATGTACCCCAAAATCCTATGACCCAACTCTCCGATGAAGTCTAGTCCTCAAGCGAGAGAGGGAATGGGACCATGGTAGTCACGGGTGCACCGGTAAGCCCGATGCCGCCCGGTGTGCGTGATCGCTACCATGCCGACATGAAAGGTTGCAACCTTGTATGCAGTGCACATTTATGACATTAACATATCACATTAGGAGGACAACAAAGTAGGTTGCCTCCGGACAGTCATAAGATTGCACATTGACAAGTAAACAGGCGAGGCACGAATGGACAAGTAGTTTCACTTGAAAAGCATATGGAGTTATATGAACATTAAACGGAAAGCCATGTATCGCACATAAATCAAGTCATATAACTCAATTCAAAGTCCATGTAATTAAATAATAATAAGATTATATAACATGCAACAACCTCTACGTGGGCTCGGATGCAAGAAAGCCTATTTGTCAACATGCAATGATCAAAATCACATTTAGGACTATAAGGGCATCTACGGGCAGCCTACTAAGCACATAATTCCACACAATATCCAAATGATCAACACTTAGCAAGACTACTTAGTCATTAAGGTTTCCATTTCGTGCATATCCGTGCAATTTAAGCCCCAAACCAATTCAAAATCAATCTCAAGCCATGCATCATTTAATTCAACATCCTCAAACATTCAAAACAGTCCACACAAGATCCCAAAGCTACAATCCCAAGCATTTATTTCTACAAGAGAAGTTACAATAGTTTTTCTAAGCATAACACTAAGTGAAACCCTTACTGCAATAGGCTGTTTTCTCACAATCATTAAGATAAGCAAAAATCTCCAATTCCAGTGAATAAGATTCCAAATTAAAGCTTAAGAAGTGATCTAAAATCAGAAATAAACCTTGTATCATTTGGAGTTCGGGATCATTAGTTATAGCCAAAACAGTGGGATAGCACAAAACTGTCCAGATTTGCACACATTTCGATAATTGTCGTTTTTGAGGTCCTTAGGGTCAGATTTAGCCTTAGTCCATTTCTGACAAAAATGTCCAGAACTTAAAAATATAGAATCACAAAAAAATTCATGCATTTTGGACATCATTTACTAAGTAAAATCTGGTTCGTTCTACAAGGCCAGTGCATCTGCCAAAACCTGCTTCATTTTTCCAGATTTTCAGATTTGGACACATTTTAAAGATTTTCTATTTTGAGGACCTTAGTCAAAATTAGCTTCGGCCTATTTCTGAGAAAAATGTTCAAAACTGGAAAAACTAGTCACCTACCAATTTTAATGAATTTTAAACATCATTTGCCTAGCTAAACTTACCTCGAAACAACTGGTCAGAGAGCTGTCAAGTAATCCGACTTCACCTATCACCACTTTCAAGCCAAGATCTTGCCATGCATGGTTGAAGAAGCTTATGAACGAACATATAACTCAAGTACAGAAGGAAAGACATACATTTATGAGCATGCATGTGAATTTTTGAAGGATTTTCAAAAGGTTTTAGCCCTCACCTTAGCAAATCAAGAAGAAGATGTACAAAACTTTGATGAAGCACAATTTTCTTCTTCTTCCTTGCTTAGCCAAGACACCCCCCGATGTCTCTCTATTTTTCCTAGCTTAGTGGCCAAGCTCTTAGTACATGCATGTGGTTAGAACAAGAAGAAAAGAAATGGAAGCTTAGTAACTTACCTAGGGCCGAAATGAAGACTCAAAGGACATGCATGTGTGATTCTTGCATCCTAGCTAGCTTGGTTGAGTTCCTTTGCTTGTTATTTGTCTTGATGCACCTTAGGATGATGAAGATGAGCTAAGGGATGAAGAAACTCAGCCCAAAACCGAGATTGAGAGAGAAGAATGAGAGGGAGAGAGAGAAATGTGAGGAGAGTGAGAGAAATGAAAAAAAAAATTGATAGCTTTTGCCAAAGATGAAGCATGGGTCGGCCTTGGGCTTCTACAAGTCTGAATTTTTGTCATCTTTGAGCATTTTTGAAATGTTTTGGCATGCCTTGGGTGTGTTGAATGAGAAAGGGTGCTTGGGGTAGGGTGTATGGGTTTATTTTATGCCTAGTGTCTTGTGTGTATGTCATAGTTTGTCTAGGACTAATTTTTTTTATGCATTTGTGTCATTAGAATTGTCATAGGAATGTTGGGAATTTAGGGAATCTAGGTAGAATAAAATATAGGAATATTTGTTGATGAGTTGAATTATGAATAGAATAATAGAAAGTGGGAAATGTAGGAATAGATTAGTATTATTTTATTGTTAGTGGAGTTTGTAGAGAATTTGAATTAGGAATATAATATTAGTTAGTTGATTGTGTAGGATTATTTTAGTGTCTAGTGCTTTGTGTAGGATTCTTTCTTGATTAACGTGGTGGCACGGATTCCTAGGTGTAGGGCACGAATTACGAGGTAGGCACGAACTTCAAGACTAAGGCACGTACTTCAAGGCTAATGCACGAAGTCCTAGGTGAATGCACGTAAACCAATGCAAGGCACGTAAATCAAGGCACGACTCTATATCAAGGTTAAGGTACGCATTTCAAGGTTAGGGCACACAAAATGAGGTAACGCACGTACATCAAGGTCAGGGCACGTATATCTAAGTATCGCACGTCAGTCGGGGATTAGGGCACCTTATTCTAGGTCAAGGCACGTATGACGAGGTATGCATGAAAACCAAGACAGGACCCGTAATCCAAGGTCAGTCATATCATTCTTGGTCTATGGCACGCAAATCAAGGTAGCACACATTATTCGAGGTCGGGCCTCACATCGACGGATCGCATGACCCTTGTGCCGGCGATGCATCACTCAAATTTCTGCCCTATCAACTTTCGATGGTAGGATAGTGGCCTACCATGGCGGTGACGGGTGATGGAGAATTAGGGTTCGATTCCGGAGAGGAAGCCTGGGAAACGGCTACCACATCCAAGGAAGGCAGCAGGCGTGCAAATTACCCAATCCTATCATGGGGAGGTAGTGACAATAAATAACAATACCGGGCTCAAAGAGTCTGGTAATTGGAATGAGTACAATCTAAATCCCTTAACGAGGATCCATTGGAGGGCAAGTCTGGTACCAGCAGTCGTGGTAATTCTAGCTCCAATAGCATATATTTAAGTTGTTGCAGTTAAAAAGCTCGTAGTTGGACTTTGGGTTGGGCCGGCCGGTCTGCCTCAGGTGTGCACCGGTTGCCTCGTCCCTTTCGCTGGCGATGCGCTCATGGCTTTAATTGGCCGGGTCGTGCCTCCAACGCAGTTACTTTGAAGAAATTAGAGAGCTCAAAGCAAGCCTACGCTTTGTATACATTAGTACGGGATAACATTATAGGATTTTGATCCTATTGAGTTGGCCTTCGGGATTGGAGTAATGATTAACAGGTACAGT
>CM075769.1:78072689-78082689 GCA_037974665.1 Ehretia macrophylla
ACGTGGTGGCTTCCCTAGCCCCTCATTATCCATCTTGGTACCGCAACACCGTCGACGTCATTGGGATGGCTAATGAGGGGGCGAGTGGTTGCCCAAGCACAAAACTAGCCATCCCCGTGCCGCCGGCTAGGTACACGTTGGTGGAAATTCCCGTCCCCAGATGTGTCGTTGGGCCTGCGCGAATCGCCTAGCAAACGAAGCCATGGCCGTTGCCGAGTGAATGCGCACGGCCATGGTCTAGTGTTGTGGCGATCCAAGCACCGCGTGGGCTTGGGTAGCTCTTGGGGGACGGTGGGGGCATGCGTGATGCGCGAATCGCCTAGCACACGTGGCATTAGCTTTCGTTAAGCAATGACGCGTGCGTTGCAATAAGACGATTGCTGATGCTTCAATGTCGTGGCGATCCAAGCGCCATGTGGCGATCCAAGCGCCATGTGGCGATCCAAGCACCATGCGGCCTTGAAGCCATCCCCCAGTGGGTTCTAACGTGCCTGTGCAATGCGCGAGTCGCCTAGCACATGACATTATGGTCCTCGCTGAGTTGTAAGGCGACAAACGTGGTCTAGTGTCTTGGTGATCCAAGCACTGCGTGGGCAGGAAGATAGTTTGCTTGTCCCGTTCCGTGCATACGGGGTGACGGTGGGGGGCATGCGTGACGCGCGAATCGCCTAGAACATGTGGCATTGGCTTTTGTTAAGCAACGATGCGAGCTTTGCAATAAGACGATTGCTGATACTTTAATTTTGTGGCGATCCAAGCACCATGCGGTATTGAAGCCGTCCCCCGGTGGGTTTCGACAAGCCTGTGCGATACGCGAATCGCCTAGCACACGACGCCATAGTCCTCACTGAGTCGTAATGCGACGGACTTAGTCTAGTGTCGTGGCGATCCAAGCACTGCGTGGGCAGGAAGGTAGTTTGCTTGTCCTATTCCGTGAATACAGGTGCATACAGGGGGACGGTGGGGCATGCGTGACGCGCGAATCGCTTATCCCATGTGGCATTGTCTTTCGTTAAGCAATGATGTGAGCGTTGCGATGAGACGATTGCTGATGCTTCAATGTCGTGGCGATCCAAGCACCATGCGGCCTTGAAACCGTCCCCCGATTGTTTCCGACGGGCCTGTGCGATGTGCGAATCGCCTAGAACATGACGCCATGGTCCTCGCTGAGTCGTAATGCGTTGGACGTGGTCTAGTGTCGTGGGGATTCAAGCACCGCATGGGTAAGAAAGTAGTTTGGTTGTCCCGTTTCGTGAATAAATGTGCATATAAGGGGACGGTGGGGGGCATGCCTAATGCGCGAATCGCATAGCACATGTGGCATTGGCATTCGTTAAGCAACGATACGAGCGTTACGATGAGACGATTGCTGATTCTTCAATGTCGTGGCGATCCAAGCATCATGCAGCCTTGAAGCCGTCCCCTGGTTGGTTCTGACGGGCCTGTGCGATGCACGAATCGCCTAGCACACGATGTCGTGGTCCTCGCTGAGTCGTAATGCGACGGACGTGGTCTAGTGTCGTGGCGATCCAAGCACTGTGTGGGCAGGAAGGTAGTTTGCTTGTCCCGTTCCATGAATACAGGTGTATATAGGTGGACGGTGGGGGGCATGCGGGATGCGCGAATCGCCTAGCACATGTGGCATTGGCTTTCATTAAGCAACGATGCGAGCGTTGCGATGAGACGATTGTTAATGCTTCAATGTCGTGGCGATCCAAGCACCGTGTGACCTCGAAGCCATCCCCCAGTGTGTTACTATGGGCCTGCGCGATGCGCGAATTGCCTAGTACACGATGCCATGCTCCTCGCTGAGTCGTAATGTGACGGACGTGGTCTAGTGTCATGGCGATCCAAGCACCGCGTGGGCAGGAAGCCCAGTTTCTGTTGGTACATCAGTTGCGTGCAATTGGTGCATGGTCAGGCACCACGAAGTAGGCCCTTAAGCTTGTGACGTGCGCCCTGGTCATACACCTCATGCTGGTCCAGTCCCATGTCCCTCAGAAATTCTTCGTGCCTGGCGGTGCGTGCTCGGGCCATCTCGTCGGTTCCTTTCGTCTAAAGGGCTTCGATTGCCGAGATAGTGGGGCTGTTACCGGCTTGGTGGTCTGGGCATAGCGAACGTTATAGCGCGTGAGTGGTGGTCGGCTTGTGTAGGTCAGTTGGATCCCTGCTTGAGCAGCGACGTCCGCCCCTGCTTGCCTCTTCATTTGCGAGCCAAGTGCTTACATTGCCTCAGTTGGTAGGTCGGTTTCCTATGTTGCGTACCTACAAATAAGGCAGTCAAAAGTCACATCGTCCATCTTTTGCCTTGCGTCTACCTCCGTGGACGACGTGGGGTAAACCTCTAAGCACGTCCCGTGGTCCACGCTGCTCACTCCAACAAGTGTGGCATACGTGGCCCGTGGGGCGTCGCTCGATCTCTCAGATGCAGCACACCATGACGATATGGGGTCCTTGGCCTCTCTTTGCTCAAAATCTGCGTTTGTTGCTAATCACGTACGACGGTCGTGCGCTCGTCTTGAGTAGTAGAGCCTTAGGGGACGATGTGCCTCGTGCAACGCCAGCGTCGGTGAGGAATGCTACCTGGTTGATCCTGCCAATAGTCATATGCTTGTCTCAAAGATTTAGCCATGCATGTGTAAGTATGAACTAATTCAGATCGTGAAACAGCAAATGGCTCATTAAATCAGTTATAGTTTGTTTGATGGTATCTACTACTCGGATAGCCGTAGTAATTCTAGAGCTAATACATGCAACAAACCCTGACTTTTGGAAGGGATGCATTTATTAGATAAAAGGTCGACGTGGGTTCTGCTCATTATTACGATGATTCATGATAACTCAACATATTGCATGGCCCCGAGCCGGCGAAGCATCATTCAAATTTCTTCCCTATCTACTTTAAATGGTAGGATAGTGGCCTACCATGGTAGTGACGGGTGACGGACAATTAGGGTTCGATTTCGGAGAGGGAGCCTCAGAAACGGCTACCACATCCAAGGAAAGCAGCAGGCGTGCAAATTACCCAATCCTGAAATGGGGAGGTAGTGACAATAAATAACAATACTGGGCTCAAAGAGTCTGGTAATTGGAATGAGTACAATCTAAATCCCTTAACGAGGATCCATTAGAGGGCTGTAATTGGAATGAGTACAATCTAAATCCCTTAACGAGGATTCAGGGTTCGACAATGATCCTGCCCTTTGTAAACATCGCCCGTCGCTCTTACCGATTGAATGATCCGGTGTAGTGTTCGGATCGCGGCGACGTGGGCGGTTCGCTGCCCGTGACATCGCGAGAAGTCCACTGAATCTTATCATTTAGAGGAAGGAGAAGTCGTAACAAGGTTTTCGTAGGTGAACCTGCGGAAGGATCATTGTCGAACCCTGCAAAGGCAGAACGACCTACGAACCCGTTTCAACAACACGAGGCCGAGCGGGGGAGACAGCTCATCCCCAGCCCGTGCGTCGGTCCTGAGTCAGGGGGAACTCCCCACAAACAACGAAGCCTGGCGCGGAATGCGCCGAGGAAAACCAAAATTGGGGGCCAGCCTATCCGTTCCCCGTCTGCGGTGTGCCGGGTTAGGACTAGGTCCCTTACGAAAGGAAAACGACTATCGACAACGGATATCTCAGCTCTCGCATCGACAAAGAACATAGCGAAATGCGATACTTGGTATGAATTGCAGAATACCGTGAACCATCGAGTCTTTGAACACAAGTTCCGCCCGCAGCCGTCGGGCCGAGGGCACGTCTGCCTGGGCGTCACGCATCGCGTCGCCCCCCCACCCTGCGCCCCAACATTTGGTTGATGTGTTCGTGCGTGGGGGTAGATTGCGGCCTCCCGTGTCTCGAGGTGCGGTTGGCCGAAATACGAGTCCGACAGACGTGACGACAATTGGTGGTTGGTCCATTCAACTCTCGAGTTGTCGTGCGTCGTCCAATCGCCCGTACGGGACTGAAGATAGACCCTCCGACTCCATGCGCTACGACCGCGACCCCAGGTCAGGCGGGATTACCAGCTGAGTTTAAGCATATCAACAAGCGGAGGAAAAGAAACTTACAAGGATTCCCTTAGTAACGGCGAGCGAATCGGGAACGACTGAGCTTGAGAATCGGGCGGCACCGCCATCCGAATTGTAGTCTGGAGAAGCATCATCAGTGGCGGACCAGGCCCAAGTCCCCTGGAAAGGGGCGCCAGAGAGGGTGAGAGCCCCGTCGTGCCCAGACCCTATCGCGCCACGAGGCGCTGTCGGCGAGTCAGGTTGTTTGGGAATGTAGCCCTAAGCGGGCGGTAAATTCTGTCCAAGGCTAAATACGTGTGAGAGACCGATAGCGAACAAGTACCGCAAGGGAAAGATGAAAAGAACTTTGAAAAGAGAGTCAAAGAACGCTTGAAATTGTTAGGAAGGAAGTGGATGGGGGACAGCGATGCACCCCGGTCTTATGAGGAACGGCAAGAGCTGGTCTGCCGATCGGCTCGGGGCGCGGACCAGCACGGATTGGGGTGGTGGCCAAAGCCCGGGTAGTAGATATGCCCACAAAATGCCGTCACCTCGATCATGGCGGTGCAGCGCGCGACTTCGGCATGCTTCGGCATCTGCACGCTCCCGATGCTGGCCTGCGGGCTCCCCATTCGACCTGTCTTGAAACACGGACAAAGGAGTCTGACATGTGTGTGAGTCAACGGGTGCGTAAACTCACAAGGCATAAGGAAGCTAATTGGTAGGATCCCTCCCGGGGGGTGCACTGCTGACCGACCCTGATCTTCTGAGAAGGGGTCTAGTGCGAGCATACCTGTTGGGACCCGCAAGATGGTGAACTATGCCTGAGCGGGGCAAAGCCAGAGGAAACTCTGGTGGAGGCCCGCAGAGAAACTAACGTGCAAATCGTTCGTCTGACTTAGGTATAGGGGCGAAAAACTAATCGAACCATCCAGTAGTTGGTTCGCTCCGAAGTTTCCCTCAGGATAGCTGGAGCTCGCATGCGAGTTCTCTAGGGTAAAGCCAATGATTAGAGGCATCGGGGGCGCAACGCCCTCTACCTATTCTCAAACTTTAAATAGGTAGGACGGCGCGGCTGCTTCGTTGAGCCGCGCCACGAAATCAAGAGCTCCAAGTGGGCCATTTTTGGTAACCAGAACTAGCGATGTGGGATGAACCGGAAGCTGGGTTACGGTGCCCAACTGCGCGTTAACCTAGATCCCACAAAGGGTGTTGGTCGATTATGACAGCAGGACGGTGGTCATCGAAGTCGAAATCTGCTAAGGAGTATGTAACAACTTACCTGCCGAATCAACTAGCCCCAAAAATGGATGGCGCCTAAGTTGTAATGCGACGGACGTGGTCTAGTGTCGTGGCGATCCAAGCATCGCGTGGGCAGGAAGGTAGTTTGCTTGTCCCCTTCCGTGCATACGGGGGGATGGTGGGGGGCATGCGTGATGCGCGAATTGCCTAGCACATGTGGCATTGGCTTTCGTTAAGCAATGACGCGAGCGTTACGATGAGACGATTGTTGATGCTTCAATGTCGTTGCGATCCAAGCACCATGCGTCCTTGAAGTCGTCCCCCGGTTGGTTCCGACGTGCCTGTACGATGCGTGAATCGCCTAGCACACGACGCCATGGTCCTGGCTGAGTCGCAATGCGACCGACGTGGTCTAGTGTCCTGGCGATCCAAGCACCGCGTGGGCATGAAGGTAGTTTGCTTGTCCCGTTCTGTGCATACGGGTGGATGGTAGGGGGCATACGTGATGCGCGAATCGCCTAGCACATGTGGCATTGGCTTTCGTTAAGCAACGACGCGGGCGTTGTGATGAGACGATTGCTGATGCTTCAATATCGTGGCGATCCAAGCACCATGCGGCCTTGAAGCCGTCCCCCGGTTGGTTCCGACGTGCCTGTGCGATGCTTGAATCGCCTAGCACACGACGCCATGGTCCTCGTTGAGTCGTAATGCGACGCACGTGGTCTAGTGTCGTGGCGATCCAAGTACCGCGTAGGCAGGAAGGTAGTTTGCTTGTCCTGTTCCGTGCATACGGGGGGATGGTGGGGGGCATGCGTGATGCACGAATCGTCTAGTACATGTGGCATTCGCTTTCGTTAAGCAACGACGCTAGCGTTGTGATGAGACGATTGCTGATGCTTCAATGCCATGTCGATCCAAGTACTATGCGACCTTGAAGCCGTCCCTCGGTTGGTTCCGACGGGCCTGTGCAATGCACGAATCGCCTAGCACATGACACCATGGTCCTCGCTGAGTCGTAATACGATGGACGTGGTCTAGTGTCGTGGCGATCCAAGCACCGCGTGGGCAGGAAGGTAGTTTGCTTGTGCCGTTCCGTGAATACAAGTGCATACAGGGGGATGGTGGGGGGCATGCGTGATGTGCGAATCGCCTAGTACATGTGGCATTGGCTTTCGTTAAGTGATGACACGAGCGTTGCAATGAGACGATTGCTGATGCTTCAATGTGGTAGCGATCCAAGCATCATGCTGCCTCGAAGTCGTCCCCTGATGTGTTCCCAATGGCCTGCGCGATGCGCGAATCGCCTAGCATACGACGCTGTGGTCCTCGCTGAGTCGTAATGTGACGGACGTGGTCTAGTGTCTTGGCGATCCAAGCACTGCGTGGGCAGGAAGGTAGTTTTCTTGTCCCGTTCCGTGCATACGGGTGCATACAGGGGGACAGTGGGGGGCATGCGTGATGCGCGAATCGCCTAGCACTTGTGGCATTGGCTTTCGTTAAGTGACGACACGAGCGTTGCGATGAGACGATTGCTGATGCTTCAATGTGGTGGCGATCCAAGCATCATGCTGCCTCGAAGCCGTCCCCCGATGTGTTCCCACTGGCCTGCGCGATGCGCGAATCGCCTAGCACACGACGCCATGGTCCTCGCCGAGTCATAATGCGACGGACGTGGTCTAGTGTCGTGGCGATCCAAGCACTGCGTGGGCAGGAAGTCCACTTTCGGTTGGTACCTCAGTTGCGTGCAATCGGTGCATGGTCGGGCACCACGAAGTAGGCCCTTAAGCTTGCGACGTGCGGCCTGGTCATGCACCTCGTGCCGGTCCCGTCCCGTGTCCCTCAAAAATTATTAGTGCCTAGCGGTGCGTGCTCGGGCCATCTCGTCGGTTCCGTTCTCCTGAAGGGCTTCATTTGCCTAGACGGTAGGGCGGTTACCGGCTTGGTGGTCTGGCATAACGAACGTGATAGCGCATTAGCGGTGGTCGGCTTGTATGGGTCAGTTGGATCCCTGCTTGAGCAACGACGTCCGCCCCTGCTTGCCTCTTCGTTCTCGGGCCGAGTGCTTACATTGCCTCAGTCAGTAGGTGGATTTCCTATGTTGCGTGTCACGCCCCAACCCGGCCTATAAGGGTTAGACTAGGGTGTGATCTAAATATTCCAGTCCTTTCACATTCTTAATCATTCTAGGAGGTTTAACACTTAACGTTTTATTCTAGACTCCAAAACTTTCCGGAAATCCGGCAGTATAACGGCTGTAATTGAGCTCTTTGTTTTGACCTAATTTTTCTAACAGCCTCAAAATTTACCATCTCAAATTCAATTCCAGCTAAGATTACTATTATTCCATCAATTGAATTGCCTATTGGTTAATTCGACGTCCCGTTTGATTTATAACCTAACATGATAATATGTCTCGTTTGTCCATTTATCCTCATTTCAAAATATACCTGTTGATCTTAGCTTATTAGTGAGTACCTGCTGAGATTGGATAAGTTCATTAACCTATTCCTTAACTAAGCATCATAACCTGTGATAGATACTAGCGGTAGGAAAAGGAAAACAATCATAGTAGTGTCATGTCTAGTATCAGTCTACTTAAAATAAGTACAACCCAAAATTAGACCCAAAATTACAACGGGGGTCTTTTACATTAACGATAACAACATAAGATAAATAGTCTTCAAGCAGCACAAGGTACACAAGTAGTCACGTTCAAGCAAACAACAATAACAGGCAATCACTCCAGGGGTTCATCATTAGGTACATTATCCTCGGGTTCCTGTACCTGTTCTTCTTCACCTGAGATGATAAAAGAGGGTGAGTCCTTATGAACTCAGCGAGGGGGAACGAGAAATAAGTGTTGAAACTCATTTTCCGGTTAAACTTATGAAAACCCCTTTTCTCAACATGAAAATAACAGAAATACGAGTACAGAAATACAAGTACAGAAATACAAGTACGGAAATACAAGTACAGAACAGGAATACCGGTCTTTCCTCCCCGAGGTTCTCTAGGATCCAAGTGGGAGTACTTATACACATAATAAAAAGGATACGGCGAGCTTTTGCTCTCAGATCAGTTTCAGAATCAGAAGTTGCGACCGACTTCAAATCATTCTCCAAAACACACCAGGTGGGTGTACTCCGGATGTACCCCAAAATCCTATGACCCAACTCTCCGAGGAAGTCTAGCCCCCAAGCGAGAGAGGGAATGGGACCATGGAGGTCACGGTAACACCGGCAAGCCCGATGCCGCCCGGCGTGCGTGGTCACTACCATGCGGACAGGAAGGTTGCAACCTTGTATGCAATGCACATTTATGACAGGAAATATATATCACAGAAGGAGGACAACAAAGTAGGTTGCCTCCGGACAGTCATAAGATTGCACATTGACAGATAAACAGGCAGGACATGATAAGACAGGAAATTTCACTTGAAAGACATATAGAGTTATATGGAAATTAAACGGGCAGCCATGTAACACATCTAAAACAGGCCATATAACTCATTAAAAGTTCACGCAATCAAGTGATAAGATTACTCAACATACAGTGATATCAACAAGGGTTCAAATGCGAGAAAAGTTTATTTGTCAACATGCAATAGTCAAGATCACTTTTAAAGTTATAAAACATTTACGGGCAGCCCACGGAACGTACAGTTTGCTCACAATATCCAATGGTTAACACTTAGCAAGAATACTTAGTCATTAGGGTTTCCATTTCATGCATAATCGTGCGATCAAACCCTAAGTCAACTTAACATCATTCCCAAGTCATACATCATTCAATTCATACATCCTCAAGTGCTTAAACAGTCCACATAATATTCCAACACCACAATTCCAAGCAACTAGTGCCACAAAAGAGGTTACAATAGTTTTCCAAGCACATAGCTAAGTGGAACACTCACTGCAATAGGCTGTTTTCTCATAATCAATCGGATAATCAAAAAATCTCCAAATTCAGTGAATAAGATGTCAAATTAAATCTTAAGAGGTTAACTAAAATCAGGAACAAGCCTTGCATCAATTGGAGTTCAGAATCATTAGTTATAACCGAAACAGTGAGGTAACACAAAACTGTCCAGATTTGCACACTTTTTAGAAAATGATATTGTTTAGGTCCTTAGAATCATTTTTAGCTTTGATCTATTTCCGACAAAGTTGTCCAGAACTGAAAAATCTAGCAGTACACCAAATTTCATGCATTTTGGACATCATTTACTAAGTCAAATATGGTTCGTTACACAAGGTCAGTGCATCTGCCAAAACCTGATTCATTTTTTCCAGATTTCCAGATTTGGTCACATTTTAATGATTTGCCATTTTGAGGATCTTAGGGTCAAAATTAGCTTCGGTCTATTTCTGGGAAAAATGTTCAAAACTGTCCAAACTAGTCACCCACAAATTTTCAAGCATTTTCAACATCATTTTCTTAGCTAAACTTACCTCGAACAGACTGGTCAGAGAGCTGTCATCCATTTCGACTTCACCTAGCTTCATTTTCAAGCCAAGATCTTGCCATGCATGGTTGTTTAAGCTTATGAACGACCATATAGCTCAAGTAAAGAAGCAAATACACACATCTATGAGCATGCATGTGAAATTTCAAAGAGTTTTCAAAAGCTTTTAACCCTCACCTTTGCAATCAATCAAAAGATGCACAACAACCTTGTTGAAGTTCAAATCTTCTCCTTTCCTTTGCCTAGCCGAAAACCTACTAGATTTTCTCTATTTTTCCTAACTTAATAAG
>CM075769.1:78092689-78112689 GCA_037974665.1 Ehretia macrophylla
ACGATGGTGTGCGCATTAGGCGCGCATGACGCAGGATGGTGCACACATATGGCCCGCATGCCGCACGATGGTGCGCGCAAGGGGCGCCCATGCCGCACAGCGATGCGTGCATTGGGTGCCCATGCCGCACGATGGTGCGCGCATGGGGCGCCCATGCCGCACATTGATGCGCGCATGGGTCGCCCATGCCGCACGAAGGTGCGCACAAGCATCGCCCATGTCGCTCAATGGTGCGCTCATTGGTCGTGCGTGGAGCACGATGGTGCGCGCATGTTGCCCGCATGCCGTACAAAGGTGCGCGCATGGGGCGCCCATGCCGCACAGCGATGCGCGCATGGGGCGCCCATGCCGCACATTTAAACCCATGCCGCTCGAAGGTGCGCACATGCGGCGGCAATGCCGTTCGTTGGTGAGCGTATCGGGCGCGCATGCCGCACGATGGAGCACGCATGTGGCCCGCATGCTGCACGAAGGTGCGTGCATGGGGCGCCCATGCTGCACAGCGATGCGTGCATGGGGCGCCCATGCCGCAAGATGGTGTGCGCATGCCGCACGATAGTGCGCTCATATGGTGCGCGCATGTGGCCCGCTTGCCGCACGATGATACGTGCATCGGGGGCGCATGGCGTACGATGGTGCGCGCAAGTGGCCCCCATGCCACACGAAGGTTCGCGCATTTGGCGCCCATGCCGTACGAAGGTGCGCGGATGGTGCACCTTTGTCGCACGATGGTAGGCGTATGGTACTCGCATGCCGCACGATGGTGCGCGCATGTGGTCCTAATGCCGTACGAAGGTGCACTCATCGGGCGCGCATGCCGCACGATAGTGCACGCATGCGGCCCGCATGCCACACGTTGGTGCGCGCATGGGGCGCGTATGCCGCACGAAGGTGCGTGCATGGTGCGCCCTTGCCGCACGATGGTACTTGCATGTGGCCCGCTTGCCGCACAATGGTGTGCGCATGTGGCCCGCATGCCGCACGAAGGTGCGCATGGGGCGCCATTGCAGCACGATTGTGCTCGCAAGTGGCGCGCACGGGCCGCTCAAGGGGCACTGTTGGGGCACGGCTAGGGCACTGTTTGTGCACAGCTGGGGGACGGTTGGGGTACACTTGGGGGACGATTGGGGATATTGGGGGACGGCTTTGGCACTAGTAGGGGACGTTGGGCACGACGGGCAATGTTAAGCATTCGAGGAATTGGGCATGCGAAATGTAGTTTGACACGAATGCAGACATTGATATTCTTGTACAAGTGGTTTCCGAATCTACGAAGTAGTCTTAACTTTTGGCTTGTCCGACAAACTGTTCGTACATTTGCGAGGCGAAATCGATTAATCGGTTTCCCATTCCATCCAAAACAAATTGTAACGCCAAATATCATGTAAACTAATTAATCTATGAATTAATATAAATTTTCCTGAATTTTCTAGTTTTTTTTGCAATTTTTTCCTATTTTTCATAATTTTTAAATATTAAAAATTAATTTTTCAAAAAAAATATTTTTGAAAATTATTTTACAAATTAATTTTTTCGGATTTTTCTACTATTTCTTCTGATTTTTACATATTTTTCGTATTTATTAAATATTAAAGAATTTTTTTTCAAATTTTTTTTTTTACGCATTTGGATATCAGATGATATTAATTAGGAGTAAGATGGGTACAAAGATCATGCCTTATGGGGCCTTTTATAGTGTAAAACACCCATTATGAATCTCTAGCAAAATGTATGCTACTGCGGTCACTTGGGTTTTTGCATTTAAATGTATTATAGGGGGGTATGTGGTGTCAAGCCTCCTGGTCGAGGGCCATGCGGGGGGACGTTGTGGGCACTTCGTGGCACATTGTAGGCTATATCGTGGGCTATATTGTGGGCGAGAATGCCTACCGAGTGAATCCCGCCGAGGTATTGGGTTGCATACCCGTGCGCCCAGCATGTCCCTCGGCGTGGCACAAGGATGGCTAATGAGGAACATGGTGGCTTCCCTAGCCCCTTATTATCCATCTTGGTGCCGCAACACCGTCGACGTCATTGGGATGGTTAATGAAGGGAAGAGTGGTTGCCCAAGCACAAAACTAGCCATCCCCCTACCGCAGGCTAGGTACATGTTAGGGACCATTCCTGTCCCCAGATGTGTCATTGGGCCTGTGTGATGTGTGAATCGCCTAGCACATATGACATTGGCATTTATTAAGCAACGACGCGAGCGTTGCGATGAGACAATTGTTGATGCTTCAATGTCGTGGTGATCCAAGCACCATGTGGCCTTGAAGTCGTCCCGCGGTTGGTTCCGACATGCCCGTGCAATGCGAGAATCGCCTAACACACGACGCCATGGTCCTCGCTGAGTCGTAATGCGACGGACGTGGTCTAGTGTCGTTGCGATCCAAGCACCGCGTGGTCAGGAATGTAGTTTGCTTGTCCCGTTCGGTGCATACAGGGGGACGGTGGGGGGCATGTGTGATGCGCGAATCGCCTAGCACATGTGGCATTGGCTTTCGTTAAGCAACGAGGAGAGCGTTGCGATGAGATGATTGTTGATGCTTCAATGTTGTGGCGATCCAAGCACTATGCGGCATTGGAGTCTTCCCCTGGTTGGTTCTGACGTGCTTGTACGATGCGCGAATCGCCTAGCACACGACGCCATGGTCCTCGCTTAGTTGTAATGCGACGGACGTGGTCTAGTGTCATGGCGATCCAAGCACCGTGTGGGCAGGAAGGTAGTTTGCTTGTCCCGTTCCGTGCATACGGGGGGACAGTGGGAGGCATACGTGATGCGCGAATCGCTTAGCACTTGTGGCATTGGCCTTCGTTAAGCAACGACGCGAGCGTTGCTATGAGACGATTGTTAATGCTTCAATGTCGTGGCGATTCAAGCACCATGCGGCCTTGAAGCCGTCCCCCGGTGGGTTCTGACGTGCTGTGCGATGCACGAATCGCCTAGCACACGACGCCATGGTCCTCGCTGAGTCATAATGCTACGGACGTAGTCTAGTGTCGTGGCGATCCAAGCACCGCATGGGCAGGAAGGTTGTTTGCTTGTCCCATTCTGTACATACGGGGGGACAGTAGGGGGCATGTGTGATGCACAAATCGCCTAGCACATGTGGCATTGGTTTTCATTAAGCAATGACGCGAGCTTTGCGATGAGATGATTATTGATGCTTCAATTTCGTGGCAATCCAAGCACCATGCGGCTTTGAAGCCGTCCCCCGGTTTGTTCCGACGGGCCTGTGCGGTGTGCGAATCGCCTAGCACACGATGACATGGTTCTCGCTGAGTCGTAATGCAACGGACGTGGTCTAGAGTCACGGCGATCCAAGCACCTCATAGGCAGGAAGGTAGTTTGCTTGTCCCGTTCCATGCATACGGGTGCATACAGAGGGACGGGCATGCGTGATGCGCGAATCGCCTAGTACATGTGGCATTGGCTTTCGTTAAGCAGTGACGCGAGCGTTACAATAAGACGATTGATAATGCTTTAATGTCGTGGCGATCCAAGCACCATGCGACCTTGAAACTGTCCCCCGGTTATTTCCGACGGGCCTGTGCGATGCGCGAATCGCCTACCACACGACACCATGGTCCTCGCTGAGTCATAATGCGATGGACGTGGTCTAGTGTCGTGGCGATCCAAGCACCGCGTGGGTAAGAAGAAGGCAGTTTGCTTGTCCCTTTCCGTGCATACGGGGGGATGGTGGGAGCCATGCGTGATGCGCGAATCGCCTAGCACATGTGGCATTGGCTTTCATTAAGCAACGACGCGAGCGTTGCGATGAGACTATTGTTGATGCTTCAATGTCGTGGCGATCCAAGCACCATGCGGCCTTGAAGTCATCACCCGGTTGGTTCCGACGTGCCTGTGTGATGCGCGAATCGCCTAGCACACGACGCCATGGTCCTCGCTGAGTCGTAATGCGACGGACGTGGTCTAGTGTCATGGTGATCCAAGCACCGCGTGGGCAGGAACGTAGTTTGTTTGTCCCGTTCCGTGCATACGGGGGGACGGTGGGAGGCATGCGTGATGCGCGAATAGCCTAGCACATGTGGCATTGTCTTTCATTAAGCAACGACGCGAGCGTTGCGATGAGACGATTGTTGATGCTTCAATGTCGTGGCGATCCAACCACCACGCGGCCTTGAAGTCGTCTCCCTGTTGGTTCTGACGTGCCTGTGTGATGCGCGAATCGCCTAGCAAACAACGCCATGGTCCTCGCTTAGTCGTAATGCGACGGACGTGTTCTAGTGTCGTGGCGATCCAAGCACCGCGTGGGCAGTAAGGTAGTTTGCTTGTCCCGTTTCGTGCATACGGGGGGACGGCGGGAGGCATGCGTGATGCGCGAATCGCCTAGCACATTTGGCATTGGCTTTCCTTAAGCAACGACGCGAGCGTTGCGATGAGATGATTTTTGATGCTTCAATGTCGGGGCAATCCAAGCACCATGCGGCCTTGAAGTCGTCCCCCGGTTGGTTCCGACGTGCCTGTGTGATCCGCGAATCGCCTAGCACACGACGTCGTGGTCCTCGCTGAGTCATAATACGACGGACGTGGTCTAGTGTCGTGGCGATCCAACTACCGCGTGGGCAAGAATGTAGTTTGCTTGTCCTGTTCCATGCATACAGGGGGACGGTGGAAGGCATGTGTGATGCGCGAATCGCCTAGCACATGTGGCATTGGCTTTCGTTAAGCAACGACGCGAGCGTTGTGATGAGACGATTGCTGATGCTTCAATGTCATGGCGATCCAAGCACCATGCGGCCTTGAAGTTGTCCCCCGGTTGTTTACGACTGGCCTGTGCTATGCGCGAATCACCTAGCACACGATGCCATGGTCCTCGCTGAGTCGTAATGCGATGGACGTGGTCTAGTATCGTGGCGATCCAAGCACTGCGTGGGCAGGAAGGTAGTTTGCTTGTCCCTTTTCGTGCATACGGGGGAACGGTGGGAGGCATACGTGATGCGAGAATCGCTTAGCACTTGTGGCATTGGCCTTCGTTAAGCAAAGACGCGAGCGTTGCAATGAGACGATTGTTGATGCTTCAATGTCGTGGCGATCCAAGCACCATGCAGCCTTGAAGTCGTCCCCCGGTTGGTTCCGACGTGTTTGTGCGATGTGCGAATCGCCTAGCACACGACGCCATGGTCCTCGCTGAGTCATAATGCGACGGACGTGGTCTACTGTTATGGCGATCTAAGCACCGCGTGGGCAGGAAGGTAGTGTGCTTGTCCCGTTTCGTGCATACAGGGGAAAGGTGGAGGGCATGCATGATGCGCGAATCGCCTAGCACATGTGGCATTGGATTTCATTAAGCAACAACGCGAGCGTTGCGATGAGACGTTTGCTGATGCTTCAATGTCATGGCGATCCAAGCACCATGCGGCCTTGAAGTTGTCCCCCGGTTGTTTACGACGGGACTGTGCAATGCGCGAATTGCCTAGCACACGACGCCAATGTCCTAGTAGAGTCATAATGCGATGGACGTAGTCTAGTGTCGTGGCGATCCAAGCACCGCATAGGTAGGAAGGTAATTTGCTTGTCCCGTTCTGTGCATACGGGGGGACGGTGGGGGAATGCGTGATGCGCGAATCGCCTAGCACATGTGGCATTGACTTTTGTTAAGAAACGACGCGAGCATTGTGATGAGAAGATTGTTGATGCTTCAATGTCGTGGCGATCCAAGCACCATGCGGCCTTGAAGTCGTCCCCCGGTTGGTTCCGACGTGTTTGTGCGATGCGCAAATCGCCTAGCACACGCCGCCATGGTCCTCGCTGAGTCGTAATGCGATAGACGTGGTCTAGGGTCGTGGCGATCCGAGCACCGCGTAGGCAGGAAAGTAGTTTGGTTGTCCCGTTTTGTGCATATAGGGGGACATTTGGGGGCATGCGTGATGCGCGAATCGCCTAGCACATGTGGCAATGGCTTTCGTTAAGCAACGACGCGAGCGTTGTGATGAGACAATTGTTGATGCTTCAATGTCGTGGCGATCCAAGCACCATGCGGCCTTGAAGCCGTCCCCCGATTGGTTCCGACGGGCCTGTGCGATGCGCGAATCGCTTAGCACACAACGACATGGTCCTCGCAGAGTCGTAATGCGATGGACGTGGTCTAGTGTCATGGTGATCCAAGCACCGCGTGGGTAGGAAGGTAGTTTTCTTGTCTCGTTCCGTGCATACGGTGGGACGGTGGGAGGCATGCGTGATGTGCGAATCGCCTAGCACATGTGGCATTGGCTTTCATTAAGCAACGACGCGAGCGTTGCGATGAGACGATTGTTGATGCTTCAATGTAGTGGCGATCCAAGCACCATGCGGCCTTGAAGTCGTCCCCCGGTTGGTTCCGACGTGCCTGTGTGATGCGCGAATCGTCTAGCACACGACGCCTTGGTCCTCGCTGAGTCGTAATGCGACGGACGTGGTCTAGTGTCGTGGCGATCCAAGCACCGCGTGGGCAGGAAGGTAGTTTGCTTGTCCCGTTCCGTGGATACGGGGGAACGGTGGGAGGCATGCGTGATGCGCGAATAGCCTAGCACATGTGGCATTGGCTTTCGTTAAGCAACGACTCGAGCGTTGCGATGAGACGATTGCTGATGCTTCAATGTCATGGCGATGCAAGAACCATGCGGCCTTGAAGTCGGCCCCCGGTTGGGTCTGACGTGCCTGGGCGATGCGCGGATCGCCTAGCACACGATGCCATGGTCCTCGCTGAGTCGTAATGCGACAGACGTGGTCTAGTGTCGTGGCGATCCAAGCACCGCGTGGGCAGGAAGGTAGTTTGCTTGTCCCGTTCCGTGCATACGGGGGGACGGTGGGAGTCATGCGTGATGCGCGAATCGCCTAGCACATGTGGCATTGACTTTTGTTAAGCAACGACGCGAGCATTGCGATGAGACGATTGTTGATGCTTCAATGTCGTGGCGATCCAAGCACCATGCAGCCTTGAAGTCGTCCCCCGGTTGGTTCCGACGTGTTTGTGTGATGCGCGAATCGCCTAGCACATGACTCCATGGTCCTCGCTGAGTCATAATACGACGGACGTGGTCTAGGGTCGTGGCGATCCAAGTGCTGCGTAGGCAGGAAAGTAGTTTGCTTGTCCTGTTCCGTGCATACAGGGGGATGGTGGAGGGCATGCGTGATGCGCGAATCGCCTAGCACATGTGGCATTGGCTTTCATTAAGCAACGACGCGAGCATTACGATGAGACGATTGCTGATGCTACAATGTCGTGGCGATCCAAGCACCATGCGGACTTGAAACCATCCCCTGGTGGGTTTTGACGTGCCTGTGCGTTGCGCGAATCGCCTAGCACATGACACCATGGTCCTCGCTGAGTCGTAATGAGACGGACGTGGTCTAGTGTCGTGGTGATCCAAGCACCGCGTGGGTAGGAAGGTAGTTTGCTTTTCCCATTCCGTGCATACGGGTGCATACAAGGGGATGGAGGGAGGCATGCATGATGCGCGAATCGCCTAGCACTTGTGGCGTTGGCCTTCGTTAAGCAACGACGCGAGCGTTGCAATGAGACGATTGTTGATGCTTCAATGTCGTGACGATCCAAGCACCATGCGGCCTTGAAGTCGTCCCCCGGTTGGTTCCGACGTGCCTGTGCTATGCGCGAATCGCCTAGCACACGACGCCATGGTCCTCGCTGAGTCATAATGCGACGGACGTAGTCTAGTGTTGTGGCGATCCAAGCTCCGCGTGGGCAGGAAGGTAATTTGCTTGTCACGTTCTGTGCATACGGGGGGACGGTGGGGGGCATGCGTGATGCGCGAATCGCCTAGCACATGTGGCATTGACTTTTGTTAAGCAACGACGCGAGCATTGTGATGAGAAGATTGTTGATGCTTCAATGTCGTGGCGATCCAAGCACCATGCGGCCTTGAAGTCGTCCGTCGGTTGGTTCCGACGTGCCTGTGCGATGCGCGAATTGCATAGCACACGACGCCATGGTCCTCACTGAGTCGTAATGCGACGGACGTGGTCTAGTGTCGTGGTGATCCAAGAACCGCGTGGGTAGGAAGGTAGTTTGCTTGTCTCGTTCCGTGCATATGGTGGGACGGTGGGAGGCATGCATGATGCGCGAATCGCCTAGCACATGTGGCATTGGCTTTCGCTAAGCTACGACGTGAGGGTTGCGATGAGACGATTGTTGATGCTTCAATGTAGTGGCGATCCAAGCACCATGCGGCCTTGAAGTCGTCCCCCGGTTGGTTCCGATGTGCCTGCGCGATGCGCGAATCGCCTAGCACACGACGCCATGGTCCTCGCTGAGTCGTAATGCGACGGACGTGGTCTAGTGTCGTGGCGATCCAAGCACCGCGTGGGCAGGAAGGTAGTTTGCTTGTCCCGTTCCGTGCATACGGGGGGACGGTGAGGGGCATGCGTGATGCGCGAATCGCCTAGCACACGTGGCATTGGCTTTCGTTAGGCAACGACGCGAGCATTGTGATGAGACGATTGCTGATGCTTCAATGTCGTGGCGATCCAAGCACCATGCGGCCTTAAAGTCGTCCCTCGGTGGGTTCTGACGTACCTGTGCGATGCGCGAATCACGTAGCACACGACGCCATGGTCCTTGTTGAGTCGTAATGCGACAGACGTGGTCTAGTGTCGTGGCGATCCAAGCACCGCGTGGGCAGGAAGGGTGTTTGCTTGTCCCATTCCGGGCAGACGTGGGGACGGTGGGGGGCATGCGTGATGCGCGAATCGCCTAGCACATGTGGCATTGGCTTTCGTTAAACAACGACGTGAGCGTTGCGATGAGAGGATTGCTGATGCTTCAATATCGTGGCGATCCAAGCACCATGCAGCCTTGAAGCCGTCCCCCGATGGGTTCCGACGTACCTATGCAATGCGCGAATCGCCTAGCACATGACTCCATGGTCCCCACTGAGTTGTAATGCGATGGACGTGGTCTAGTGTCGTGGCGATCCAAGCACCGCGTAGGCAGGAAGGAAGTTTGCTTGTCCCGTTCCGTGCATTCAGGGGGACGGTGGAGGGCATGCGTGATGCGCGATTCGCCTAGCACATGTGGCATTGGCTTTCGTTAAGCAACGACGCGAGCGTTACGATGAGACGATTGTTGATGCTTCAATGTCGTGGCGATCCAAGCACCATGCGGCCTTGAAGTTGTACCCCGGTTATTTCTGACGGGCCTCCGCGATGCGCGAATCGCCTAGCACACGACGCCATGGTCCTCGCTGAGTCGTAATACGACGGACGTGGTCTAGTATCGTGGTGATCCAAGCACCGCGTGGGCAGGAAGGTAGTTTGCTTATCCCCTTCCGTGCATACGGGGGGACGGTGGGAGGCATACATGATGCACGAATCGCTTAGCACTTGTGGCGTTGGCCTTCGTTAAGCAACGACGCGAGCGTTGCGATGAGACGATTGTTGATGCTTCAATGTCGTGACGATCCAAGCACCATGCGGCCTTGAAGTCGTCCCCCGGTTGGTTCCGACGTGCCTGTGCTATGCGCGAATCGCCTGGCACACGACGCCATGGTCTTCGTTGAGTCATAATGCGATGAATGTAGTCTAGTGTTGTGGCGATCCAAGCACCGCGTGGGCAGGAAGTTTGCTTGTCACGTCCTGTGCATACGGGGGGACGGTGGGGGGCATGCGTGATGCGCGAATCGCCTAGCACATGTGGCATTGACTTTTGTTAAGCAACGACGCGAGCATTGTGATGAGAAGATTGTTGATGCTTCAATGTCGTGGCGATCCAAGCACCATGCGGCCTTGAAGTCGTCCGTCGGTTGGTTCCGACGTGCCTGTGCGATGCGCGAATTGCATAGCACACGACGCCATGGTCCTCATTGAGTCATAATGCGACAGACGTGGGCTAGTGGCGTGGTGATCCAAGCACCGGGTGGGTAGGAAGGTAGTTTGCTTGTCTCGTTCCGTGCATATGGTGGGACGGTGGGGGGCATGCATGATGCGCGAATCGCCTAGCACATGTGGCATTGGCTTTCATTAAGCAACGACGCGAGCGTTGCGATGAGACGATTGTTGATGCTTCAATGTCGTGGCGATCCAAGCACCATGCGGCCTTGAAGTCGTCCCCCTGTTGGTTCCGACGTGCCTGTGTGATGCGCGAATCGCCTAGCACACGACGCCATGGTCCTTGCTGAGTCGTAATGCGACAAACGTGGTCTATTGTCGTGGCGATCCAAGCACCGCGTGGGCAGGAAGGTAGTTTGCTTGTCCCGTTCCGTGCATACGGGGGAACGGTGGGAGGCATGCGTGATGCGCGAATAGCCTAGCACATGTGGAATTGTCTTTCATTAAGCAACGACGCGAGATCTGCAATGAGACGATTGTTGATGCTTCAATGTCGTGGCGATCCAAGCACTATGCGGCCTTGAAGTCGTCCCCCGGTTGGTTCCGACGTGCCTGTGCGATGCACGAATCGCCTAGCGCACAACGCCATGGTCCTCGCTGAGTTGTAATGCGGCAGGCGTGGTCTAGTATCGTGGCGATCCAAGCACCGCGTGGGGAGGAAGGTAGTTTGCTTGTCCCGTTTCGTGCATACGGGGGGACGATAGGTGCATGCGTGATGCGCAAATCGCCTAGCACATGTGGCATTGACTTTTGTTAAGCAACGACGCGAGCATTGCGATGAGAGGATTGCAGATGCTTCAATGTCATGGCGGTCCAAGTACCATGCAGCCTTGAAGTCGTCCCCCGGTTGGTTCCGACGTGTTTGTGCGATGCGCGAATTGCCTAGCATACGACTCCATGGTCCTCGCTGAGTCGTAATACGACGGACGTGGTCTAGGGTCGTGGCGATCCAAGTGCCGCGTAGGCAGGAAGGTAGTTTGCATGTCCCGTTTTGTGCATACAGGGGGACGGTGGAGGGCATAAGTGATGTGCGAATCGCCTAGCACATGTGGCATTGGCTTTCGTTAAGCAACGACGCGAGCATTGCGATGAGATGATTGCTGATGCTTCAATGTCGTGGCGATCCATGCACCGTGCGGCCTTGAAGTTGTCCGTCGGTTGGTTTCGACGTGCCTGTACGATGCGCGAATCGCCTACCCCACCACGCCATGGTCCTCGCTGAGTCGTAATACATCGGACGTGGTCTTGTGTCATGGCGATTCAAGCACCGCGTGGGTAGGAAGGTAGTTTGCTTGTCTCGTTCCGTGCATATGGGGGGACGGTGGGAGGCATACATTATGCACGAATCGCTTAGCACTTGTGGCGTTGGCCTTCGTTAAGCAACGACGTGAGCATTGCGATGAGAAGATTGTTGATGCTTCAATGTCGTGCTGAACCAAGCACTATGCGGCCTTGAAGTCGTCCCCTTGTGGGTTCTGACATGCCTGTGCGATGCGCGAATCGCCTAGCACACGACGCCATGGTCCTCACTGAGTCATAATGTGACCGACGTGGTCTAGTGTCGTGGCGATCCAAGCACCGCGTGGGTAAGAAGGTAGTTTGCTTGTCCTATTCTGTGCATACGGGGGGACGGTGCGGGGCATGCGTGATGCGCGAATCGCCTAGCACATGTGGCATTGACTTTTGTTAAGCAACGACGCGAGCATTGTGATGAGAAGATTGTTGATGCTTCAATGTCGTGGCGATCCAAGCACCATGCGGCCTTGAAGTCGTCCCCCGGTTGGTTCTGACGTGTTTGTGCGATGCGCGAATCGCCTAGCACACGACTCCATGGTCCTCGCTGAGTCGTAATGCGACGGACGTGGTCTAGGGTCATGGCGATCCAAGCACCATGCGGCCTTGAAGCTGTCCCTCAGTTGATTTCGACGGGCCTATACGATGCATAAATCGTGTAGCACACCACACCATAGTCCTCGTTGAGTCGTAATACGACGGACATGGTCTAGTGTCGTGGTGATCCAAGCACCGCGTGGGTAGGAAGGTAGTTTGCTTGTCCCGTTCAGTGCATACAAGGGGACGGTGGGGGGCATGCGTGATGCACGAATCGCCTTGCACATGTGGCATTGGCTTTCGTTAAGCAACGACGTGAGTGTTGCGATAAGACGATTGCTGATGCTTCAATGTCGTGGCGATCCAAGCACCATGCGGCCTTGAAGTCGTCCCCCGGTTGGTTCCGACGTGCCTGTGCTATGCGCGAATCGCCTAGCACACGACGCCATGGTCCTCGCTGAGTCATAATGCGACGGACGTAGTCTAGTGTCGTGGGGATCCAAGCTCCGCGTGGGCAGGAATGTAATTTGCTTGTCCCGTTCTGTGCATACGGGGGGACGGTGGGGGGTATGCGTGATGCGCGAATCGCCTAACACATGTGGCATTGACTTTTGTTAAGCAACGACGCGAGCATTGTGATGAGAAGATTGTTGATGCTTCAATGTCGTGGCGATCCAAGCACCATGCGGCCTTGAAGTCGTCCGCCGGTTGGTTCCGACGAGTTTGTGCGATGCGCGAATCGCCTAGCACACGACTCCATGGTCCTCGTTGGGTCGTAATGCGACGGACATGGTCTAGGGTCGTGGCGATCCAAGCACTGCATAGGCAGGAAGGTAGTTTGCTTGTCCCGTTTCGCACATACGGGGGGACGGTGGGGGCCATGCGTGATTCGCGACTCGCCTAGCACATGTGGCATTGGCTTTCGTTAAGCAACGACGCGAGCGTTGCGATGAGACGATTGTTGATGCTTCAATTTCGTGGTGATCCAAGCACCATGCGGCCTTGAAGTCGTCCCTCGGTTGGTTCCGACGTGCCTGCGCGATGAGCGAATCACGTAGTACATGACGCCATGGTCCTCGCTGAGTCGTAATGCAACGGACGTGGTCTAATGTTGTGGCGATCCAAGCACCGCGTGGGCACGAAGGTAGTTTGCTTGTCCCATTCCGTCCATACAGGGGGACGGTGGGGGGCATGCGTGATGGGCGAATTGCCTAGCACATGTGGCATTGGCTTTCATTAAGCAACGACGTGAGCGTTGCGATGAGATGATTGTTGATGCTTCAATGTAGTGGCGATCCAAGCACCATGCGGCCTTGAAGTTGTCCCCCGGTTGGTTCCGACGTGCCTGTGTGATGCGCGAATCGCCTAGCACACGACGCCATGGTCCTCGCTGAGTCGTAATGCGACGGACGTGGTCTAGTGTCATGGCGATCCGAGCACCGCGTGGGCAGGAAGGTAGTTTGCTTGTCCCGTTCCGTGCATACGGGGGAACGGTGGGAGGCATGCGTGATGCGCGAATAGCCTAGCACATGTGGCACTGTCTTTCATTAAGCAACGACGTGAGCGTTGCGATGAGACGATTGTTGATGCTTCAATGTAGTGGCAATCCAAGCACCATGCGGCCTTGAAGTCGTCCCCCGGTTGGTTCTGACGTGCCTGTGCGAAGCGCGAATCGCCTAGCACACGACGCCATGGTCCTCGCTGAGTCGTAATGCAGCTGACGTGGTCTAGTGTCGTGGCGATCCAAGCACCGCGTGGGCAGGAAGGTAGTTTGCTTGTCCCGTTCCGTGCATGCGGGGGGACGGTGGGAGGCATACGTGATGCGCGAATAGCCTAGCACATGTGGCATTGACTTTTGTTAAGCAACGACGCGAGCATTGCGATGAGACGATTGTTGATGCTTCAATGTCGTGGCGATCCAAGCACTATGCGGCCTTGAAGTCGTCCCCCGGTTGGTTCCGACGTGTTTGTGCGATGCGCGAATCGCCTAGCACACGACTCCATGGTCCTTGCTGAGTCGTAACGCGACGGACATGGTCTAGGGTCGTGGCGATCCAAGCACCGCGTAGGTAGGAAGGTAGTTTGCTTGTCCCGTTTCGTGCATACGGTGGGACGGTGGAGGGCATGCGTGATGCGCGAATCGCCTGGCACATGTGGCATTGGCTTTCGTTAAGCAACGACGCGAGCGTTGCGATGAGACGATTGTTGATGCTTCAATGTCGTGGCGATCCAAGCACCATGCGGCCTTGAAGTCGTCCGCCAGTTGGTTCCGACGTGCCTGTGCGATGCGCGAATCGCCTAGCACACGACGCCATGGTACTCGCTGAGTCGTAATGAGACGGACGTGGTCTAGTGTCGTGGCGATCCAAGCCCGGGGGGGGTAGGAGGGTAGTTTGCTTGCCCCGTTCGGTGCATGCGGGGGGACGGTGGGGGGCATGCGTGATGCGCGAATCGCCTAGCACATGTGGCATTGGCTTTCATTAAGCAACGATGCGAGCGTTGCGATGAGACGATTGTTGATGCTTCAATGTAGTGGCGATCTAAGCACCATGCGGCCTTGAAGTCGTCCCCCGGTTGGTTCCGACGTGCCTGTGTGATGCGCGAATCGCCTAGCACACGACGCCATGGTCCTCGCTGAGTCGTAATGCGACGGACGTGGTCTAGTGTCGTGACGATCCAAGCACCGCGTGGGCAGGAAGGTAGTTTGCTGGTCCTGTTCCGTGCATACGGGGGAACGGTGGGAGGCATGCGTGATGCGCGAATAGACTAGCACATGTGGCATTGTCTTTCATTAAGCAACGAGGCGAGCGTTGCGATGAGACGATTGTTGTTGCTTCAATGTAGTGGCAATCCAAGCACCATGCGGCCTTGAAGTCGTCCCCCGGTTGGTTTCGACGGGCTTGTGCGATGCGCGAATCGCCTAGCACACGACGCCATGGTCCTCACTGAGTCGTAATGCGACGGACGTGGTCTTGTGTCGTGGCGATCCAAGCACCGCGTGGGCAGGAAGGTAGTTTGCTTGTCCCGTTCCGTGCATACGGGGGGACGGTGGGAGGCATGCGTGATGCGCGAATCGCCTAGCACATGTGGCATTGACTTTTGTTAAGCAAGGACGCCAGCATTGCGATGAGACGATTGTTGATTCTTCAATGTCGTGGCGATCCAAGCACCATGCGGCCTTGAAGTCGTCCCCCGGTTGGTTCCGACGTGTTTGTGCGATGCGCGAATCGCCTAGCTCACGACTGCACGGCCCTCGCTGAGTCGTAATGCGACGGACGTGGTCTAGTGTCGTGGCGATCCATGCACCGCGTGGGCAGGAATGTAGTCTGCTTGTCCTGTTCCGTGCATACGGGGGGACGGTGGGGGGCCTGTGTGATGCGCGAATCGCCTAGCACATGTGGCATTGGCTTTTTGTTAAGCAACGACGCGAGCGTTGCGATGAGACGATTGTTGATGCTTCAATGTCGTGGCGATCAAAGCACCGTGCGGCCTTGAAGTCGTCCCCCAGTTGGTTCCGACATGCCTGTGCTATGTGCGAATCGCCTAGCACACGACGCCATGGTCCTCGCTGAGTCGTAATGCGAAGGACGTGGTCTAGTGTCGTGGCGATCTAAGCACCGTGTGGGCAGGAAGGTTGTTTGCTTGTCCCGTTCTGTGCATACGGGGGGACGGTGGGGGCGAGTGTGATGCGCGAATCACCTAGCACACGTGGCATTGGCTTTCATTAAGCAACGACGTGAGTGTTGCGATGAGACGATTGCTGATTCTTCAATGTCATGGCTATCCAAGCACCATGCGGCCTTGAAGCCGTCCCCCGGTAGGTTCCGACGTGCCTGTACAATGCACGAATCACCTAGCACACGACGCCATGGTCCTCGCTGAGTCATAATTCGACAAACGTGGTCTAGTGTCATGGCGATCCAAGCACCGCGTGGGCAAGAAGGTAGTTTGCTTGTCCCATTTCGTGCATACAGGAGGACGGTGGAAGGCATGCGTGATGCGCGAATCGCCTAGCACATGTGGCATTGGCTTTCGTTAAGCAACGACGCGAGCGTTGCGATGAGGCGATTGTTGATGCTTCAATGTCGTGGCGATCCAAGCACCATGCGGCCTTGAAGTCGTTCCCCGGTTGGTTCCGACGTGGCTGTGTGATGCGCGAATCGCCTAGCACACGACGCCATCGTCCTCGCTGAGTCATAATGCGACGGACGTGGTCTAGTGTCGTGGTGATCCATGCACCGCGTGGGCAGGAATGTGGTCTGCTTGTCCTGTTCCGTGCATACGGGGGGACGTTGGGGGGCATGTGTGATGCGCGAATCGCCTTGCACATGTGGCATTGGCTTTTTGTTAAGCAACGATGCGAGTGTTGCGATGAGACGATTGTTGATGCTTCAATGTCGTGGCGATCAAAGCACCGTGCGGCCTTGAAGTCGTCCCCCAGTTGGTTCCGACATGCCTGTGCTATGTGCGAATCGCCTAGCACACGACGCCATGGTCCTCGCTGAGTCGTAATGCGAAGGACGTGGTCTAGTGTCGTGGCGATCTATGCACCGTGTGGGCAGGAAGGCTGTTTACTTGTCCCGTTCCGTGCATACGGGGTGACGGTGGGAGGCATGCGTGATGCGCGAATCGCTTAGCACTTTTGGCATTGGCCTTCGTTAAGCAACGATGCGAGCGTTGCAATGAGATGATTGTTGATGCTTCAATGTCGTGGCGATCCAAGCACCATGCGGCCTTGAAGTCGTCCCCTGGTTGGTACCGACGTGCCTGTACGATGCGCAAATCACCTAACACATGACGCCATGGTCCTCGCTGAGTCGTAAAGCGACAGACGTAGTCTAGTGTCTTGGCGATCCAACCACTGCGTGGGCAGGAAGGTAGTTTGCTTGTCCCATTCTGTGCATACGGGGGGACGGTGGGGGGCATGCGTGATGGGCGAATCGCCTAGCACATGTGGTATTGATTTTCGTTAAGCAACGACGCGAGCTTTGCGATGAGACGATTGCTGATGCTTCAATGTCGTGGCGATCCAAGCACCATGCGGCCTTGAAGTCGTCCCCCGGTTGGTTCCGACGTGCCTGTGCGATGCGCGAATCGCCTAGCACACGACGCCATGGTCCTCGCTGAGTCGTAATGCGACGGACGTGGTCTAGTGTCGTGGCGATCCAAGCACCGCATGGGCAGGAAGGTAGTTTGCTTGTCCCATTTCGTGCATACGGGGGGACGGTGGGGGGCATGCGTGATGCGCGAATCTCCTAGTACATGTGGCATTGGCTTTCGTTAAGCAACGATGCGAGCGTTGCGATGAGACGATTGCTGATGCTTCAATGTCGTGGCGATCAAAGCACCGTGCGGCCTTGAAGTCGTCCCCCAGTTGGTTCCGACATGCCTGTGCTATGTGCGAATCGCCTAGCACACGACGCCATGGTCCTCGCTGAGTCATAATGCGACGGACGTGGTCTAGTGTCGTGGCGATCCATGCATCGCGTGGGCAGGAATGTAGTCTGCTTGTCCCGTTCCGTGCATACGGGTGGACGGTGGGGGGCATGTGTGATGCGTGAATCGCGTAGCACATGTGGCATTGGCTTTTTGTTAAGCAACGACGGGAGCGTTGCGATGGGTCGATTGTTGATGATTCAATGTCGTGGCAACCCAAGCACCATGCGGCCTTGAAGCCATCCCCCAGTAGGTTCTGACGTGCTTGTACGATGTGCGAATCGCCTAGCACACGATGCCATGGTCCTCGCTGAGTCGTAATGCGACGGACGTGGTCTAGTGTCGTGCCGATCCAAGCACCGCGTGGGGAGGAAGGTAGTTTGCTTGTCCCGTTCCGTGCATACGGGGGGACGGTGGGAGGCATGCATGATGCGCGAATCGCCTAGCACATGTGGCATTGGCTTTCATTAAGCAACGACGCGAGCATTGCGATGAGACGATTGTTGATGCTTCAATGTCGTGGCTATCCAAGCACCATGCGGCCTTGAAGTCATCCCCCCGTTGGTTCCGACGTGCCTGTGTGATGCGCGAATCACCTAGCACACGATGCCATGGTCTTCGCTGAGTCGTAATACGACGGACGTGTTCTAGTGTCGTGGCAATCCAAGCACCGTGTGGGAAGAAAGGTAGTTTGCTTGTCCCATTTCGTGCATACGGGGGAACGGTGGAGGGCATGCGTGATGCGCGAATCGCCTAACACATGTGGCATTGGCTTTCGTTAAGCAACGACGTGAGCGTTGCGATGAGACGATTGTTGATGCTTCAATGTCGTGGTGATCCAAGTACCATGCAGCCATGAAGCCGTCCCCCAGTTGTTTTCGACGTGCCTCTGTGATGCACGAATCGCCTAGCACACGACGCCATGGTCCCCGCTGAGTCGTAATGCGACGGACGTGGTCTAGTGTCGTGGCGATCCAAGCACCGCGTGGGCAAGAAGGTAGTTTACGTGTCCCGTTCCGTCCATACGGGGGGACAGTAGGGGGCATGCGTGATGCGCGAATCGCCTAGCACATGTGGCATTGGCTTTCGTTAAGCAATGACGCGAGCGTTGCGATTAGACGATTGCTGATGCTTCAATGTCGTGGCGATCCAAGCACCATGGGGCCTTGAAGCTGCCTAGCACACGACGACATGGTCCTCGCTGAGTTGTAATGCGACGGACGTGGTCTAGTGTCGTGGCTATCCAAGCACCGCGTGGGCGGGAAAGTAGTTTGCTTATCCCTTTCCGTGCATACGGGGGGACGGTGGGGGGCATGCGTGATGCGGGAATCGCCTAGCACACGTGGCATTGGCTTTCTTTACGCAACGACGCGAGCGTTGCGATGAGACGATTGCTGATGCTTCAATGTCGTGGCGATCCAAGCACCATGCGGCCTTGAAGCCGTCCTCCGGTGGGTTCTAACGTGCCTGTGCGATGCGCGAATCGCCTAGCACACGACGCCATGGTCCTGGATGAGTCGCAATGCGACAGACGTGGTCTTGTGTCCTGGCGATCCAAGCACCGCGTGGGCATAAATGTAGTTTGCTTGTCCCATTCCGTGCATACGGTGGGACGGTGGGGGGCATGCGTGATTCGCGAATCGCCTAGCACACGTGGCATTGGCTTTCATTAAGCAACGACGCGAGCGTTGCGATGAGACGATTGCTGATGCTTCAATGTCGTGGCGATCCAAGCACCATGCGGCCTTGAAGTCGTCCCTCGGTAGGTTCTGACGTGCCTGTGCGATGCGCGAATCGCCTAGCACACTACGCCATGGTCCTCGCTGAGTCGTAATGCGATGGACTTGGTCTAGTGTCGTGGCGATCCAAGCACCGCGTGGGCAGGAAGGTAGTTTGCTTGTCCCGTTCCTTGCATACGAGGTGACGGTGGGGGGCTTGCGTGATGTGCGAACCGCCAAGCCCATGTGGCATTGGCTTTCGTTAAGCAACGACGCGAGCATTGCGATGAGACGATTGTTGATGCTTCAATGTCGTGGCGATCCAAGCACCATGCGGCCTTGAAGTCGTCCCCCGGTTGGTTCCGACGTGCCCGTGCGATGCGCGAATCGCCTAGCACACGACGCCATGGTCCTCGATGAGTCGTAATGCGACGGACGTGGTCTAGTGTCGTGGCGATCCAAGCACCGCGTGGGAAGGAAGGTAGTTTGCTTGTCCTGTTCCGTGTATATGGGGGGACGGTGGGGGGCCTGCGTGATGCACGAATCGCCTAGAACATTTGGCATTGACTTTTGTTAAGCAACGACTCGAGCATTGCGATGAGACAATTGTTGATGCTTCAATGTCGTGGCGATCCAAGCACCATGCGGCCTTGAAGTCGTCCCCCGGTTGGTTCCGATGTGCCTGTGCGATGTGCAAATCACCTAGCACACGACTCCATGGTCCTCGTTGAGTCGTAATGCGACGGACGTGGTCTGGTGTTGTGGCGATCCAAGCACCGCATGGGCAGGAAGGTAGTTTTCTTGTCCCGTTCCGTGCATATGGGGGGACGGTGGGGGGAATTCGTGATGCGCGAATTGCCTAGCATATGGTGTTGGCTTTCGTTAAGCAACAATGCAAGCGTTGCGATGAGATGATTGCTGATGCTTCAATGTCGTGGCGATCCAAGCACCATGCGACCTTGAAGTCGTCCCCCAGTTAGTTTCGACGTGCCTGTGTGATGCACGAATCGCCTAGCACACGACGCCATGGTCCTCGCTGAGTCGTAATGTGACGGACGTGGTCTAGTGTCGTGGCGATCCAAGCACCGCATGGGCAGGAAGGTAGTTTGCTTGTCCCGTTCCATGCATATGGGGGGACGATGGGGGGCATGCGTGATGTGCGAATCGCC
>CM075769.1:78120189-78135189 GCA_037974665.1 Ehretia macrophylla
TGGCCCGCATGCCGCACGAAGGTGCACGCATGGGGCGCCCATGCCGCACAGCGATGCGCGAATGGGGCGCCCATGCCGCACAGCGATGCGCGCATGGGGCGCCCATGCCGCACGATGATTTGCGCATGCCACACGAAGGTGTGCGCATGGGGCACCCATGCCACTCGATGGGTCACGCATCGGGCGCGCATGCCGTACAATGGTGCGCGCATGTGGCCCGCATGCCGTACGAAGGTGCGCGCATGGGGCGCCCAAGCCGCACAAAGATGGGGACATGGGGCGGCCATGCCGTACGATGATACGTGCATGTCGCACGAAGATGCGCACATGCGACACCCATGCAGCTTAATGGTGTGTGCACCGGGCGCGCATGACGCACGATGGTGCACGCATGTAGCCCGCATGCCGCACGAATGTGCGCGCATGGGGCGCCCATGCCACACAGCGATGCGCGCATGGGGCGCCCATGCCGCACGATGGTGCGAGCATGTGGCACCCATGCCACACAGCGATGCGCGCATGTGTCGCCCATGCCGCTCGAAGGTGCGCACATGTGTCGCCCATGCCGCTCGATGGTGCATGCATCGGGCGCGAATGTCGCACGACGGTACACGCATGTGGCCCGCATACCGCACGAAGGTGCGCACATGGGGCGCCTATGAGGCCTGACCCTGAATAACGTGTATTACCTCGATTTGCGTTTCATAGACCAAGAATGATATGACTGATCTTGGTTTACGTGCCCTGTCTTAGTTTTCGTGCATAGTTCATCATACGTGCCTTAACCTAGAATTGTGTGCCCTAATTCTCGATATACGTTCAATACCTAGATAAACGTGCCATGACCTTAATTTACGTGCGAGACCTTGATTTGCGTGTGCCTCTTCATTTCGTGTGCATTAACCTTGAACTGCGTGCCTTAACCTAGGTTTAAGAGTCGTGTCTTGAATTACGTGCATTGCATTGAATTATATGCCTTATTTTGATCTACGTTCATTCACCTAGGGTTGCGTGCGTTAGCATTGGAATCTGTGCATTAGTCTTGAAGTACGTGCCTTAGTCTAGAAGTTCGTGTCTTACCTCGTAGTTCGTGTTTACCTCGTGTTTCATGCCCCCTCTTGATTTTGGTGCGTGCCTCGTAGTGCGTACCCTAGACCTAGGAATCCGTGCCACCACGTTAATCAAGAAAGCATCGTACACAAAGTACTAAACTATAAAATAATTCTAATTCAAATCTCTACAAAATCCACTAACAATAAACAATTCAATCTACACAAACACCTAAACATTCTTTATTCTTTATTCTTACCCAAAACCAATGCACCTCAAATTTCACCCTTATTATAATCCATAATAAATTAAATAGAATCTGAAATTTCAGAAATTTGCAAGCCCTTGGCTGACCACTAAGTGCATTTAGTCTAGCATTGCATAATTTATTCATAATCCTAGACAAACTATGACACAAAGGCATTAAAAAATTGCTCAATTCCCCTCAAATCTCCACCATTTTTGACCAGTCCTTGCATGCCCATGCTAGCATTCAAAAAATAACATTTTGAAGACACAAAAATCAGATTTTGGCTGCCCAAGGCCGACCACACCCTCAAAGGAATTGCAAAGCCATCACTTTGTCACATTCTCTCATTTCCTTCAACTTCTCTCACTTTCCTCTCATTTCCTCTCTCCATTTCAGTTCTTGGCTGAGTTCTCTATCTCCTTGGCTTGTCTTCTTCATAACTTAGCTAAGCCAAGTCAAGCAAACATCAAGAAAGTCGAGCAAACAAGCTAGAGTTCGAAAATCACTCATGCATGTGCATTGAAGCTTCATTTTCGGCCTAGGTGAGTTACTAAGCTTCCATTTCTTTTCTTCAAGTTCTAACTACATGCATGTGCTAAGAGTTTGATCACTAAGCTAGGAAAAATAGAGAAAAACTAGTGAGGTTCTCGGCTAAGCAAGGGAAAGGAGAAGATTTGAGCTTCAACAAGGTTGTTGTGCATCTTTTGGTTGATTGCAAAGGTGAGGGTTAAAACTTTTTGAAAACTCTTTAAAAACTCACATGCATGCTCATAAATGTGTGTATTTGCTTCTGTAATTGAGCTATATGGTCGTTCATAAGCTCAATCAACCATGCATGGCAAGATCTTGGCTTGAAAATGATGCTAGGTGAAGTAGAAATGGATGACAGCTCTTTGACCAGTCTGTTCGAGGTAAGTTTAGCTAAGAAAATGATGTTGAAAATGCTTGAAAATTAGTGGATGACTAGTTTGGACAGTTTTGAACATTTTTCCCAGAAATATGCCGAAGCTAATTTTGACTCTAAGATCCTCCAAATGGAAAATCATTAAGATGTGACCAAATCTGGAAATCTGGAGAAATGATGCAGGTTTTAGCAGATGCACTGACCTTGTGGAACGAACCATATTTGACTTAGTAAATTTTGCCAAAATGCATAAAATTTGGTGTGCTTCTATATTTTTCAGTTCTGAACAATTTTGTCATAAATGGACCAAAGCTAAAACTGACCCTAAGGACTTCAAAAATGTCAATTTCGGAAAAGTGTGCAAATCTGGACAGTTTTGTGCTACCTCACTGTTTCGGCTACAACTAATGATTCTGAACTCCAATTGATGCAAGGCTTGTTTCTGATTTTAGATAACTTCTTAAGATTTAATTTGACATCTTATTTACTGAATTTGGAGGTTTTTTTGATTATCCTATTGATTGTGAGAAAAAAGCCTATTGCAGTGAGTGTTTCACTTAGCTATATGCATGGAAAACTATTGTAACATCTCTTGTGGTACTAATTGATTGGAATTGTGATGTTGGAATATTGCGTGGACTGTTTTGAGTACTTGAGGATGTTTGAATTGAATGATGTATGACTTGGGAATGATGTTGAGTTGACTTAGGGTTTGAACACACGATTATGCATGAAATGGAAACCCTAATGGCTAAGTAGTCTTACTAAGTGTAAATCATTGGATATTGTGTGGGAACTGTATGTTGTGTGGGCTGCCCGTAAATGTCTTATGACTTCAATTATGGTTTTGACCATTGCATGTTGTCAAATAAGCATTTCTTGCTACCGAACCCATGTAAATGTTGTTGCATGTTGAATAATTCGTATCACTTGATTATATGAGCTTCTTAATGAGTTATATGGCCTATTTTACATGTGTTATATGGCTGTCCGTTTGATGTTCATATGACTCTATATGCCTTTCAAGTGAAATTACTTCTCTTATTGTGCCTCGTTTGATTACTTGCCAACGTGCGATCTTATAACTGCTCGGAGGCGACCTACTTTGTTATCCTCCTAATGTGATATGTTAAATGTTATAAATGTGCATTGCATATGAGGTTGCAACCTTTTAGCGTGGCATGGTAGTGTTTCATGCACGCTGGGCGGCATCGGGCTTGCCGGTGTTACCATGACTACCATGGTCCAATTCCCTATCTTGCTTGGCATTTCACCCTCGGAGAGTTGGGTCGTAGGATTTCGGGGTACATCCGGAGTACACCCACTTGGCGTGTTTTGGGGATGAATTAAAGTCGGCCGCAACTCCTGTTACTTGACTTGATCTGAGAGCAAAAGCTCACCGTATCCTTTTTATTATGTGTATAAGTACTCCCACTTGGATCCTAGAGAACCTCAGGGAGGAAAGACCGGTATTCCTGTTCTTTACTTGTATTTCTGTACTTGTATTTCTGTTGTATTCATGTTTGAGAAAGGGATTTTCATAAGTTTAACCGGAAAATGAGTTTCAAAACTTATTTCTCGTTCCCCCTCGTTGAGTTCATAAGGACTCACCCTCTTTTATCATTTCAGGTGAAGAAGAACAGGTACAGGAACCCGAGCTCAATGTACCTAATGATGAACCCCTGGAGTGATTGCCTGTTATTGTTGTTTTGCATGAACGTGACTACTTGTATACTTTGTGCTACTTGAAGACCATTTATCTTATGTTGCTTGTTGTTGCTAATGTAAAAGACCCCGTTGTAATTTGGGGTCTAATTTTGGTATGTACTTATATTAAGTAGACTGATACTAGACATACTATGATCGTTTTTGCTTTTATTATCACTAGTATCTATCATAGGTTATGATGCTTAGATAAGGAATAGGCAAATGAACTTATCCAATCTCAACAGGTACTCGCTAATAAGCTAAGATCAACAGGTATATTTTGAAACGAGGATAAATGGTCAAACGAGACATAGTATCATGTTAGGTTATAAATCAAACGGGACGTCGAAATAACCAATAGGCAATTCAATTGATGATTAAATAGTAAATTCTAGTCGGGAATGAACTTGAATCGAAAGTTTTGAGGCCATTAGAAAATTTAGGTCAAACTAAAGAGCCTAATTACAGCCGTTATGCTGCCGGGTTTTCAAAAAATTTTGGAGTCTAGAATGAAACGTTAAGTGTTAAACCTCCTAGAACGATTAAGTACGTGAAATGACTTGAATGTTTAGATCACACCATAGTCTAACCTTTATAGGCCGGGTTGGGGCGTGACAGCGCCCATGCCGCACAGCGATGCGCGCATGGGGTGCCCATGCCGCAAGATGGTGCGCGCATGCCGCACGAAGGTGTGCACTTGTGTCGCCCATGCCGCTAGATGGTGCTCGCATCGGGCACGCATGCCGCACGATGGTGCGCGCATGTGGCCCGCATGCCGCACTAAGGTGCGCGCATGGGGCGGCCATGCTGCACAGCGATGCACGCATGGTGGGCCCATGCCGTAAGATGGTGCGCGCATGCTGCTCGAAGGTGCGCACATGCGGCGCCCATGCCGCTCGATGGTAGCACATCGGGCGCGCATGACGCATGATGGTGTGCGCATGTGGCCCACATGCCGCGCGAAGGCGTGCGCATGGGGCGCCCATGCCGCACAGCGATACGTGCATGGAGCGCCCATGCCGCACGATGGTGCGCGCATGGTGCGCCCCATCCCTCACAGCGATGTGCGCATGGGGCGCCCATGCTGCACGAAGGTGCGCACATGCGGTGCCCATGCCGCTCGATGGTGGGCGCATCGGGCGCGCATGGCGTACGATGGTGCGCGCAAGTGAAACGCATGCCGCACGAAGGTTCGCGCATTGGGCGCCCATGCCGTACGAAGGTGTGCGGATGGTGCGCCCTTGTCGCACGATGGTTAGCGTATGGTGCGCGCATGCCGCACGATGGTGCGCGCATGTGGCCCTAATGCCGCACGAAGGTGCGCGCATTGGGCGGCCATGTCGCCCGATGGTGCACTAAATCGGGCGCGCATGCCGCACGATGGTGCTATCATATGGCCGCATTCTGCACGATGGTGCGCGCATGGGGCGCCCATGCCGCACAATGGTACACGCATGTGGCCCGCATGCCGCACGAAGGTGCGCGCATGGGGCGCCCTTGCCGCACAATGGTGTGCGCAAGTGGCTCGCGCGGGGCGCTCAAGGGGCGCTGTTGGGGCACAGCTGGGGCACGGCTGGGGCACTGTTGAGGCACTGCTGGGGGATGGTAGGGGTACACTTGGGGGACGATGGGGGATGTTGGGGGACGGCTTTGGCACTAGTATGGGACGTTGGGCACGACAGGCAATGTTATGCATTCGGGAGAATTGGGCATGCGAAATGTATTATGACACGAATGTAGACATTGATATTCTTGTACAAGTGGTTTCTGAATCTACAAAGTAGTCTTAACCTTTGCCTTGTCCGAAAAACAGGTGAAATAGATTAATCGGTTTCCCAATCCATCCAAAACAAATTGTAACGCCACATATCATGTAAACTAATTAATTTATGAATTAATATAAATTTTCCTGAATTTTTTAGTATTTTTTGTGATTTCTCCCTATTTTTCGTAATTTTTACATATTAAAAATTAATTTTTCGAAAAAAATATATTTGAATAATATTTAACAAATTAATGTATGAATTAATATAATTTTTTCTGATTTTTCTACTATTTTTTCTGATTTTTACATATTTTTCGTAATTATTAAATATTAAAAAATATTTTTTCAATTTTTTTTTTTTTTACGCATTTGGATATCAGATGATATCAATTAGGAGCAAGATGGGTACAAAGATCATGCCTTATGGGGCCTTTTATAGTGTAAAACACCCATTATGAATCTCTGGCAAAATGTATGCTACTGCGGTCACTTGGGTTTTTGCATTTAAATGTATTATATGGGGGTATGTAGTGTCAAGCCTCCTGGTCGAGGGCCATGCGGTGGGACGTTATGGGCACTTCGTGGCACATTGTGGGATATATCGTGGGCTATATTGTGGGCGAGAATGCCTAGCGAGTGAATCACGCCGAGGGGCCGTGCCACCCCCGCCCTGCGTCCCCCAGCATGTCCCTCGACGCGGCACAAGGATGGCTAATGAGGAACGTGGTGGCTTCCCTAGCCCCTCATTATCCATCTTGGCGCCGCAACACCGTCGACGTCATTGGGATGGCTAATGAAGGGAAGAGTGGTTGCCCAAGCACAAAACTAGCCATCCCCGTGCCGCCGGCTAGGTACACGTTAGGGGCCATTCCTGTCCCTCGATGTGTCATTGGGCCTGCGTGATGTGCGAATCGCCTAGCACATGTGGCATTGGCTTTCGTTAAGCAACGACGCGAGCGTTGCGATGAGACGATTGTTGATGCTTCAATGTCGTGGCGATCCAAGCACCATGCGGCCTTGACGTCGTCCCCCAGTTGGTTCCGACGTGCCTGTGCGATGCGCGAATCGCCTAGCACACAACGCCATGGTCCTCGCTGAGTCGTAATGCAACAGACGTGGTCTAGTGTCGTGGCGATCCAAGCACTGCGTGGGCAGGAATATAGTTTGCTTGTCCTATTCCGTGCATATGGGTGCATATAGGGGGACGGTGGGGGGCATACGTGATGCGCGAATCGCCGAGCACACGTGGCATTGGCTTTCGTTAAGCAACGACGTGAGCATTGTGATGAGACGATTGTTGATGCTTCAATGTCGTGGCAATCCAAGAACTATGCAGCCTTAAAGCCATCCCCCGGTAGGTTCTGACGTGCTTGTGCGATGCGTGAATCGCCTAGCACACAACGCCATGGTCCTCGCTGAGTCATAATGCAACGGACGTGGTCTAGTGTCATGGCGATCCAAGCACCGCGTGGGTAGGAAGGTAGTTTGCTTGTCCCGTTCCCGGCATATGGGGGGACGGTGGGGGGCATGCGTGATGCGCGAATCGCCTAGCACATGTGGCATTGGCTTTCGTTAAGCAACGACGTGAGCTTTGTGATGAGAGGATTGTTGATGCTTCAATGTCATGGCGATCCAAGCATCATGCTGCCTCGAAGCCGTCCCCCAATGTGCTCCCACTGGCCTCCGCGATGCGCGAATCACCAAGCCCACAACGCCATAGTTCTCGCTTAGTCGTAATGCGACGGACGTGGTCTAGTGTCGTGGCGATCCAAGCACCGCATGGGCAGGAAGGTAGTTTGCTTGTCCCATTTCGTGCATAGGGGTGGATACAGGGGGACGGTGGGAGGCAGGCGGGATGCGCGAGTCGGCTAGCACTTGTGGCATTGGCTTTCTTTAAGTGACGACATGAGCGTTGCGATGAGACGATTGCTGATGCTTCAATGTGGTGGCGATCCATGCATCGTGCTGCCTCGAAGCCATCCCCCGGTGTGTTCCCACTGGTTTGTGCGATGCGCGAATCGCCTAGCACACGACGCCATGGTCCTCGCTGAGTCATAATGCGACGGACGTGGTCTAGTGTCGTAGCGATCCAAGCACTGCATGGGCCGGAAGGTAGTTTTCTTGTCCCGTTACGTGCATACGGGTTCATACAAGGGGATGGTGGGGGGCATGTATGATGCGCTAATCGCCTAGCACTTGTGGGATTGGCTTTCGTTAAGTGACAACATGAGCATTGCGATGAGACGATTGCTGATGCTTCAATGTCATGGCGATCCAAGCACCGTGCTGGCTCGAAGCCGTCCTCCAATGTGCTCCCACTGGCATGCGCGATGCACGAATCACCTAGCACACAACGCCATGGTCCTCGCTATGTCGTAATGCGACGGACGTGGTCTAGTGTCGTGGCGATCAAAGTACCGCGTGGGCAGGAAGGGAGTTTGCTTGTACCGTTCTGTGCATACGGGGGAAGGTGGGAGGCATGCGTGATGCGCGAATCGCCTAGCACTTGTGGCATTGTCTTTCGTTAAGCAACGACGCGAGCGTTGCGATGAGACGATTGTTGATGCTTCAATGTCGTGTCGATCCAAGCGCCATGCGGCCTTGAAGTTGCCCCCGGTTGTATTCGACGGGCCTGCGCGATGCCCGAATCACCAAGCACACGACGCCATGGTCCTCGCTGAGTCGTATTGCGACGGACGTGGTCTAGTGTCATGGTGATCCAAGCACCGCGTGGGCAGGAAAGTAGTTTGCTTGTCCCGTTCCATGCATACAGGTGCATACAGGAGGATGGTGGAGGGCATACGTGATGCGCGAATCACCTAGCACATGTGGCATTGGCTTTCGTTAAGTGACGACATGAGGGTTGCGATGAGACGATTGCTGATGCTTCAATGTGGTGGCGATCCAAGCATCATGCTGCCTCGAAGCCGTCCCCCAATGTGCTCCCACTGGCCTGCGCGATGCGCAAATCGCCTAGCACACGACGCCATGGTCCTCGCTTAGTCATAATGCGACGGACGTGGTCTAGTGTCGTGCCGATCCAAGCACTGCGTGGGCAGAAAGTCCGCTTTCGGTTGATACCTCAATTGCGTGCAATCGGTGCATGGTCGGGCACCACGAAGTAGGTCCTTAAGCTTGCGACGTGCGGCCTGGTCATGCACCTCGTGCTGGTCTCGTCCCGTGTCCCTCAGAAATTCTTCGTGCCTAGCAGTGCGTGCTCGGACCATCTTGTCGGATCTGTTCTCCTGAAGGGCTTCATTTGCCTAGACGGTGGGGCGGTTATCGGCTTGGTGGTCTGGGCATAGTGAATGTGATAGCGCGTGAGGGGTGGTCGGCTTCTGTAGGTCGGTTGGATCCCTGCTTGAGCAGCGACGTCCGCCCCTGCCTGCCTCTTCATTCGCGGGCCGAGTGCTTACGTTGTCTCGGTCGGTAGGTCGGTTTCCTATGTTGCGTACCTATAAAGAAGGCAGTCTAAAGTCATATCGTCCATCTTTTTCCTTGCATCTGCCTCCGTGGATGACATGGGGCGAACCCCTAAGCACGTCCCGTGGTCCACGCTGCTCACTCCAACAAGTGCAGCACACGTGGCTCGTGGGGCGTCGCTCGATCTCTCGGATGCGGCACACCATGACGGTATGGGGTCCTTGGCCTTTCTTTTGCCCGAAATCTGCGTTTGTCGCTAATCGCGTACGACGGTCGTGCGCTCGTCTCGAGCCGTCTACCTTTAGGGGATGACGTGCCTCGTGCGACCCTGGCGTCGGTGAGGAATGCTACCTGGTTGATCCTACCAGAAGTCATATGCTTGTCTCAAAGATTAAGTCATGCATGTGTAAGTATGAACCAACTCAGACTATGAAACTACGAATGGCTCATTAAATTAGTTATAGTTTGTTTGAAGGTATCTACTACTCGGATAGCCGTAGTAATTCTAGAGCTAATACGTCCAACAAACCCCGAGTTCTGGAAGGGATGCATTTATTAGATAAAAGGACAAAGCGGGCTCTGCCCGTTGCTGTGATGATTCATGATAACTCGACGGATCGCATAGCCCTCGTGCCGGCAGCGCATCATTCAAATTTTGGCCCTATCAACTTTCGATGGTAGGATAGTGGCCTACCGTGGTGGAGACGGGTGATGGAGAATTAGGGTTCAATTCCGAAGAGGGAGCCTGAGAAACAGCTACCACATCCAAGGAAGGCAACAGGCGCGTAAATTACCCAATCCTGACACAGGGAGGTAGTGACAATAAATAACAATACCGGGCTCAAAGAGTCTGGTAATTGGAATGAGTACAATCTAAATCCCTTAACGAGTATCCATTGGAGGGCAAGTCTGGTGCCAACAGCCACGGTAATTCCATCTCCAATAGCGTATATTTAAGTTGTTGCAGTTAAAAAGCTCGTAGTTTGACTTTGGGATGGGTCGGCCGGTCTGCCTCAGGTGTGCACCGGTCGTCTCGTCCCTTCTGCCAGCGATGCGCTCCTAGCCTTAACTGGCCGGGTCGTGCCTCCGGCGCTGTTACTTTGAAGAAATTAGAGTGCTCAAAGCAAGCCTACTGAGACGGAACGCGCGTTTCAGCCTAATGAGACTGACGGTTTTGCTGAAACGTGCACGAAACGAGGCCGATGGTGCTGGTGCGAAAATCTGCCTAAGGCAAAATCAGGCCCTTCCCAATGATTCTAGAGCCTTCTAGGTCGGTGAAGATGGTGCAGGAAGCAGCTGGGCGAGAAACTGGTGGAGAAATCCAGATTTTGTGCAGGAAAGTTCTAGAGAATTTGCTGAAACAGGAAGTTGCCCGCTGCTCGACAGTCTGCCCGCGCTGCCCGGTGCTGTCCAGATTTTTCCAGCAGAGATTTTTGTGGTTAAGTCTGGAATTTTCAAGCCAAATATCTATGTAAATATCCTTGTAAATGTTGACAATTGGCAAGATCAAAATGGCGCCAAGTGTATAGATCATAGGCCATGATCTTCCTCATTGTAAAGCTATAAATAGACCCTTGTATGGCCATTTTTGAGCAATGAAAACAAAGTGTGTTTCTCAGCCATTTTCGTGCATCCTTCAAGCTCTCCATACTTAGCCAATTTTTAGCTTTCTTCAAGCAATAGTCCCTTAGTTTAGCTTGCCTTTGGGTAACACTTCACTCAAACCGCCCACTGCAAGCTTGTGTGCTTAAAAACGACTAAGTGTTGAGGCGACCAACCTCTAACACCTTAGTTTCGTGCTGCTCACTCTGATTTCACCCACTCACAGGCGCACTTAGCTAGCCATCAGTGTTGGCTAAGGCCGCACGGCGATAGGATTTCAATAACCAATCTCTGAACCCGTGACAGGTAGTATCAGAGCCAAGGTTGCTTGGCTCAAGTTGGTGTTGCTGAAGACTGCATTGTGCGTTCTTCTTTCAGTTTGTGAGGTAACTTTGGTGTGGGACTATGGCTGGATCGGAGGAGGAAAGGACCGGAACTGAGCAGGCTGTCGTTGAGGGGATGACAACCAGGAGCAAGGCGAAGAAGGGGTCTTCGCGACATGGCTCGAGGGACCAACTGAGTACCCTGGAGGCCAGGCTTGTGCGGGTGGAACAAGCCATGTTGGAGAACACTGCAGTGCTGGATGATGTGTGTACTCGTCTAAGGCAGGTAGAAGCCGGTAGCGAGTTTGAGTTAGCTGAACGAGTGCAAGAGCTGGAGGACAGAAATGAAGAGCTGCAAGGGCAGGTACTCTCTTCTATTAACTCCTCTGTAGATTCAATGCAAAAGACGTTGGAAGAGTTCCGGACACAATTCAGTGCAAATTTGGCCGAATTGCGAACGGAACTTGAGTCGGTTAAGGCTAATGTTGCTTTGTGCAAGGCTGTTGTTAGTGGTGGTGCAGCTACGGTAGCCGTGTCTTCTCCCAGGTTGGACGTGTCGAGACCGAAGCCGTTCAGTGGCAATTGGAATGCCAGGGAGTTGGAGAACTTTTTGTGGAATCTGGAACAGTATTTTGCTGCAACAGGGCTGGTTGACAATGAAGCGAGGGTGCGTGCGGCACCTTTGTTCTTGACCGATGTCGCTATGTTATGGTGGAGACGACGTTCTGCCGATATTGAACGAGGGCTGTGTACCATTAATACTTGGGACGATTTCAAGGTTGAAATCAAGAGGTAGTTCTATCCTGAAAATGTGGAGTACGAAGCCCGTGGATGCTTGAGGCGCTTGACACATAAAGGCGTGATACGGGATTATGTGAAGGCATTCCAAGAGGTAATGCTCGAAATCCTTGACTTGTCTGATAAAGATGCCTTATTTGCTTTCCTAGACGGTCTGCAACCGTGGGCGAGGCAAGAGCTCCAACGTAGTGGCGTGCAAGATCTTGCTTCGGCCATTGCTGCAGCCGAGAGCTTGATTGAATTTTCCAGGAAAGGTGACAGCAATAGGCCCAAGGGCCAAGGATCAGGCAAGGGGAAAGGTGGGGGAGGAGGAAATCGGGACAAGGGCTCAACTTCGTCCTCTACAAATAAACCCCCACAAAACAAAGGCAAAGGCAAACAATCTGCTGACAGTGGCAAAGGAGGAAGCCAACAGTTCAAGCCAAAGACGTATGAGTGCTATCTATGTGGCAGCAAGGACCACCGTATTGCCGAATGTCCACAAAGGGGTAAAATGGCTTCGTTGATTAAGGAACGTGAAGCCGAACAGTCCCAAGAACAGGAAACGCAGATGGGTTCATTGCAGATTTTAAGTGCCGTGAAGGCGGAAGTGGAGAAATAAGCAGAACGACGGAAGGGGTCATTGTTTGTCTCCATCAATATCAAGGGCAAACCGTTGAAGGCATTGGTGGATACAGGGGCCACCAACAATTTTATGAGGGCCGATGTTGCAAACAAGATGGACCTTCGGGTGACTAAGACCCAAGGCCTAATCAAGGCAGCCAACTCCAAGGCCGTGCCCATCGTTGGGGTTGCTCGTGGTGTGCGGACCAGGATCGGTGAATGGCAAGGATATGTCAATTACACCGTAGTGCCGTTGGATGACTATGACGTGGTGCTCGGGTTGGAGTGGCTTGATGAGGTACGTGCTTTATTGGTTCCATTTGGTAACTCACTTGTATTGACAGGCGATTGCACGCCATGCACGTTGCCGATGGTGCGAGAAACCAAAGCTGGAGCCAAGATCCTGTCGGCCATGTAGTTGGTGAAAAGGCTAAAACGGCAAGAGGAAATGTACCTGGTGACGGTCCGAGAGGATGAAACAGATGGGGGACCAGACTCTATTCCCCAGTCTGTGCAGGCGGTGCTTAACGAGTATACTGATATTATGCCTAAGGAGCTGCCCAAACAGTTGCCCCCGAAACGTGAGGTGGAACACAGGATTGAGCTGGTGGAAGGTGCCCGACCACTAGCCCAACCGCTGTACAGGATGGCCCGGAATGAGCTAGCCGAATTGAAACGGCAGTTGCAAGAGCTTCTTGATGCAGGTATGGTGAGGGCATCCAGTAGCCCGTTTGGGGCCCCAGTGCTGTTCCAGAAGAAGGCCGATGGTTCCCTAAGGATGTGTGTGGACTATAGGGCGTTGAACAAGATCACCATCAAGAACAAGTACCTCATCCCACTGATCATGGAGTTGTTTGATCAGTTGGGTGCAGCCTGGTACTTTTCCAAAATTGACTTGCGGTCGGGATATTGGCAAGTCAGGATTGCAGAGGGGGACAAAGCAAAAACGGCCTGTGTGACCAGGTACGGTGCGTATGAATTTTTGGTCATGCCATTTGGTTTGACTAATTCCCCTGCTACTTTTTGTACTTTGATGAATAAGGTGTTCCAACCCTTTTTGGATAAGTTCGTTGTCGTCTACCTAGACGACATTGTTGTTTACAGCTCGAGTTTGGAAGACCATGTGGTGCATTTGAGACAGGTTTTCCAAAAGTTGAGGGAGGACGAGCTGTATATCAAGCTGGAGAAGTGCAGCTTTGCCCAGGAGGAGGTACATTTCCTCGGGCATATTGTTGGTGGAGGCAAAATACGAATGGATCCAGCCAAGGTGCAGGCTATTCTTGACTGGGAGCCGCCCAACGGCGTCCCACAGTTGCGGTCGTTTCTCGGCTTGGTGAACTATTATCAGAGATTTATCAAGGGCTATTCAGCTATTGCTTCTCCATTGACAGATATGCTCAAGAAAAACAGGCCGTGGTCGTGGGATGAGACGTGCCAACGTGCCTTTGAAGCCCTCAAAGTAGTAGTCACAGCCGAGCCGGTGTTGGCGTTACCAGATTTCGGTAAGCCATTTGAGGTACATACTGATGCCTCTAATTTTGCAATTGGTGGTGTGTTGATGCAGGATAAACACCCAATTGCCTATGAGAGCCGCAAGCTAAACGACACGGAACGGCGGTACTCGGTGCATGAAAAAGAGATGACTGCCGTTGTACATTGTCTACGGACCTGGCGGCATTATTTGCTTGGGTCGAAGTTTGTGGTAAGAACCGATAATGTTGCTGCAAGTTATTTCCAGACTCAGAAAAAGTTGACGCCCAAGCAGGCCCGGTGGTAAGGATTTCTGGCAGAATTTGACTTCGTGATGGAATATAAGCCAGGCTGTGACAACCGTGTCGCGGATGCACTAAGCCGTAAGGCGGAGTTCACGGCCATTAGCCGTCCCACCAGTCCCTGGAATGACAAGATACGGGAGGGGCTGAAGCATGATCCAGTCGCTCAAGGCTTGATCAACTATGCCAAGGAGGGCAAGACCCGACGGTTTTGGGAAAGGGACGGACTGTTGCTGACAAAGGGTGACCGATTGTACGTGCCGAAGTGGGGAAACTTGAGGCGTGAAATTCTAAAGGAGTGCCATGATTCCTTGTGGGCAGGTCACCTCGGCATGCATCGCACTATGGCCTTGGTGGAAGATGCTTACTATTGGCCACGAATGTGAGATGATGTGGAAACTTATGTGCAGACATGTCTTGTGTGCCAGCAAGACAAGCTCGAGCAGAGACACCCGGCATGACTTTTACAACCATTGCCAGTGCCAGAGTACCCGTTTGAAAGTGTCACAATGGACTTCATCACTTGCCTACCGAAGTCAGAGGGGTGTGGCACAATTCTGGTCGTGGTGGACAGGTTTTCAAAGTATGCTATTTTCATCCCAGCCTCGCCGGATGTTACCGCACAAGAAACAGCCAGACTCTTCATGAGATACGTGGTGAAATGGTGGGGTGTGCCGAAGACGATCGTTAGTGATCGAGACCCTCATTTCATAGGCAAGTTTTGGTCTGAGCTGTTCAAGCTACTTGGTTCCGACCTGGCGTTCTCTACTAGCTTTCATCCGCAGACCGATGGACAGATAGAA
>CM075769.1:78142689-78145189 GCA_037974665.1 Ehretia macrophylla
CGGCTGGGCACGTTGGTGAACGGTTGCGGCAGGACTGCACACGGTGTTGCACGACGGCGCACGATTGGGCCTCCCATTGGGCACCTACTTGGGGCACCTACTTGGGGCCTCAGATGGTTAATGATTGCATGCAATTAGGCCACGGCTTGGCAAGCAGTTGGGGCACAGTGGTGTCGCGCATGGGGCGCCCATGACGCACGATGGTGCGCGCATGCCGTATGATGGTGCACGCATGTGGCCCGCATGCCGCACGAAGGTGCGCGTATGGGGCACCCATGCTACACAGCGATGCGCACATGTGGCCCGCATGCAGCACGAAGGTGCGCGCATAGGGCGTCCATGCCGCACAATGGTCCTTGCATGGGGCCCCCATACTGCATGATGGGATGCACATCTGGCACGCATGCCGCACGATGATACGCGCATATGGCCTGCATGCCGCACGAAGGAGCGGGCATGGGACGCCCATGCCTCACAGCGATGCGCGCATGGGACGCCCATGCCGCACGATGGTGCGCGCATGCGGCGCCCCGTCCTGCACAGCGATGCGTGCATGGGGCGCCCATGCCGCACGAAGGTGCGCAGATGGGGTACCCATGCTGCACAATGGTGCGCGAATTGGGCGCGCAAGCCGTACGATGGTGCGCGCATGTGGCCCGCATGCTGCACGAAGGTTCGCGCATTGGGCGCCCATGCCGCACGAAGGTGCGCGGATAGTGCGCCCTTGTCGTACGATGGTAGGTGTATGATGCGCCAATGCCGCACGATGGTGCACGCATGTGGCCCGCTTGCCGCACGAATTGTATCGCCAAATATCATGTAAACTAATTAATCAATGAATTAATATAATTTTCCTGAATTTTCTAGTATTTTTTGTGATTTTTTTCTTATTTTTCGTAATTTTTAAATATTAAAAATTTATTTTTCGAAAAAAATATTTTTGAATATTATTTAACAAATTAATGTATGAATTAATATAATTTTTTCTGATTTTTTTACTATTTTTTCTTATTTTTTCATATTTTTCGTAATTATTAAATATTAAAAAATATTTTTTCAAAATTTTTTTTTTACGCATTTGGATATCATATGATATCAATTAGGAGCAAGATGGGTACAAAGATCATGCCTTATGGGGCCTTTTATTGTGTAAAACACCCATTATGAATCTCTGGCAAAATGTATGCTACTGTTGTCACTTGGGATTTTGCATTTAAATGTATTATAGGGGGGTATGTGGTGTCAAGCCTCCTGGTCGAGGGCCATGCGGGGGCACGTTGTGGGCACTTCGTGGCACATTGTGGTCTATATCGTGGGTTATATCGTGGGCTACATTGTGGGCGAGAATGCCTACCGAGTGAATCACGCCGAGGTATTGCGTTGCATACCCGTGCGTTGAGGCCGTGCCACCCCCGCCCCGCGTCCCCCAGCATGTCCCTCGGAGCGGCACAAGGATGGCTAATGAGGAACGTGGTGGCTTCCCTAGCCCCTCATTATCCATCTTGGTACCGCAACACCGTCGACTTCATTAGGATAGCTAATGAAGGCGCGAGTGGTTGCCCAAGCACAAAACTAGCCATCCCCGTGCCGCCGGCTAGGTACACGATGGGGGCCATTCCCGTCCCCCGATGTGTCATTGGGCCTGCGTGATGCGCGAATCGCCTAGCACACGTGGCATTGGCTTTCGTTAAGCAATGACGCGAGCGCTGCGATGAGACGATTGCTGATGCTTCAATTTCGTAGCGATCCAAGCACCATGCGGCCTTGAAGTCGTCCCTCGGTAGGTTCTAACGTGCCTATGCGATGCGTGAATTGCCTAGCACATAACGCCATGGTCCTCACTGAGTCGTAATGCGACAGACGTGGTCTATGTCTTGGCAATCCAAGCACCTCGTGGGAAGAAAGGTAGTTTGCTTGTCCCGTTCCGTGCACATGGGCAGACGGTGGGGGGCATGCATGATGCGCGAATCGCCTAGCACATGTGGCATTGGCTTTCGTTAAACAACGACGCGACCGTTGCAATGAGACGATTGTTGATGCTTCAATGTCGTGGCGATCCAAGCACCATGTGGCCTCGAAGCCGTCCCCTGGTTGGTTCCGACGGGCCTGTGCGATGCGCGAATTTCCTAGCACACGACGCCATGGTCCTCGCTGAGTTGTAATACAACAGACGTGGTCTAGTGTTATGGTGATCCAAGCACTGCGTGGGCAGGAAGGTAGTTTTCTTGTCCCATTGCGTGCAAACGGGGGGACAGTGGGAGGCAAGTGTGATGCGCGAATCGCCTAGCACACGTGGCTTTGGCTTTCGTTAAGCAACGACGCGAGCGTTGCGATGAGACGATTGCTAATGCTTCAATGTCGTGGTGATCCAACCACCATGCGGCCTTGAATCCGTCCCCCGGTGGGTTCTGACGTGCTTGTACGATGCGTGAATCACCTAGCACACGACGCCATGGTCCTCGCTGAGTCGTAATGCGACGGACGTGGTCTAGTGTCGTGG
>CM075769.1:78150189-78155189 GCA_037974665.1 Ehretia macrophylla
GCATGGGGCGCACATGCCACACTCTGGTGTGCGTATGTGGTCCGCATGCCGCACGAAGGTGCGCACTTGTGTAGCCCATGCCGCTCGATGGTGCGCGCATGGGGCGCCCATGCCGCTCAGCGATTCGCGCATGGGGCGCCCATGCCGCACGATGGTGCGCGCATGCCGCCCGAAGGTGCGCACATGCGGCGCCCATGCCGCTCGATGGTGCGCGCATAGGGTGCCCATGCCGCACGATGGTGTGCTCTTGTGTCCCGCATGCTGCATGAAGGTGTGCGCATGGGGCGCCCATGCCGCACGAAGGTGCGCACATGCGGCGCCCATGCCGCTCAGTGGTGCGCGCATCGGTCGCACGTGGCGCACGATGGTGTGCTCATGTGGCCCGCATGCCGCACGAAGGTTCGCGCATTTAGCGCCCATGCCGTACGATGGTAGTCGCATGGTGCGCGTATGCCGCACGATGGTACACACATGTGTCCCACATGCCGCCCGAAGGTGTGCGCATGGGGCGCCCATGTCGCACGATGGTGCGCTCCTCGGGCGCGCATGCCGCCCGATGGTGCGCGCATGGGGCGTCCATGCCGCACGAAGGTTCTAGCATGGTGCGCCCTTGGCGCACGATGGTGCGCGTATTGGGCGCGCATGCCACACGATGGTGCGCGTATTGGGCGCGCATGCCGCACGATGGAGCGCGCATGTGGCCCCAATGCCGCACGAAGGTGCGCGCATGGGGCGCCCATGTGGCATGTTGGTGCGCTAATCGGGAGCGCATGCCGCGCGATGGTGCTCGCATGCGGCCCGCACACCGCACGATGGTGCGCGCATGGGGCGCCCATGCCGCACGAAGGTTCGCGCATGGTGCGCCCTTGCTGCACGATGGTGCTTGCATGTGTCCCGCTTGCCGCACTATGCTGCGCGCATGTGGCGCCCATGCCGCATGAAGGTGCGCTCATGGGGCGCCCATGTGGCACGATGTTGCGCTCATCGGGCGCGCATGCCGCACGATGGTACTCGCATGCGGCCCGCATGCCGCATGATTGTGTGCGCATGGGGCGCCCATGCCTCACGATGGAGCTCGCATGCGGCCCGCATGCCGCAGGATGGTGCACGCATGGGGCGCCCATGCCGCACGAAGGTGCGCGGATGGTGCGCCCTTGTCGCACGATGGTAGGCGTATGGTGCGCGCATGTCGCACGATGGTGCGCGCATGTGGCCCCCATGCCGCACGAAGGTGCGCGCATGGGGCGCCCATGTCGCTCGATGGTGAGCTCGTCGGGCGCGCATGCCGCACGATGGAGCGTGCATGTGGCCCGCATGCCGAACGATGGTGCGCGTATGGGGCGTCCATGCCGCATGAAGGTACGCGCATGGTGTGCCCTTGCCGCACGATGGTACGCGTATTAGGCGCGCATGCCGCACGATGGTCTGCGCATGTGGCCCCAATGCCGCACGAAGGTGCGTGCATGTGTCGCCCATGTGGCATGATGGTGCGCTCATCGGGCGCGCATGCCGCACAACGGTGCACGCATGCGGCCCGCATGCAACACGATGGTGAGCGCATGGGGCGCCCATGCCGTACGAAGGTTCGCGCATGGTACGCCATTGCCGCACGATGGTGCTTGCATGTGGCCCGCTTGCCGCACTATGCTGCGCGCATGTGGCGCCCATGCCGCACGAAGGTGCGCGCATGGGGCGCCCATGCCGCACAAAGGTGCGCGCATAGGGTGACCATGTGGCATGACGGTGCGTTTATCGGGCGCGCATGCCGCACCATGGTGCTTGCATGGGGCCCCCATCCCGCACGATGGTGCTTGCATGTGGCCCTCATGCCGCCCGATGGTCCGCGCATGGGGCGCCCATGCCGCACAATGGTTCGCGCATTGGGCGCCCATGCCGCACGAAGGTGAGTGGATGTTGCGCCCTTGTCGCACGATGGTAGGCGTATGGTGCGCGCATGCCGCACGATGGTTCGCGCATGTGGACCGCATGCCGCACGAAGGTGCGGGCATGGGGCGCCCATGCCGCACGATGGAGCGCGCAAGTGGCGCGCGCGGGCCGCTCAAGGGTCGCCGTTGGGGCACTGCTGGGGCACTGTTGGGGCACGGCTGGGGCACTGGTGGTGCACAGCTGGGGGACGGTGGGGGTGGACTTGGGGGACCATGGTGGATGTTGGGGGACGGCTTTGGCACTAGTAGGGGACTTTGGGCATGACGGGCAATGTTAAGCATTCGAGGGAATTGGGCATTCGAAATGTATTATGACACGAATGTAGACATTGATATTCTTGTACAAGTGGTTTCCGAATTTACGAAGTAGTCTTAACTTTTGCATTGTCCGACAAGCTGTTCGTCACATTTGCGAGGCGAAATCGATTAATCGGTTTCCCAATCCAACCAAAACAAACTGTAACGCCAAATATCATGTAAACTAATTAATCTATGAATTAATATAATTTTCCTAAATTTTCTAGTATTTTTTGTGATTTTTTCCTATTTTTCATAATTTTTAAATATTAAAAATTAATTTTTCAAAAAAAATATTTTTGAATATTATTTAACAAATTAATTTATGAATTAATATAATTTTTTCTGATTTTTATACTATTTTTTCTTATTTTTTCATATTTTTCGTAATTATTAAATATTAAAAAATATTTTTTCAAATTTTTTTTTTTACGCATTTGGATATCATATTATATCAATTAGGAGCAAGATGAGTACAAAGATCATGCCTTATGGGGCCTTTTATAGTGTAAAACACCCATTATGAATCTCTGGCAAAATGTTTGCTACTGTTGTCACTTGCGTTTTTGCAATTAAATGTATTATAGGGGGGTATGTGGTCTCAAGCCTCCTGGTCGAGGGCCATGCGGGGGGACGTTGTGGGCACTTCGTGGCACATTGTGGGCTATATCGTGGGCTATATCGTGGGCTATATTGTGGGTAAGAATGCCTACCGAGTGAATCACGCCGAGGTATTGCATTGCATACTCGTGCGTTAGGGCCGTGCCACCCCCACCCCACGTCCCTCGGCATGTCCCTCGGCGCGACACCAAGATGGCTAATGAGGAACGTGGTGGCTTCCCTAGCCATTCATTATCCATCTTGGTGCCGCAACACCGTTGACGTCATTGGGATGGTTAACGAAGGGGAGTATGGTTGCCCAAGCAAAAAATTAGCCATCGCCGTGCCGCCGGCTCAGTACACGTTGGGAGACATTCCCGTCCCCCGACGCGTCGTTGGGCCTGCGTGATGCGCAAATCGCCTAGCCCATGTGGCATTGGCTTTTGTTAAGCAACGACGCAAGCGTTGCGATGAGACAATTGTTGATGCTTCAATGTCGTGGCGATCCAAGCACCATGCGGCCTTGAAGTCGTCCCCCGGTTGGTTCCGACGTGCCTATGATATGCGCGAATCGCCTAGCACACGACACCATGGTCCTCGCTGAGTTGTAATGCGATGGACGTGGTCTAGTGTCGTGGTGATCCAAGCATCGCGTGGGCAGAAAGGTAGTTTGCTTGTCCCGTTACATGCATACGGGGGACGGTGGGAGGCATGCGTGATGCGCGAATCGCCTATCACATGTGGCATTGGCTTTCATTTTAGCAACGACACGAGGGTTGCGATGAGACCATTGTTGATGCTTCAATGTCATGGCGATCCAAGCACTATGCGGCCTTGAAGCCGTCCCCCGGTTGGTTCCGACTTGCCTGTGCGAAGCGCGAATCGCCTAGCACACGACGCCATGGTCCTCGCTGAGTTATAATGCGACGGACGTGGTCTAGTGGCGTGGCGATCCAAGCACTGCGTAGGCAAGAAGGTAGTTTGCTTGTCCCGTTCCCTGCATAAGGGGGGAAGGTGGGAGGCATGCGTGATGCGCAAATCGCCTAGCACATGTGGCATTGGCCTTCGTTAAGCAACGACGCGAGCGTTGCGATGAGACGATTGTTGATGCTTCAATGTCTTGGCGATCCAAGCACCATGCGGCCTTGAAGTCGTCCCCCGGTTGGTTCCGACGTGCCTGTACGATGCGCGAATCGCCTAGTACACGATGCCATGGTCCTCGCTGAGTCGTAATGCAACGGACGTGGTCTAGTGTCGGTTCGATCCAAGCGCTGCGTGGGCAGAAAGGTAGTTTGCTTGTCCCGTTCCGTGCATACGGGGGGACGGTGGGGGGCATGCGTGATGCGCGAATCGCCTAGCACATGTGGCATTGGCTTTCGTTAAGCAACGATGCGAGCATTGCGATGAGACGATTGTTGATGATTCAATGTCGTGGCGATCCAAGCACTATGCAGCCTTGAAGCTGTCCCCCGGTTGGTTCCGACGTGCCTGTGCGATGCGCGAATCGCCTAGCACACGACGCCATGGTCCTCGCTAAGTCGTAATGCGACGGAAGTGGTTTAGTGTCGTGGTGATCCAAGCACCGCGTGGGCAGGAAGGTAGTTTGCTTGTCCCGTTCCGTGCATACGGGGCGACGGTCGGAGGCATGCTTGATGCATGAATCGCCTAGCACATGTGGCATTGGCTTTCGTTAAGTAACGACGTGAGTGTTGCGATGAGATGATTGTTGATGCTTCAATGTCGTGGCGATCCAAGCACCATACGGCCATGAAGTCGTCCCCCGGTTGGTTTCGACGTGCCTGTGCGATGCGCGAATCGCCTAGTACACAATGCTATGGTCCTCGCTGAGTCGTAATGCGACGGACGTGGTCTAGTGTCGTGGCGATCCAAGCGCCGCGTGGGCGGGAAGGTACTTTCCTTGTCCCGTTCCCTGAATATAGTTGCATACAGGGGGATGGTGGAGGGCATACGTGATGCGCGAATCGCCTAGTACATGTGGCATTGGCTTTGTTAAGCAACGACGCGAGCGTTGTGATGAAATGATTGCTAATGCTTCAATGTCATGGCGATCCAAGCACCATGCGGCCTTGAAGCCGTCCCCCGGTTGGTTCCGACGGGCTTGTACGATGCACTAATCGCTTAGCACACGACGCCATG
>CM075769.1:78162689-78167689 GCA_037974665.1 Ehretia macrophylla
TGCCCAAGTGCTATGTGCTATGCCCAAGTGCTATGTGCTTTGCGCTATACCCAAGTGCTATGTGCTATGCCCAAGTGCTAACGGGCCCACTACCGGCTGACCCCGCGTATCGCCTCGGGTGCCCAAGGGTTAGACAGCCTATGCTCGCTTCGTAAGAGATGGCAAAAAATTTGAATCCGACCTTGTGTGTTGCCGGCCCGCCGAGGCGCCTAACGTTCTTCCCTTAGCATTAACGGTGACTGGGGCTATGCTGGCCCTATCTTCGGCACGGCTGGGCACGTTGGTGAACAGTTGTGGCACGACTGCACACGGTGTTGCACGACGGCGCACGATTGGGCCTCCGATGGGGCACCTACTTGGGGCACATACTTGAGGCCTCAAATGGTTAATGATTGCACCCAATTGGTCCACGGCTAGGCAAGCAGTTGGTGCATAGTGGTGTCGCGCATGGGGCCCCCATGCCTGAGGATGGTGCACGCATGGGGCGGTCATGCGCGCTCTGGTGTGCACATGTTGCCCGCATGCTGCACGAAGGTGCGCGCATGGGACGTCCATGCCGCGCGATGGTGCGAGCATCAGGCGCGCATGGCGCACGATGGTGTGCGCATGTGGCCCGCATGCCGCACGAAGGTGCATGCATAGGACGCCCATGTCGCACGAAGATGCTCGCATGGGGCACCCATGCTGCACGATGGTGCGCGCATGCCGCATGAAGGTGTGCACATGCGGTGCCTATGCAGCTCAATGGTGCGCGCATCAGGCGTGCATGCCGCACGATGGTGCGCTCATGTGGCCCGCATGACGCATGAAGGTGCGCACATGGGGCACCCATGCCGAACAGCGATATGCGCATGGGGCGCCCATGCTACAAGATAGTGTGCGCATGCCGCACGAAGGTGCGAACTTGCGTCGCCCATGCCGCTCGATGGTGCGCGCATGGCGCACGATGGTCCGCGCATGTGGCCTGCATGCCGCACGAAGGTGTGCGCATGTGGCGCCTATGACGCACAGCGATTCGCTCATGGGGCGCCCATGCCGCACGATGGTGCGCGTATGCCGCACAAAGGTGCACACATGCGGCGACCATGCCGCTCGATGGTGCGCGCATCAGGCGCGCATAGCGCACGATGGTCCACGCATGTGGCCCGCATGCTGCACGAAGGTGCACCCATGGGGCGCCCATACCGCACAGCGATGCGCGCATGGTGCACCCATGCCGCAAGATGGTGCGCTCATGCCGCATGAAGGTGCGCACTTGTGTCGCCCATGCCGCTCGATGGTGCGCGCATGGCACACGATGGTGCGCGCATGTGGCTTATATGCCGCACGAAGGTGCGCGCATGGGGCACCCATGCCGCACAGTGATTCGCGCATGGGGCGCCCATGCCGCACGATGGTGCGCGCATCCCTCCAGAAGGTGCGCACATGCGGTGCCCATGCCGCTCGATGGTGCGTGCATCGGGCGTGCATGATGCACGATGGTGCGCGCATATGGCGCGCATGCCGCATGAAGGTGCGCGCATGGGGCGCCCATCCAGCACAGCGATGCGCGCATGGGGTGCCCATGCCGCACGATGGTGCATGCATGGGGCGCCCCATCCTGCACAGCGATGCGAGCATGGGGCACCCATGCAACACAAAGGTGCGCATATGCGGCGCCCATGCCGCTCGATGGTGCACGCATCGGCCGCGCATAGCGCACGATGGTGTGTGCATGTGGCCCACATGCCGCACGAAGGTCCACGGATTGGGCGCCAATGCCGCACGGAGGTGCGCGGATGGTGCGCCCTTGTCGCACGATGGTAGGCGTGTGGTGCGCGCATGCCGCACGATGGTACGCGTATGTAGCCCGCATGCCGCATGATGGTGCGTACATGGGGCACCCATGCCGCACGTTGGTGCGCGCATCGGGTGCGCATACCGCACGATGGTGCGCGCATCGGGTGCGCATACCGCACGATGGTGCGCGCATGTGGCCGGCATGCTGCACGATGGTGCGCGCATGGTGCGCCCTTGCCACACGATGGTGTGCGTATTGGGCGCGCAAGCCGCACGATGGTGCGCGCATGTGGCCCCAATGCCGCATGAAGGTTCGCGCATAGGGCGCCCGTGTGGCACGATTGTGCGCTCATCGGGTGCGCATGCCGCACGACGGTGCGCTCATGCGGCGCGCATGCTGCACGATGATGCGCGCATGGGGCGCCCATGCCGCACGAAGGTGCGCGCATGGTGCGCCCTTGCTGCACGATGGTGCTTGCATGTGGCCCGCTTGCTGTACGATGGTACGCGCATGGGGCGCCCATGCCGCACGATGGTGCTCGCATGTGGCTCGCATGCCGCACGAAGATGCGTGCATTGGGCGCCCTTGCCGTACGATGGTGCGCGCAAGTGGCGAGCGCGGGCCGCTCAAGGGTTGCTGTTGGGGCATTGTTGGGGCACGGCTAGGGCACTGTTGGTGCACAGCTGGGGGACGGTGGGGGTACACTTGGGGAACGATGGGGGATATTGGGGGACGGCTTTGGCACTAGTAGGGGACGTTGGGCATGACGGGCAATGTTAAGCATTCGGGGGAATTGGTTATGCGAAATGTATTATGATGTAGACATTGATATTCTTGTACAAGTGGTTTCCGAATCTACGAAGTAGTCTAGACCTTTGCCTTGTCCGACAAGCAGTTTGTCACATTTGTGAGGCGAAATAGATTAATCGGTTTCCCAATCCATCCAAAACAAATTGTAACGCCAAATATCATGTAAACTAATTAATTTATGAATTAATATAAATTTTTCTGAATTTTCAAGTATTTTTTGGGATTTTTTCCTATTTTTTGTAATTTTTAAATATTAAAAATTTATTTTTCGAAAAAAATATTTTTGAATATTATTTAACAAATTAATGTATGAATTAATATAATTTTTCTGATTTTTCTTCTATTTTTTCTTATTTTTTCAGATTTTTCGTAATTATTAAATATTAAAAAAAAATTTTTCAAAAATTTTATTTTTTACGCATTTGGATATTATATGATATCAATTAGGAGCAAGATGGGTACAAATATCATGCCTTATGGGGCCATTTATAGTGTAAAACACCCATTATAAATCTCTGGCAAAATGTACATTACTGTTGTCACTTGGGTTTTTGCATCTAAATTACAATAGGGGGTATGTGGTATCAACCCCCTGGTCGAGGTCTATGTCGGGGGACGTTGTGGTCACTTCGTGCCATATTGTGGGCAATATCATGGTCTATATTGTTGGCGAGAATGCCTACTTAGTGAATCACGCCAAGGTATTGCAATTCATACCTGTGCATTGGGGCCATGCCACCCCCGTCCCGCGTCCCCCAGCATGTCCCTCGGTGCGGCACCCGGATGGCTAATGAGGAATGTGGTGGCTTCCTTAGCCCCTCATTATCCATCTTGGTGCCACAACACCGTCGACGTCATTGGGAAGGCTAATGAAGGGGCGAGTGGTTGCCCAAGCACAAAACTAGCCATCCCCGTGCCGCCGGCTAGGTACACGTTGGGGGCCATTCCCGTACCCCGATGTGTCATTGGGCCTGCGTGATACGCGAATCGCCTAGCACATATGGCATTGGCTTTTGTTAAGCAACGACGCAAGTGTTGCTATGAGACAATTGTTGATGCTTCAATGTTGTGGCGATCCAAGCACCATGCGGCCTTGAAGTCGTCCCCCAGTTGGTTCTAACGTGCCTGTGCGATGCGCGAATCGCCTAGCACACGACACCATGGTCCTCGCTGAGTCGTAATGCGACGGACGTGGTCTAGTGTCGTGGCGATCCAAGCATCGCGTGGGCAGGAAGGTAGTTTGCTTGTCCCATTCCGTGCATACGGGGGGACGGTGGGGGGCATGCGTGATGCGCGAATCGCCTAGCACCTGTGGCATTGGCTTTTGTTAAGCAACAACTCCAGCATTGCGATGAGACAATTGTTGATACTTCAATGTCGTGGCGATCCAAGCACCATGCGGCCTTGAAGTCATCCCCCGATTGGTTCCGACGTGCCTGCGCGATGCGCGAATCACCTAACACACGACACCATGGTCCTCCCTAAGTTGTAATCTGACGGACGTGGTCTAGTGTCGTCACGATCCAAGCACCGCGTGGGCAGGAAGGTAGTTTGCTTGTCACGTTCCGTGCATACAGGGGGACGGTGGGAGGCATGCGTGATGCGCAAATCGCCTAGCACATGTGGCATTGGCTTTCGTTAAGCCACGACGGGAGCATTGCCATGAGACGATTGTTGATGCTTCAATGTCGTGGCGATCCAAGCACCATGCGTCCTTGAAGTCGTCCCCTGGTTGGTTCCGACGTGCCTGTACGATGCGCGAATTGCCTAGCACACGACGCCATGGTCCTCGCTGAGTCGTAATGCGACGGACGTGGTCTAGTGTCGTGGCGATCCAAGCACCGCGTGGGCAGGAAGGTAGTTTGCTTGTCCCGCTCCGTGCATACATGGGGATGGTAGGAGGCATGCGTGATGCGCGAATCGCCTAGCACACGTGGCATTGGCTTTCGTTAAGCAACGACGCTAGCGTTGCAATGAGACGATTGCTAATTTTTCAATGTCGTGGCGATCCAAGCACCATGCGCCCTTGAACCCATCCCCCAGTAGGTTCTGACGTGCCTGTGCGATGCGTGAATCGCCTAGCACACGACGCTATGGTCCTCGCTGAGTCGTAATGTGACGGAAGTGGTTTAGTGTCGTGGCGATCCAAGCACCGAGTGGGCAGGAAGGTAGTTTGCTTGTCTCGTTCCGTGCATACGGGGGGACGGTGGGGGGCATGCGTGATGCGTGAATCGCCTAGCACATGTGGCATTGGCTTTCGTTAAGCAACGACGCGAGTGTTATGATGAGACGATTACTGATGCTTCAATGTTGTGGTGATCCAAGCACCATGCAGCCTTGAAGCCGTCCCCCGGTTGTTTCTGACGGGCCTGTGCGATGTGCGAATCGCCTAGCACACGATGCCATGGTC
>CM075769.1:78177689-78187689 GCA_037974665.1 Ehretia macrophylla
GGATGTGGCCCACATGCGGTACGAAGGTTTGCTTGGGGCGCCCGTGCCGCACGATTGTGCGCGCAAGTGGCGCGCACGGGCCACTCAAGGGTCGCTGTTGGGGCACTGTTGGGGCACGGCTGGGGCACTATTGCTGCACAGCTGGGGGACAGTGGGGGTACACTTGGGGGACAATGGGGGACGTTGGGGGACGACTTTGGCACTAGTAGGAGACGTTGGGCTTGACGGGCAATGTTAAGCATTCGAGGGAATGTGGCATGCGAAATGTATTATGACACGAATGTAGACATTGATATTCTTGTACAAGTGGTTTCCAAATCTACGAAGTAGTCTTAACTTTTGCCTTGTCCGACAAGCCGTTCGTCACATTTGCGAGGTGAAATTGATTAATCGGTTTCCCAATCCATCCAAAACAAATTGTAACGCCAAATATAATGTAAACTAATTAATCTATGATTTAATATAATTTTCCTGAATTTTCTAGTATTTTTTGTGATTTTTTCCTATTTTTCATAATTTTTAAATATTAAAATTTAATTTTTCAAAAAAAATATTTTTGAATATTATTTAACAAATTAATGTATGAATTAATATATTTTTTTCTTATTTTTCTACTATTTTTTCTTATTTTTTCATATTTTTCGTAATTATTAAATATTAAAAAATATTTTTTCAAATTTTTTTTTTTTTTACGCTTTTGGATATCATATGATATCAATTAGGAGCAATTTGGGTACAAAGATCATGCCTTATGGGGCCTTTTATAGTGTAAAACACCCATTATAAATATCTGGCAAAAAGGTTGTAACCTTTCCTGTCGGCATGGTAGCGATCATGCACACCGGGCGGCATCGGGCTTGCCGGTGCACCCGTGACTACCATGGTCCCATTCCCTCTCTCACTTGGGGGCTAGACTTCCTCGGAGAGTGGGGTCGTAGGATTTCAGGGTACATCCGGAGTACACCCACCTGACGTGTTTGGGGGATGATTTGAAGTCGGTCGCAACAACTAATACTGGAATTGATTTAAGAGCAAAAGCTCACCGTATCCTTTTTTACCATGTGTCTAAGTACTCTCGCTTGGTCCCTAGAGGACCTCGGGGAGGAAAGACCGGTAATTGCGTTCTTTACTATTATATTATGATATGTACTTGTTTGTGATGCACATCATGCTTACAAAAGGGTTTTCATAAGATTGAACCGGAAAATGAGTTTTAAAACCTATTTCTCATTCCCCCTCGCTGAGTTCATAAGGACTCACCCTCTTTTATCATCTCAGGTGAAGAAGATCCAGAATAGGTACCCGAGGATGGTGTGTCTAACGATGAATCCTTGGAGTGATTGCTTGTCTTGTGTGCTTTGCGTGATTGTGGCTACTTGTGAACTCTATGCTACTTGAAGACTATTTCCTTTATGTTGCTTGTTATTTGTAATGTAAAAGACCCCCGTTGTAATTTGGGGTCTAATTTTGGTTTGTACTGATATTGCTAGACAGACACTAGACACTACTATGATTGTTTTTGCTATTATTACTGCTAGTATCTATCATAGGTTATGACGTATTAGGTAAGGACTAATTAAAATGAACCAACCAAACCTTAAATAGGTACTCGCTATTAAGCTAAGATCAACAGGTACTTTTGTAACGAGGATAAACAAACAAACGAGACATAGTATCGTGCTAGGTTATAATTGAAATGAGACATCGAGATAACCAATATGCGTTTCAATTGATGGTAAGTAGTAATCCTAGTTGGAAATGAAATTGAGATTGGAAAATTTTGAGGCATTTAGAGAATTAGGCCAAACCAAAGAGCCCAATTACAACCGTTATGCTGCCGGTTTTCCGAAAAATTTTGGAGTTTAGACTAAAACATTAAGTGTTAAATCTTCATAAACAGTTAAGTATGTGATATGAATTGAATGTTTAGATCACACCCTAGTCTAACCTGTATAGGCCAGGTTGGGGCGTGACACCTAAAAACTAGAATGATATCAGAGCTTAGATTGCTTAAGTCGGGTTTAACTCTCGGACCATGGGTTAAGCCCTAAGATAATTAGGATGACTTGTTTATGTGTTATTGTGTGATAAATATGCCTTCTATGTTTTATGTGTTTACGTGATTAACATGCCTTAAATGTTTCTAGAATTGTACCTATATTATGTTGCATATCTTATGCATTAAATTCTTAATTGTCATATTTCAATAAATTGTGCATCGTAATCTGTGCCTATAGATGGCTGGCCCTAGTACCCGTACTACTAATAGGAGCGGTGAACCCCAAGAGACCGGAGATGCCTATCAAACTAATCCCGGTATAGCTATGTTTAACATGATGGCAAACGCCATAGATCGTGTATCACGAGTGATGGAGCGTCAAGATGCACGTGAGGCCAACAACAACAACAAGAAGAAGAATGAGGGTAACCATGGGAGACATAGCAGAATGAGGGAGTTCCTTGACTTTCGCCCGTCTAAATTCCACGGGGAAGCTGATGATGAGAAAGCAGAGGCTTGGCTGTCCAAGATCGAGAAGATTTTTAGGCCACTTGATTATACTGATGAAGAAAATGTGGAGTTTGCTGTGTTTCTATTGCACGGGGATGCCGAACATTGGTGGCATACTGTGGAGGCACTGTGAGGAATTGATCAAACACCTCGCTTGTGGGGTAATTTCGTTAAGGCATTTAAGGAAAAATATGTACCTGTAGTCTCCAGGCAGAGGTAGGCTGAGGAGTTCATGGACTTGACCCAGGGTAACATGACGGTGGCCCAGTACGAGGCTCGTTTTGACCGACTGTCCCGTTATGCTCAATATATGGTTAGTACTCCGGAGGAGAAGATGTGGAAATTTACTACTGGATTGAGGCTAGAGATTCAGGACCAGTTGGCTTCTCATGACTTCGATACCTATTATGCTCTCTTTGCTACTGCCTCTCGAGTTAAGAAGAGGAAACTTGATGGAGCCAGTTCGAGTCAGCCGAACAAGAAACCATACCAGCCTCTAGGTCAGTAGAGGAAATTCCAGAGTCAAAGTCGTAATCAGGGCCAGAGCCAGAACAGACCAGTGAATAACCGTGGCCCGACGAAAGCGCCATTAACCTCTTCCACCCGCGGATCTACAGGTAGTTTACCTGCTACTCAGTCCGTCAGCTGTTCTTATTGTGACAAGAAGGGGCATACCGAGGCCCAATGTTGGAGGAAGTCAGGATGATGTATGAGATGTGGCAATGATCAACATTAAATCAAGGATTGCCCTAAACGGCAGGCAGGACAGAATCAGGGTAAACTAGCTGCTAGAGGCAAGACTCCAGTTCATAGAGTTCAGGCTCGAGCTTATGCTATTGAGTGTGAGGAGATTCCAGATGAGACCGCTGTTGTTAAAGGTACATTCTTCATACTGAATCAACCTGTTAGGGTGTTAATTGATCCGGGTTCTACTCATTCATTTATTACTCCCTTATGTGTGGAACGTGTGAAACTGAAAGTTGTATGTTTGCCATACGAAGTAGAAGTTGGTACTGCAATGGGTTCTAAACTTGTTACTAGCTCAGCTTGTAAAACATGTAAATCCAAATTAAGGATAGAGAATTCTCAGCCAATCTTATTGTATTACCTTTTCGAGATTATGAGGTCATTTTAGGGATGGACTGGCTGAAAAAACATCATGTCCAACTAGATTACCGGGCAAAGATTATAACGTTCCGGGTACCTGGTCAACCAATACTGGAGGTCATGGGTCAAAGAGATTTCACCGGGAGTTCCATCATTTCATCTACGAAAGTAGTGAAATCCTTGAGAAAAGGGTGTAGTGGATACTTAGCTTACCTCATTAAGAAGCCGTCGGACAAAGTTAAGTTGAAGGAGATGCCCGTGATCAAAGACTATGCGGATGTGTTTCCAGAAGAATTACCCGGTTTACCCCAAAATGGGGAAATCGAGTTTGTTATAGAGTTACTACTTGGTGCCCAGCCGATATCTAAAGCTCCCTATCGTATAGCACCGGCCGAGCTACAAGAATTGAAGGACCAATTACAAGGATTGTTGAAGAAGGGGTTTGTTCAACCAAGTTCTTCACCGTGGGGTGCACCAGTTCTATTTGTAAAGAAGAAGGATGGAACGTTGAGGCTATGCATCGATTACCGAGGACTGAACCAAGTGTCTGTCAAGAATAAATACCCACTTCCCCTGATCGACGAACTATTTGATCAACTGCAAGGAGCCAAAGTGTATTCGAAACTCGACTTGAGGCAAGGGTATTATCAGTTGCGGATCAAAAAAGGAAGATGTGCCTAAAACGGCTTTCAGGACGAGATATGGGCATTATGAATATGTGGTGATGCCTTTTGGACTAACTAATGCCCCTGCAGCTTTTATGGATTTGATGCACAGGGTGTTTCAACACTACTTGGACCAATTTGTGGTGATCTTCATTGATGATATTTTGGTATACTCGAAATCTGAGACTGAGCATGAACAACATCTACGGTTAGTACTGCAGAAACTTCGAGAGCATCAATTGTATGCAAAGTTTAGCAAGTGTGAATTTTGGTTACAACAGATTGCATTTTTGGGGCATATTATATCCCAAGAAGGAATAGCGGTAGATCCAGCAAAGATAGAAGCAGTGATGTCTTGGAAAAAGTCGGAGAATGTTACAGAGATTCGGAGTTTTCTTGGTCTAGCCGGCTATTATCGGAGATTCGTGAAAGATTTCTCTAAGATTGCAGGACCGCTTACAAAGCTCACTCAAAAGAAAACAAAGTTCGCATGGGATGATAAGTGTGAGAAAAGCTTCCAAGAGTTGAAGAAAAGATTGACTACCGCACCTGTTCTTGCATTGCCTGAAGGGAGTTAAGGTTTTGTAATCTATAGCAATGCTTCAAAAGAAGGATTGGGTTGTATGTTGATGCAAAATGGAAGGGTGATTGCATATGCTTCTAGGAAACCAAAGCCGTATGAAGTGAATTACCCGACACATGATTTGGAATTAGCGGCTATTGTGTTTGCACTCAAGAAATGGAGGCATTATCTGTGGGGTAACAAGTTTGAGGTATTTACTGATCACAAGAGCTTGAAACTCTTGTTCTCTCAAAAAGAGTTGAATATGAGGCAAAGACGATGGATGGAGCTTTTGGATGATTATAACTGCATAATCAATTATGTGCCCAATAAAGCGAATGTAGTTGCAGATGCCTTAAGTAGAAAAGCAAGCATGGCGAAACTGGAAGTCAAGGTACAGGAGTTGTTGGAGGAAGCATTTTTGTGGAAACCACAATTGTCCCGGAAATGGTTACTTTTTGCCACTACACAAGTTCAATCGACCTTGTTGTCTGAGTTACAGGAGGCTCAACAGAAGGACCAACAATTTCAGAAGATTAAAGAAAGCAACGCGGATTTCAAGTTTCATGATGATGGTGTTTGGAGGTTTAGGAATCGGATTTGTGTTCCCAATGAGCCAGAGCTGAAAAAAAAGATTCTTGAAGAAGCCTATAATTCAAGATACACTATTCATCCCGGTGGAACAGAGATGTACTGCGATTTGAAGCAACACTATTGGTGGAATAACATGAAAAGAGAAATTGCGGAGTTTGTGGCACAGTGTTTGACTTGCCAAAGAGTCAAAGCGGAACATCAACGACCCGCAAGCTTACTTCAGCCGTTGGAGGTTCCTCAATGGAAATGGGAACATATCACTATGGACTTTGTTATGGACCTGCCCAGATCACAAAAGGGTCATGACGCCGTTTGGGTCATAGTGGATAGATTGACTAAGTCGGCGCATTTCTTACCGATGAACAAGGAGGATAGTCCTGAGAAATTGGGAGATATGTATGTGGCAGAGATTGTAAGATTGCACGGGATGCCTGTGAGTATTGTATCGGATAGGGATCCTAGTTTTACTTCCCGATTTTGGAAGAGATTGCAAGAAGCTTTGGGAACGAAACTGAGTTTCAGCACGGCTTATCACCCTCAGACTGATGGACAATCGGAAAGGACTATTCAGATTTTGGAGGATATGCTGAGGGCGTGTGTTTTGGATTTCGGAAAAGGTTGGGAGAAATATCTATCTCTAGTGGAGTTCGCTTATAATAATAGTTATCAGGCCACAATCGGGATGGCCCCATTTGAGACGTTGTATGGACGTAAGTGAAGATTGTTGATAATATCCACCTCATCCGGAAATGGATGCTTATCGTCCAGAGCAGGCAGAAGAGTTATGCAGACCGACGGAGACGGAGTCTCGAGTTTGAGGTTGGTGACAAGGTGTTCTTGAAGATATCACCTCGGAGGGGACTGTTTAAACATGGCAAGGGTGGAAAGTTGAGCCCGAGGTTTGTAGGACCATTTGAGATAATTGAGAAGGTTGGCAAATTGGCATATCGCCTAGTACTACCCCAGAACCTCTCCAATATTCACGACGTCTTTCATATTTCAATGCTGCGGAAGTATCATCCTGATCCGTCGCATATCTTGGAACCAGAGCCGTTGCAGCTTCGGGAGAAAGTGTCTTACGAGGAGAAGTTCATTCGGATCCTAGACCAACAAGATCGGGAGTTGCGCAACAAAACTATACCGATGGTGAAAATACTGTGGGATCATCATGGAGTTGAAGAAGCAACGTGGGAAAGGCGAGACCAGATGGAGCAGCAATATCCAGCTTTATTTCAAAGATAATATTGAATTTCGAGACGATATTCTTTTAAGGAGGGGAGGATGTGAGGCTTGACCTCGATTTATGTGTGATACCTCGTTTCGTGTGCCCTAATCTAGATTTGCGTGCCTTGACCTAGGTTTAAGAATTGTGTTCGTTTTGTGTGCCATGCATTGAATTACGTGCATTCATTTAGGGTTGCGTGCATTTACTTGGAAAACGTGTGTTTGCCTCGTAGTTCGTGCCCTATCTCGTAATGCGTGCCTTAGACCTAGGAAAGCGTGCCCTCACACTATTCAAGAAAGCATCCTACACAAAGCACTAGACTACTAAATAATCCTACAAACTCCACTATCAATATTATAATCCTAAATCAATTCACTAGAAGACAAAAAATTCACCAAACATTAAGCATTCCTTATTATTTATTCTTTATTCTTTTTGCACTTTCAACACACAATTAAATAACACTCAAAATATGACAAAAAAATCAGATTTTGAGAAGCCTTGGCCGACCACTATGTGGTTTCTTTGCATTCATTCTCAATTCAAATTCATTTCTAGACAAGTTATGACAAAACACTTATCAATGCATAAAACATTGCTCAAAACCACCTCAATTTCCTCACCTTGCTCGACCAAACAACCTTTGCCCATGCTAGCATTTTAAAATCACACCTTGAAGACACAAAAATCTGATTCATCAAGCTCAAGGCCGAACATGATCATCAAAGTTGCAAAGGCCTTCATTTTTTTTTGTCATTTCTTCTTCCTTCCTCAATCTTCTCTCTCTCCCTCTCATTTTTCTCTCTCTCTCGGCCTTGGCTGATTCTCTTCACTTCACAACTCATCTTCAACATCCTAAGGTTAATCAAGGCAAGCCCAAGCAAAGGAACTCAACCAAGCTAGCTAGATTGCAAGAAAACACACATGCAAGCTATTGAGTCTTCATTTCGGCCCTAGGTGAGTTACTAAGCTTCCATTTCTTTTCTTCTTGTTCTAACCACATGCATGTACTAAGAGCTTGGTCACTAAGCTAGGAAAATTAGGGAAAATCTAGTTGGAACCTCGGCTAGGCAAAGGAGAAAAAGAAAGTTGTGATTCAACAAGTTTTTGTGCATCTTCTTGGTTGATTGCTAAGGTGAGGGCTAAAACCTTTTGAAAATCCTTCAAAAATCCACATGCATGCTCATAAATGTATGTCTTCGCTTCTGTTCTTGAGTTATATGTTCGTTCATAAGCTTCTTCAACCATGCATGGCAAGATTTTGGCTTGAAAGTGATGATAGGTGAAGTCAGATTATGTGACAGCTCTCTGACCTGTTGTTTTGAGGTGAGTTTGGCTAGGCAAATGATGTTGAAAATGATTGAAAATTGGTAGGTATCTAGTTTGGCCGGTTTTGAACATTTTTCACAGAAATAGGCCAAAGCTAATTTTGACTCTAAGGTCATCAAAATATCAAATCTTTAAAATGTGTCCAAATTTGGAAATCGGGAAAAATGAAGCAGGTTTTGACAGATGCACTGACCTTGTATAACGAACCAGATTTGACATAGTAAATGATATCCAAATGCATGAAATTTGGCGTACTGCTATATTTTTCAGTTCTGGACATTTTTGTCAGAAATGGACTAAGGCTAAATCTGACCCTAAGGACCTAAAAAACGTCAAATATCAACATGTGTGCAAATCTGGATAGTTTTGTGCTATCCCACTGTTTTGGCTATAACTAATGATCCTGAACTCCAAAGGATGCAAGGTTTCTTTCTGATTTTAGTTCACTTCTTAAGATTTAATTTGATATCTTATTCACTAGAATTGGAGATTGTTTGCTTATCCTAATGCTTGTGAGAAAACCGCCTATTGCAGTGAGGGTTCACTTAGTTATATGTTTGGAAAAATTGTTGTAACCTCTCTCGTGGTATTAATTGCTTGGAATTGTGGTGTTGGGATGTTGTATGGACTGTTTTGAGTACTTGAGGATGTTTGAATTAAATGATGCATGACTTGAGATTGATTTTGAGTTGACTTAGGGTTTAATCACACGGGTAAGCACGAAATGGAAACCCTAAAGACTAGGTAGGCTTGCTAAGTGTTGATCATTTGGATATTGTGTGGAATTATATGTTTAGTAGGCTGCCCGTAGTTGCCTTATAGACTTAAATGTGGTTTTGATTATTGCATGTTGACAAATAGGCTTTTCTTGCATCTGAACCCACGTAGATGTTGTTGCATGTTGAATAATCTTATCACTTGATTACGTGGACTTCGAAATGAGTTATATGGCTTGATTTACATGTGTTACATGGCTTCCCTTTTAATGTTCATATAACTCTATATGCCTTTCACGTGAAATTACTTGTTTTATCGTGCCCTGCTTGTTTACTTGTTAATGTGCAATCTTATGATTGTTCGGAGGCAACCTACTTTGTTGTCCTCCTAATATGATATATTAAATGTCATAAATGTGCATTGCATACAAGGTTGCAACCTTTCCTGTCTGCATGGTAGCGATCACGCACACCGGGCGGCATCGGGCTTGCCGGTGCACACGTGACTACCATGGTCCCATTCCCTCTCTTGCTTGGGGGCTAGACTTCCTCGGAGAGTTGGGTTGTAGGATTTCAGGGTACATCCGGAGTACACCTACCTGGCGTGTTTGGGGGATGATTTGAAGTCGGCCGCAACAACTGATACTGGAATTGATCTGAGAGCAAAAGCTCACCGTATCCTTTTTACCATGTGTATAAGTACTCTCGCTTAGTCCCTAGAGGACCTCGAGAAGGAAAGACCGGTAATTGCGTTCTTTACTATTATATTATGATATGTACTTGTTTGTGATACACATCATGCTTGCAAAAGGGTTTTCATAAGATTGAACCGAAAAATGAGTTTCAAACCCTATTTCTCGTTCCCCCTCGCTGAGTTCATAAGGAATTACCCTCTTTTATCATCTCAGGTGAAGAAGATCCAGAACAGGTACCCGAGGACGGTGTGCCTAACGATGAATCCTTGGAGTGATTGCCTGTCTTGTGTGCTTTGCGTGATTGTGGCTACTTGTGATCTCTATGCTACTTGAAGACTATTTCCTTTATGTTGCTTGTTATTTGTAATGTAAAAGACCCCCGTTGTAATTTGGGATATAATTTTGGTTTGTACTGATATTGCTAGACAGACACTAGATACTACTATTATCGTTTTGCTATTATTACTGCTAGTATCTATCATAGGTTATGACGTATTAGGTAAGGACTAATTAAAATGAACCAACCAAACCTTAAATAGGTACTCGCTATTAAGCTAAGATCAACAGGTACTTTTGTAACGAGGATAAACAACCAAAC
>CM075769.1:78192689-78195189 GCA_037974665.1 Ehretia macrophylla
TGAAGCATCAGCAATCGTCTCATCACAACACTTGTGTCATCACTTAACGAAAGCCAATGCCACATGTGCTAGGCGATTCGCGCATCACGCATGCCCCCCGCCGTCCCCTTATATGCACCTTTATTCACGGAACGGGACAAGCAAACTACCTTCCTGCCCACGCGGTGCTTGGATCACCACAACACTAGACCACGTCTGTCGCATTACAACTCAGCGAGGACCATGGCGTCGTGTGCTCGGCGATTCGGGCATCGCACAGGCCCATCAGAACCAACCGGGGGACGGCTTCAAGGCCGCATGGTGCTTGGATCACCATGACATTGAAGCATTAGTAATCGTCTTATCGCAACGCTCTCGTCGTTGCTTAACGAAAGCCAATGCCACATATGCTAGGCGATTCGCGCATCACGCATGCCCCCCACCGCCCCCCAGTATGAAGGGAACAGGACAAGCAAACTACCTTCCTGCCCATGTAGTGCTTGGATCGCCACGACACTGGACCACGTTCGTCGCATTACAACTCAGCGAGGACTATGGCGTCGTGTGCTAGGCGATTCGCACATTGTACAAGCCTGTCGGAACCAACCGGGGGACGGCTTCAAGGCCGTATGGTGCTTGGATCGCCACGACATTGAAGCATCTGCAATCGTCTCATTGCAGTTCTCGCGTCGTTGCTTAACGAAAGCCAATGCCACATGTGCTAGGCGATTCGCGCATCACGCATGCCCCCCACTGTCCCCCCGTATGCACGGAACGGGACAAGCAAACTATCTTCCTGCCCACGTGGTGCTTGGATCACCACGATACTAGACCACGTCCGTCGCATTACGACTCAGCGAGGACCATGGCGTCGTGTGCTAGATGATTCGCGCATCGCACAGGCACGTCGGAACCTATCGGGGGACGGCTTCAAGGCCGCATGGTGCTTGGATCGCCATGACATTGAAGCATCAGCAATCGTCTCATTGCAATGCTCGCGTCGTTGCTTAATGAAAGCCAATGCCACGTGTGCTAGGCGATTCGCGCATCACGCTTGCCCCCACCGTCCCTCAAGAGCCACCCAAGCCCACGCGGTGCTTGGATCGCCACAACACTAGACCATGGCCGCACGCATCCACTCGGCAATGGCCATGGCTTCGTGTGGTAGGCGATTTGCGCATCGCGAAGGCCCAACGACACATCGGGGGACGGGAATGTCCCCCAACGTGTACCTAGCCGGCGGCACGAGGATGGCTAATTTTGTGCTTGGACAACCACTCGTCCTCTCGTTAGCCATCTCAATGACGTTGACGGTGTTGCGATACCAAGATGGATAATAAGGGGCTAGGGAAGCCACCACGTTCCTCATTAGCCATCCTGGTGTCACGCCGAGGGACATTCCGGGGGACGCGGGGCGAGGGTGGCACGGCCCCAACGCACGGGTATGCAATGCAATACCTCAACGTGATTCACACGGTAGGCATTCCCGCCCATGATATAGCCCATAATGTGCCACGAACTGCCCACAACGTCCCCCCACATGGCCCTCGACTAGGAGGCATGACACCACGTACCCCCCTATAATATATTTAGATGCAAAAACCCAAGTGACAGTAGTAGCGTACATTTTGCTAGAGATTCATAATGGGTGTTTTACACTATAAAAGGCCCCATATGGCATGATCTTCGTCCCCAACTTGCTCCTTATTGATATCATATGATATCCAAATGCTTCAAAAAAAAAAATTTCCAAATTTTTTTTAATATTTATTAATTGTGAAAAATAGGGAAAAATCAGAAAAAATAGTAGAAAATTTAGAAAAAATTATATTAATTCATACATTAATTTGTTTAATGATATGCAAAAATATTTTTTTCGAAAAATTAATTTTTAATATTTAAAAATTATGAAAAATATTGAAAAATCACAAAAATTACTAGAAAATTCAGGAAAATTTATATTAATTCATAAATTAATTAGTTTACATGATATTTGGTGTTACAATTTGTTTTTGATGGATTGGGAAACCGATTAATCTATTTCACCTCACAAATGTGACGAACTGTTTGTCGGATAAGGCAAACGTTAAGACTACTTCGTAGATTTGGAAACCACTTATACAAGAATATCAATGTCTACATTCGTGTCATAATACATTTCGCATGCCCAATTCCCCCGAATGCATAACATTGCCCGTCGTACCCAACGTCCCCTACTAGTGCCAAAGCCGTCCCCCAACATCCCCCATCGTCCCCCAAGTGAACCCCCACCGTCCTCCAGCTGTGCCCCAACAGTGTCCCAACCGTGCCCCAGCCGTGCCCCAACAGTAACCCAACAGCGCCCCACGCGTGCCACTTGCGCGCACCATCGTGCGGCACGGGCGCCCTATGCGAGCACCTTCGTGCGGCATGCGGGCCACATGCGTACACCATCTTGCGGCATGGGCGCCCCATACGCGCACTATCGTGCGGCATGCTGGCCACATGCAAGCACCATCATGCGGCATGCACACCCGATGCG